>CM060967.1:74174684-74604684 GCA_030765045.1 Tenodera sinensis
TGTGTAAGTTGTTCCTTCGTCATACTTTTCACGTGTCCATTTCACGTATCCCTGTAGTTTTTTTGTTTCTATTATGTCTTCTTTCTTTTCTCACTCCTATAAAACCTCTTCTCAAAGAGGTTTAAAGTTCAAAAGATAAGCGTTTCGCAAAACAGTCTAATTCTAATGTCTTTTTTTTTCGACAATCATTAACGTTTATTAGAATATTTAGTCGAAATGTACTACGCTAAAAGGGTGACAATCACAGATGACTAATATTTAATTAACTGCCTTGTTAGAAGCCCCAAGGTATGAACTAATAAAGTAACAATCTCTAAGTTTTAATGCTCTCGGAAGATTAATTTTATTTACAATTACATCAGTAACAAAGTTAATATTTGATTCAATCTTGAAAAGAGGCCTTTAATAACTATTTAATTTATATTTTCTTAGTGATGATAAAGTGCCTAATGAATTTTCGTCAGACAGTATTTTATCTCTATAGGTTGTCAGTAATAATAACAAATTAGAAGATCTTTGAACACATCCAAATTCGTATCAAAATCAATAACACAAGAAATCTATTGCACTGCTTGCGAAGGGATTATAATAGAAGTCTATATTAACTATCTTTTTAGTAAAAGCTGTCTTGCTTAGAAGTTTTGGGAGAATAGAATGTACGTATAATAAGCAGACCGCAAAAGAAAATGATTTTATTCTTTCAAATGAAGGACCATGTATTTGCAGCTGAATTCAAGGTCATATCAGCGACCTTTCCATTGGAATATATTGCCTTGTGACAGTGGCGTTAACTCGGATACAGTGTGTTTTGGGTCACTGGGTTTTTTGTATATTTGATCATACACATTCACACTCTCATTCACACTTCCAAACTCGAAGGAGGATAGCCAATAATCTGGGCTAGAGAAGAATTCCGACTATCTAGCCGGGAATGCAACCCGGAACCTCTCACATAGAATGCAGGCGCTCTACCGACTGAACTATGTAGTCGGCTACGAATTCCTATTTCATCTAGTGACCTTTTTTATGTATAGGTACGCCAAGAACTTCAGCCTTAAAAACGTATTAAATGAAATAATGTTGATTTAGACGGTTACATTGCGTTTGTTGAAGATAAATATATTATTCTATCAATAAGTGAACTGAAGACAGTAAAAAAGAAAAAGGGCTCAGATGAACCGTTCATAGATTCCCGCTTTGGTCATATATACTTCACAGGAAAGCAGGCGATCAATATCAGCGAGAACTTGCACCTCCCATGCCTTCCCTCCCGCACAATAACTGCGCTTCACGTCCAACAATCTACAATTTTGTCGATGGATCTGCAAGATTTCGCTGTAGAGATAAGTTCCTCTGAAGATGGACACCACAGTGCTGGACGAAACGTCCTGCTACAAATGAAAACCAGTGCACTACGGGGTCAAAGTCCATAAGGTTAAATATTAATGCTGTGACAAAACGATGAGATTCCAGTACAATTACCTTTCTCTCACATTATTTTCTTTTAAACCTCAAATACATAGTTCCCTTTACTGACGTTTACAGTCTACAGTATTTCGTTGTATTACAACTCACAACTGTTTTCTTCTCGAAGCCTTGAGCCACTTCCTTCATTGTTTTTCTTCACTTTATCTGTCTCTGGAACATTGACTCCGACTACACAGTCACTCAGCAGTCGTTGGAACATCTTCACTTTGACGCGACGTACCATTCACAGCTGTCTCGCACTCACAGACACACTGACCAACTCAAAAACTGCCTATCTCCACACGCTTCGCAAGCTTTTATACCGACGATGACGTAGCCAAATCTTTCTCGGACGTCTACAAACAAGTCGGCCGCCGGATATTTCTAGGATGATCTGGAAAACCCATTTTTGATGTGCCGCACTTATTGCTGTCAGGTGTTCGCTCACGTGAGTGGTGTGGGGAAGCTTGGTCTTAAGCACCTTTGATAGGCGACGCGCCAGGTATGTGGTGTGAAGTAGCTTGCCCCACACGGTCCTTTGTTTTGCGCCGCGCCCAGTGTCACAATACAAACTCTAGCCGTAAAAACCTATGGCACTTGCATACTCGGTGTACTAAGTACAGTATCCTCCAGAAAAGATTGTAAAAAACTCAACTCAAATTACACTTTGTGTGAAAATGCTTGTTTGCTTTTTGTTTTCTCAAATGTGACTGTCGATTTTCATTGGAATACATGATGAAAACAGTGCATGGCTACAATATTCAAGTGCATACGTGTTCTGAAATCCTGTTCACTCTGAATGAATATTTATATAATTTTGTAGCACTGTAAACCATATTGTCAAAAGCTTAGTGCACAAAAACTGTTAATCCGGGTTTAAATTGGCGTGAACCAGGACAGCATGTATTTTTAACGGACTCGGGACAACGGGACTCAATGCATAGCAGCTCTTTGATTTCTCGTTAATATAATCGCATTTTACTGTATTAAAATATTTTCAAATGTTTTTTATTGGTTTGAATATCTCCAGACGCACATGCATAAGTGCTAGTCATACCTACTACTTTTATGTTTCATGTTATCATGCAAAAAGTGGAATTACAAATTCAGAATACGCGAAATATGTAATGAAACCATTTCCGTAAAAAGTCTATTAATAAGTAAACAGAAAAATATATTTTTAAAGTAAACGACTTGTAGTAGAGATTTACATAAACGGTAGCGAGTACAGAAACCCATGTGAGTGTAACATCCGATTTTTACGGACAGAAACTGAATGTTTTATTAATCCACTTGGTTAATATGTGAGGAGGGCCATGCCCGCGCATCAAAGAGAGCCTAGGTGAACCATCTCACATTACTGCTTGGACTAATAAACAAGTTAACAATGGAGCGGACCGGAGCAAAGGTAGATTTTTTGTTGATTCAAGAAGCTGTGTGCGACAGACTTCGAGAAATTTCTGACGGTATTACTGAGGCTAGATACAATATAAACATTTTTTGTTAAGTCCAGCCCCATATCAAAACACATAAATAATTACCGCTGTCTAAAATTACTTACTTGTAAAGTATAAGTTTTTTAAACTATGATTAATCTAGATGCAACATTCATTATGTGAATATTAGTTCATGTATTTATTTAAGCTGTGGCTTCGTTAGGACTGTCTTCTAGAATTTTGGGAAATTGTAGCGTGGCGATGGGGCAAAAACGTCGACCGACAAGAAGGGGGAGAAACTCCAACTGAGGGTGTTAAAACTGCAGAATCTAATGGGGTACCATCCATTTTTACATAGCACAGCCCCTTGAAATAAGACAGATAGAATCAAGCAGTCAATGGTTGCAATCATTGAAAGGACGAATTAGGAGTAGTTTGAAATTGCTGAAATTTCAACGTTAAGACAGGGGAGCCTATCACGTACAAGTATTTAATATATATCTTGGCTATCCGGTTTTGGCCGCGTCAAGTTGGATAAAACCGACGTTCCACCATCTTCAAAGCGTAGCGTCTTCAAAGGTAAACTGCGCCGCTTTCTCAGTTTTCTCAGGTTATTTATTTGTTAATATTGTCTGGTACTGGTACATCTGGCCCAGCTGATAGACTTAAATTTATATTGCACTTACACTTATACTCTATTTACACTATATATAGCGAACTTCTCAAGAAACCCATACAGTGACCCGTTTTGGGTCATCGAGAACAGTTTATTTCGGTATTGTTTTTGTTTTTCATTTTTAACTGTTTTTGTTTTGTCTTTTCCTCGTTGTATGTACCTTGCTAGATAAGGAGGCGAGGCGACGAGAGGAGCTAGTTAGTAGTTATTTACAACCATGGATCGTGGGAGAGTCACTTAGTTTTTAGATTTAGTGTGTTTGTGTGTGTGTGTCAGCTGCGGTGTCGTCGAGTCGAAAAAAAATGGAGAAGCAGTTAATGAATGTTGAGTGACTGTATAGTCAAAGTCAGCTGTTCGAGAGACAAATGAAATGAAGAAAGGATTGAGTCAAGGTTACGAGGTGAAAACAGTTGAGTTGTAATATCACGAAAGACTATAGACTCTGTTAACATCAGTAAAACAGAACTGTGAATTTGTGAAATAGTTTTTGGGGGAGAATAAAGTGACAGAAAGGTAACTGAGTCGACGTTTGTGGGATTCGTCGATATTGTCAAATTGTTAGATTATTGAATTTGCACCCCTTATATTAAATGAACATATTTAACCTCACTGTCTCAATCTCAGTATTTGCCCTCAACATTGGCAAAATGCTATGAGGGCTGTTGACCTTCTGGATCTAATTTGCCTAAATACCTCTCTGTATAACATATATGCACCCACCTTTCCAGGTAATAATTAATCAACGGCAGTTAGGCAGCAAATCCTCTGGGACGAAGCGCAAAATTAATATGCTTCAACCCTCGGAAATAATGACAGAAGGAAGCGACGCCCCAGTTGGTAGTAATGTATTGGGAGGGTGAGAGGCGAATTTAATTACTGGTTGGGTTGCACATGTGGTAAGTGGGGAGGCTGTCAGAGTTTCCACACCATATTATACTGCATCCGAAAAGGTGAAGTCAACATTTGTGGTAGCCAGTTCTCTAATACTGAATAGGACTAGGCTTATGAAAATGCCAAATAATAATACAAGGAAAATTATCTACTCCGCGAAAGACATAGAAAGCCTTTACTGTGGTATTGCTGTGGCAGTTTATGAAGAACATGCTCCATAAACTCAAAAAACATTTTTTGTTTGAGTAGATTAAGACTTATACATATATACAACGCGTTTAGTAAAATTACCTCTGAATCTTACGTTAGAAAAGCACATTATCCTTTATCATGTATGGTTTTTATCAAAGAAACCTTTTCTTAATTTTGCAGCTTATGTTCTCCTCAGGCGCCAGTATGTTCATCATTAGGAACTTTTAACACTCGTAACGTTAAATGTTTTGTTGACCGAAGCGATAACGTCATGGGCGTCGCGAAGGGGGAGCAAGGGGGGCTGCGGCCCCTCCTGGAAGTCAATGCACTTAATGTGCTGACTATTAAACTATTATTTTAATGTTTATGTAAAGCGAAATTTTTATTTAGCACAAATGAATACGGTTATCCGCAACAAGTACTATAACTTTTGACAACAAAATAATGAATTAATATTATCTGATTGCAAGCTTCCAACATCTAGCTTTCATTTGCAGGGTTGACAGATTTTTGAGTTGATGACGGACAAAGTTTAGTTTCGATGGATGACGGATTTTTTTTTACGGATAATATAAATTATTAATTACTGCTATACTGGATTTCATTAAACATACACACAAACACACGTACACACATGCACGCACACACGAAGTGTTGTGTTAAATACATACATAGGATATAAGCGAAAACTGAATTGGAAAGAACGTCTTTGATTTGCTTCCTGATAAGTAAAGTACGCAGCTATACTTTATTTATAGCTAATAACAAACATATGGAATGACTGCACAATTATACGAACACAACACGCAAAGATAAGATGTGTGCCTCTACAAACAGAATTCTGCATGCAGTTTTAATTCACTGTTCCAATATTATGGTGCCTCGTTGTATATTATGGTTATAGTGCTTTTTCTTCGTTTTTTTAATTCCTTGATTAAACATGTCAGAAAAGAATGCCAAGTGGTTTGTACGTCACTTTAGAAAATAATGGTTATGTAGTGCTTGGTGCAAATATTGCCAATGCAATGATGCTTTTGGTCTTACCTTGGTCAAATGCTAAATAATGTGAAAACATCCCTCAGGAATAGACTTCAATCCAATGGCCGGACTTACGCGTGTGAAAAAGTACTCTCATAATTATGTTATGAAAATTGGCACGATGACTGTGTACCGAGGAGTAGAGCAACCGAACACTTCAAACTAATGACGGTTTGGAATGAATTTTTACTTTAATCAACACTAGTGAGCAAATGTATTTAAATTTATTTGTTATTGTTACAATAACATGTGAAGTAGTCGTATATTTTTTTTCTATTTTGCGGAGTTAGCCTGATTTTTAAACGTTTGTCTGCGCGAAAGCAAAGTCAAGGTAATGGGTGTCTGTTTAATAGAAGTTTTAATTTTATTTTTACTTTTGAAAGAGAATATGGATTTTGACGGATTTATGATTGTTAGACTGATGGAAAAAATAACCATGTGTTGCCAACACTGTTCATTTGTTACAGTTCGATGTCTCTTATTGTAAATCGAAGTCTTTACTAGACATAATAACACTTCCGTAATTTCCCACTTTATTCGTGCACATATAACCGCACCTGAGCGCTCGGTTAAGAGTCACATATTCAAGTGGTTAAACGTGCTGGTTTCTGACTGGACGTAGAATTAATGACGTCAGAATAACGTTTAACGGAGATTTCTGATCAGGGTGCGAAAACTCCCTATTTAAGCAGATTATAATATGTAAATTAAGATAACATAAAACGTACCTGGTATAAGGAGAATATAATTTTCTTAGAAAACGAAAATGATGTATTATGTTTCACAATCCTTACACTTAATTTCTTTGCCTTAACAATCTACAGCTTTTCATTTTTGCGTTTTTTCTGACAAAGCTCCTCTTCTAGGCATTTTTGTTCCGCATTGTGTAGTAACTTTTCCCGACATTTTATGAAGCTATGCAAAAATCACAGGTTTTCAGCTGTCGGAACAACAGCCATCATATTCCTCAAGAAGTCAAAGACATTTCTGAAAGACAACTGTAGTCAAGTAAATTTGCGTTTAGTGATACTAACATAGCCAAGATTCCAATCAAAATTGTGTAACATGTCCATTGTAAAATATATAAGAGGAATCATTTTACGTTATGGTGCAATAGGTTGAGGGTGTGATCCTAAAAAACAATGTGTTGTGTTGCACTCACATACTTTGTTACTCCTATATAAACTATTCTTACAAATACTTATTTCTTTATTCATTTCATTTTGAGAAATTATGTTGTTGCTAATTTTCTTGTAAGGGTACGGCGAATATGACAGTACAGCAAGATTTAAGTGATGGACAAATCTTTTAAGAGCTGGTCGCTGTATAAGAGCTTGAAATTACGCTCTCTTTGCATGATCAAGCTATAAAAGCAAATAACGACCTTTCATTTGAGAAAAGTGTAAGTATTGGAATATTCAGACAAATAAAAAGGGATATCTCCAAAATGGATCACAAAAAAGAACTTATTTGATATAAATAATTCTACGTTTTAACAAATTCTACATTTTTTGTGTATTAACATTCTTCTACGATTCATTAGTTGTGCAAAAAGTCATCCAGCAGAAAGAGAACTTCCGGGAACACTCCCAAGAAGTTCAAAATATATACTTCACTTGGGATGAAAATATCTTAAACATATGGTATTTTAACCAAATTGTTGGAGCCAGTTTTCTAAAGTCAAAATTTTCTAAAAATGTTCCATGTAAAGGGTAGTCTGGGAAGAGACATTTTCTTAAAAATCTTTGTGTCGCATACTTGGAAGATGCTGGACTTAAATACTAATTTTGGTATTCTACCAACTTATCGTTTTTGAGTTCTGCTGTTCACAGACTCATGTTTTTGTAAAAGACCGCCGTATTAATAATAAATAAGTAGATATGGAAGCACTGAGTAAACTATGCGCTCGCATCGACAGTCATTAGTAAGGAGAAATAATTAAAATATATATTACATTTCCGTGTAAAAAGAAATGGCACAAAGTACAGAGAAACCTGAAGTTATTTATTCAGGTCAGAAGAACTGGTGTAGTGTAATTACGCTTGCGTTCAAACATCACACACTGCAACGAAGAACTCGTGCAAAATAAAATCAGGGCAGCCAGAGCATTAGCCCGCCTTCATCAGATTACAGGCTTGTGTGTTTATCTCATGTCAATAACACTTTAATCATGTAGAAATAGAAATACACACCTCGCGCACTTCAACCTACATCCTTTGTGTGCTACAACTTCTAGGAAAAAGGGGTGAAGTGAAAGATTCCACAGAGTCGCAGGCAGAGCTAGGCCTCAGAGACGGGTGGATGCCCCTAACAAGTGCTGAGATGTGTTCATCTTGGGCCGAGCAGCCCCATCACTTGCGATCCAGTGTGGTACAGCGTGCCCCTTCACGACAAGACGGCGATCACAAGCAGAAGTTACAAGGCGCAAGCACCTGCGCCATCTGTCCGGGACAGCCATGTACCGCTACCCCCTGAAAGCAGGACCTCCTAAATACCGGACCTGACCCTGTGATTCAAGATGGCGGCCTATTTGGTGGGAACTACTTATAAACAACTCTACAGGCTACGGTTTCAACGCAGTAAAATAAAAATATTGTGTAATAACATGCCTATTTTGTGAATATGGGCTGTGTTAAACACAAAAACATTGTCTTAAACATAACCTCAAGTAAACAAAAAAGAACGACATTTAATATTAAACGATAACCCATGGGCAATGAAATATATAACTTTAAATATCATTCATGCAATCTACAGGTTTACATGCCATTATGTAACTGCATTACACACTCAAATTACAAAGAAGATAGACAAAACTGCAAGCAGCATGTTACTTAAATAAAACAGAAGTATTGACATTGAGTTGACTCAATTATTAATCATTGTTTACACTGTTTCTCACACTTGTACAATGTACATAATGTTATATACCTACACAAAACATACTATACTGGATGGCTGATATGCAAATGCTGCCATTTAGAATAATTAGCTACCTACTGAATTAAAAAGCTTTAGGGTGGAAATTTGCTTTTACTATTACTGAAAACTTTTGATTACTCAGTTTGCAACAACATATTACTCAGCACTTCATGACACTTTATTTTACAGGGGGAATCCACAAAAGCAGATGAAATATTAAAAATAATAACCATAAAACAGCACTGTAAATGAAATACGTAACCTTAAATCAGCATGGTAAAGCAACTTTGGGTAATTATTTACAAAATCGGCCACTCGAAAAAACGAATGAAACATAGTGCAATGGATGCAGTTTTTATTGCTAATTACGATATTGAAAATTTTATTATGCGCTTAAGCTTCGTTTTTTATTTGTGAGCAAATTTCGTATGTGCTATGCAGTGGTTTTATTTCGCGTATGCGGCGGATATTTAGCAAATAAATGTTTATAAACCAGTATAATATATGCTAGAATGATTTATTAATGTATTTACGTTGAAATTGTTATTGCTGATTACGGTTTTGAAAGTTTTATTTGCCAGTCAAGCTTCGTTTTCGTTTTTCCTGTGTTACGATAGGTTTAGTGTATGTATATGAGTGTAGTAACAGGGTCCTATGTTATCGAAATTTTGCCCGTGTTAGGCTAGGTTAGTGTATGTATATGAGTGCGGTGACAGGGTCCTGTGTTATCGAAATATTTACAATTTTGGCAGTGTTTATGCAATCATTTCAACGTAAATGCATTAATCAATCATTCTAGTATATATTATATTCGTTTATACATATTTATTAGCTAAATATCCGCCGCATAAGCGAAATAAAACCACTGCATCGCACGTACGAAATTTGCTCATCAATAAAAAACTATGCTTGAACGCACAATAAAACTTACAAAATCGTAATCAGCAATAAAAACTGCATCCATTGGAAGAAGATGATGAAATAAAAGATGTCATCGCATATGCGGACGATTTAATGGTCATTGTTGAAGCTGACAATAGAGCAGAGCTTGAGCGCAAAGGAAAGTTTGTTGCCATGAAAATACAGGAGTGGTGTAAGCTAAACAAACTAAAAATAGCTTCAAATAAATCTATGTATATGCTAATCAAAGGAAAATTAAAACGAAACCCAATTATAAAAATAAATAGCATTAATATACAGAGATCACATGTTACAAAATATTTAGGTTTCCATATAGATGAAAAAAATAATTTCAAACATCATGTGGAAACTGTACGTACTACAGCCGAAAAAATAATGATGCAAATCAGCAACATCGGACAAAATAGATTTCATCTACCACTTCTTCACATTAGAGCATATAATAACGCTATAATGTCCGCCATCATGAGCTACGCAGCAGGTGTATGGGCACACTGTGCCAAAAATGAGAATATAAAACGTTTGTTAAGAAGAACACAAAGAAAAATACTACTAAGATTCACAGGTGCAACCAATACCACCCCAACTATGGCGTTATTAGTAATTACGGCAATATGGCCAATAGATTTACAAATTCGTAAAAAAGGAGCCATATACTGGTTGAGGAAAGAAAAATCTGAAAAAGTAAAGGATATAATAGGAATAAATTGTCAAACCAAAGTAGACATAAAAAGAGCTATTTTAAGAGATTGGCAAAACGAATGGGATAACATCAAAGAAGGGAGAAGAGTCTACAATATATTCCCTAAAATAAATAAAAGATTAAAAATGAAACATCTGAATCCAACAGAAGGACTAATTCATTTCTTAACGGGACATGGCCCATACAACACCTATTTTTATAAAATAAATAAATCTCCTACGAATATGTGTGAGACCTGTGAAACTATAGATACGCCGGAACACAATATATTGGAGTGTGTAAAATTTTCAGAATTAGTAGAAAACGAACGACTAGCAATACAAGGCTATACTTTGCAAGAAATACTATTAAATAAAAACTTATTGAAGAGCCTACAAATTCTAACTAATAAAATATCGAAACAAGCGATCACGGAATACAGAAGATCAAGACCATTACACATCCAACCTATTGCTGCATCAAATACTCCAAGAAGATCCTTAAGGCTGAATACACCTAAAACAACTAGAACTAATCTTTAACAAAGAGTCGACACCCCAATAGTTGAAGGAAACACTATGTAGTTTCTCTAAGAGAAAGAAGACAAACTATATAACAATCATATGAACATTATTAACTTACTTGTTTAGATTAAGTGCTATGTTAGTATTTAGTATTTAGTTTTCATTTTCTGCAACATAAATATTGTTAAAGGAATGTTAAAAAAGTTTTAAAATGTGATGTAACCAATATAATAATTAACTATCCTGATGTAAGAAATTAGGTATCAGGATTAATAAATGCAGATTATCTATCTATCTATCTATCTATCTATCTATCTATCTATCTATCTATCTATCTATCTATCTATCTATCTATCTATCTATCTATCTATCTATCTATCTATCTATCTATCTATCTATCTATCTATCTATCTATATCCATTGCACTATGTTTCATTCGTTTTCTCGAGCGGCCGATTTTGTAAACATTTTCCCAACTTTGCTATAGTCTACGGTTTTACATGCAGCAACATAACACATTTATTCTAAACTACAGCTACAAATTTAAATTACAAAGACAAAAGATAATGTATAAATACAAGCAGGATACTAGTTACATGGGTAAAACTGTAGGAGAGCGGTGTCTCGAAATTATTGTCTTTCACTATTCACCATGTTATATACACACCGGCAACACACATAACGCTGCAATTTATAGTAATTAAATAGAATTTACAAGCGTTACGTTTCAATTTACCTCTTGTTTTAACTGAAAGTTTCTGATTTTTAATTTGCATCCGGGAATGCCCCATTCTGATGTTTGAGGTTAGGTTGCAGTATGACTATATTAACGTACACTACTGGAACAGTTTTTCTTCAACAACCTCTTACCACTGTAATCGTGACACAAATTGTATTTGCAAACATATAAATTAACCACACTATACGGCTAACGTAGCCATAGCCTTAGATGAAACACAATAAACATGAACACGTGGTTAAACACACGGCACAGTCAACACGTTATTAGATTTATTCCCGTTCCCTATACTGCCTAAATAAAAGTTTTTAAACACTCGCTTTGCTAATATGAAGACAAACTTACATAGGAATTGTTATAAGAAACAATAATTCAAAGGCATAGAAAATAATACGAAGGATAGCGTGTGGAAACACCTCATAAATCACCCCCACCAGCCGACGCCATTTTTGTACAACTTAGATGGCAGAGTCAGGTCCGTTGATCCAGAGGGTCCTGCTAAACCTAACAACGATAAGGAAATTCAATATATTGAAATGAGTTTCCATTATTTCAATGTCATGGAAACCCGCTTTTTGAAGATATGATTTACGCTTCAGCCTCCTATATTCTGGTACCAAAAGCGCCAAAGATAATCTTCGGTGGATTTTGTATCGCTTCCTGAGGGCTTTGGATGCAAGTTCTTCACATGTCGTGGTAGCTAGGTAAAACGGAAAGTAGTAGAGATTCATGTCCTAGGTTGTTGTTGGGTTTTTTTTTTTTTTTTTTTTTTTTTTTTTTTTTTTTTTTTTTTTTTTTTTTTTTTGCGGCTCAGTGATGCATACCTATTTAGATTCATATACACGCGCACTCCCACCCTCACACACAACTTGTCATAAATGCACGAGGCGAGCAAAACCTATATTATATAGATGCTTAAAACTGCTAATTGAAATCAAATGGGAACAGCAATATTAAGTAGAACTAGAGGGATATAATATACCTATTATATATGTTTGTATATCGTCATTTACAGGGCCCAAATGACCAAGCTGTCGACGGGCCCTTAAACCCCACTCACTCGTCATTTATGTATTATGTGAACTTCTGTGAGAATTAATTCACTGACGTTTAGAAACAAGAAATCAATATCCTTACGAGAAGATTCAATGAATGTGACACATGTGACAAAATTCTGTTATACTTTTGTCCTTATTCTTATTGTATTCCTATGGTCAGCAATAGGTTAGTAAAGGTGAATTAATCAATTATAGTTTGAGTTCAAGGGAAAATATGATAATTTTGTTACCTTTTCATTTATCATTTGTTTTATTTTATTTATTAAATTGTACTTATTTGTATTTACTTATTTAGGTACTTATTTATTCATTCACTCATTTATTAACTCATTTATTCATTTATTTATCTGTTTATTCATTCAAACAATCATTCGTTTATTTATTCATTTTTTATTGTATGCAACAAAGAACATGTATATCACTGTGAAAATATGGTTCTGTTTACTTTTTTCTTATAAAGATCTGCCTTGCTATGTATTTAATGAATACCATCCAAGCTTCAATCTGCATCACCTAAAATTCATCTCACATACGCACATACATTTAGCTGACGTGGGCGCTCATCAAGTTTTCCCTGTAGATTTTAATCCCTTTCAAGGCCTATGCTACACTAGGTTATAACGTGCGGTACCAATCATGTTAACAGGTCTGCATGACAAACTGAATGCACTCACTATCTCCTTTTGTTTTGACCAATACGGTCGAAAGCATAAATATGTATTTGGCTTCTGCGACATTTTGCATCCTTTGTTTTGGTTGTTGGTTAAGTTTATTTAGCAAAAGGAGTGGTATAGCCTTGCACCGTGGCCTAAAACAACCAACGAAATGGAGAAGACTTTGTATAACGATAAATAATGAGCCGTAGGCGCGAGGTTTATTGAGATTAGACGTTGCGTAATAAAAATGTTTCTACACTCTGTTCATCTAGAGATTAGAGGAGATATAGACAAAGCACCGGTTTGTATCACTCCGCGGCCACGTGCATTCACAGTGACGCAACACAGTTATCTACCGCTACGCGTCGGTATAATATGCATTTTACACTACTGAAAGGACATATTTACTTGATCCAAATAACATGTAATACATGGGAATTAACTACTACTTACGTCATCTCTGTCCACAATAACACTATTTCATTTCCTGCTTACAATCTCGAAACCAATCTCCAGAAGCAGCTTGTGGAGGGAAGTTCGTTTTAAATCTGGAAGATCGGCATCAGAGTTAACTGCCAACAGCACTTTGTTTAAGGTGGGGGTTTATTGTTAACAAAGAACTGGTGAATTTTTCGACGAATTACAGATCACACAAATTCGTCGTAAACTATCTGGCACGTGGAAGCTTTTGGCCGGGATCTTCACCAACTGTCGATTTTTCTTTGCGTGTGCTGTCAATACTTGCAACTGACACACCGGTAAACTCGGATGTTAATTTCATCACGTCTTCAATAGCAAGTTCGGGATATTTCTCGCAGAATTTGTTAAACACGCTCAATATTGTTGTCTTTTCACCACTTCGCAACGGTTTGCCGCATTTATGTTTCACAACTCACTTGTTCCGCCATATTACTTTCATACTGAATAATGCGCGCGCAATGGAATTAGGCTGGTTACAGATTCACTTAACTGCGTATTCTTACACTTTAACTATACTTAGTGCACTTAGTTCATGCTTTAGCAAACATTAAGTAACATTTCAGACCTTAGTAACAGTATTTCTTCAAGGGACTATTTAGACGGCGAAAGCGTCAAGAGGGCGCGCTGTGGTCAAAACGCACGTGACTTTGTTTACGTCTCCTCTAATCACTTGATGAACAGAGTATACATATGTTTATCTCAGCTAAAATAAAACAGGTAAAGGAAAAAGTGGCTATTAGAATGTGTTGTAAAATAGAAATAGACTATAGTTTGCGCATAATGTGAATGTAACACACCAGACTTTTAGGTCTGAATTTCCGAGTTTCACATATGAAAGCAAGTTGTTACCCACGATAACAGAAAACAATTTAGTTTTAACATTGGGGAGACAGCACTGCAAATATAGCCACTCCAGTTTGTAATATCGTACTAGATTTGCTCTTCAAAACTGCCACTATAAGCGCTGAAGGACTCTGGCAGTTTGTTTCAGGAAAATATTTTGTTATTAAAAAGCAAGCAATACGTTCTGGATTACGCCCAGGAGGCTTCAACAAAGAGGGAAATGTAGCTATGTTTCAAATAATGCATAACGTTCGATTATCAATGAATATTAAAAAGAAAGAACTTCGTGTATTTAAAACATTAGACGCAAAGAGAAGACCAGAGAAGAGAAGAGGAGAGAAGAGAAGTGACTAAAGAGAGGTGAGAGGGAAGAACAGAATAGAGAGAGAGCAGAGCAGAGAAGTGAGAGGAAAAGGGTGGGGAGAAAGAAGGGGATAGAGGGGAGGAGGGAGGAGAAAACAGGGAGGCGTGAAGAGAGGAGAGAAGAGAGAAAAGAGAAGAGAAGTAGATGGAGAAATAAATGGAGAAGGAGCGAAAAAAGAAGAAGAGGAAGATGAAGAGAAGAGAGACGTGATATATCTTTGGAATCAAACTAAGATATTTTGATTAATCGTTGTGAGAGCATATTTCGTATCTGCATATTTTATTATGAGGAAACATTCAATTAGAACACAAGGGAAATGAACTGCAGATACGGTCGGTAACACTGTGAACAGCTACAATGCTCTCAATTTTCTAAGAAGTTTGTGTTCCTACCCATTTTTTTCTTCTTCTTTTTTATGTATGGCAAGACCTAAGTATTTACTCTATCCAACAATTCGATATCGAGATTTGCACAGCATATTGCATTTTCTCTTGGATTGGAATCCTCTCTTAAATATCTCGATATTTGTGTGCTACATTAGAGTTTTTACAACTTATGCAGCTTATTTATAAATACGAACAACAATAATATAGTGAGATGTACATACGTCTAATCTTTGAGGTATGTTACAAAAACAAATGTTAGCACCGAATATGTAGCAGAAGTATATAGTTATTCTGCTTAGATGTTTGGAGCGTATAGAGATCAACGCCCACTTAATTTATCATTTAATACCAACTTAAGTGGTGGAAACTGTGCCTACTGTGAATCAGCTGGGGAATTTAGATCATATTTGCAAATTGGCCATGGTAGCTTAGTGGTTAAAGCTGCCGCTCGATAAGCGGAAGATCCGTGGTTCAAATCCCGGATATGGCATTGAATTATTCAGTCCTGATTCCACCTTTTAAGTATTTATTAAACTTCTAACCACACATTGTTCTAGAGCTTCCCTGGCCACTCAGATTTCCAGCGTGTATTAAATAGGTCACCAGAGTCTTGTAACACATTTAACTGAAAAATTGACGCACAAGGTTTCAAAATCTAAAGTGTGCATTAACTCTCCTGATCCAGGAAAGTTATTTAGCTCCTATTCATAAGCTGGAGACATCTGTGACATTTAAGTTCTCTCATCACAACATAAAATAATAAAATTAAATGGAGGTGTTTTCCCGCTGCATGAAGGTCTAATTGAGAAAGTTTAACCTGACATTCAGCTTACAAGGGCCAATTTTCTCGTTGGATGTGTGCAAAATCAAGTTTCTATCAGCACATAACTGCTTATAATGTGACGCCCGCCCACGGCAGTAGCGGCAGCGGCATCAAAGCAAAGGCTTGGGGCCGGGCTGCCTCACACTACAGGCGATATGATCATCAAAGCGCTCAAGGTCAGCGTGTCTAACGTGACTTTGTGAACACATGACAACAGTGAGCACGGCAGGGTGAAAGTGGTTTTCGAGATTATTCGAACAGTGTCCGTCGGCAGGCGCATTGTAGAATTTTGAGAAAGGTTCGTGTTATGTCATCCTCCCTGTATAAGGAGGCGAGACCAGGGGAGTTTGGAGTCACTTTTGTAGTTTTAGAGTATGTGTGAGTGAGGGAGAGAGAGAGAGAATCGGCACGTTATGAAGGAACATAGTGAAGCAGTTAATGAGTGTTATGTGATTGTATCGTCAGTCAGGTGTTTGAGAGATATAAAGAAGTGAGCCATGGATATTAAGGCAACAGTTGTGAATTGTAATATCACGAAGGACTGTAGGTTGTGCTAACGTCCGTACAAGACAACTATATTTGTGCAAAAGTTTTGAAGGAGAATAAAGTGACAAAGAATTACTGGACTGGACTTTTATTCTTTGTCACAATGGTGTCAGAAGTGGGATTTGTCAAATTGGCATTTTCTTAAAATAAGATAGCCTAGATGACCCTGCCAAAATCTGAATGAAATCAGTAACATATCTTTGTAAGGCAAAATGAAGGTGTCTCCACTTTGCAATTAGTTTAACTTTATAGCAGTCTATTCCTGAATTAATAAAAATTAATACAGTTGTAATAATACATGATAAGTATAAAACTACATTGCACAAGATAACACTAACTTGTAACAATACTGCGTGGAACATGAACAACGCAAAAATGTATAACGGTTTCATCTTATGTAACAAAAAAAAAAAAAAAGCTATGAACATTGCTGCTATGTCTGGTGATGTGCGGAGTTTGAGGATGCAGAAGTTTTTTTCCAGCACTTATAGAATATCAATCGAAGTAATGCTTTTCTAGAACTTGGTTGCCGGAGAACGAAGTCGTCCGTGCATATGATCACCGCAAAACTTGTCAGAGCGAGGTGAAGCTTAATTTGATGAAGTTCCAATAAGCATAAAATGATGCACTCTATTGCTTCCGCAGATTACATGAATATGCTGATCAGGAGATCAGATTTAATAGCTTTGCTGCAGAGGGCTTAGGAATATAAGCATGATGCTCCAGCAAGGCTTCTTCCCTCTATCGTCTCACTTTAATCCCCTTACCCGTCTCTCAGGATTTTATAAAGCTCATCTGTTTATATCCACCCATGGAGAATAGATTTACAAGTATCCTCCATGTCAGACAATATTAATATTTCCTCCTTTAAGCTACCAGTAATTTCTCAATGTTTTCCTGTGTACTCTGTGCCATCAAATAATTTATGCTATTTGACAGACAGGTTTTGCAGAACAAAAACTCATAGTCCTTTTCTCATTATCTTACTCCATAAGTTATTTAAAGGTAATTAGTCGCTTTTAGATGACAGATAAATTGGTTAAAGATACAAAAATCTCCACCATAAGCTGAAAATTGGTTGCAAAAATATTGTCGTTTAATTACCATCTCTTAGGGAATAGGGGAAGAAAAATAAAAAAAAAAAAAAAATAAACAAAATAAAATAATAATCTGAAATACTCCAGCCCGGTACCTAGTTTCCTAAATCCGGCGTGCATTCCAAATCCTTACCTGTTAATTAAATTTCAACTAATGCATATACATTTTTTTTCAAATGTATACATAAAATAAAACAATATAAAAATTAAAAATATAAAAGAAAACAAAATATATAAAACCAAAAGAAACAAACTCAACTTCTGGCTTTTCTATAACAGCTAAAAAGCTATTAAAATACCAGTGACCAGTATTTTTGGCAGCTGGTAACAAACTACCACTCTACTTAACTACATACTAAAATGCAAAATCTTAAAACCAAAATAATAATACATTTTCTACCGGCATCCGTTAGTTTAAGTACCGGCGTCCAGTACAAATTTCACACTTTTCACCTTTTTATGGACTTGCCTATTTATTTAGTAAAATAATAACAATATAAGTAATTAGAATTATAATAAAATATTTATTTCTTCTTACTTATTAGGCTCATAAGGTTACTAATTGAATTAAACTATCAACCAAATTATTTATTTTATTATCTATTATTTAATTACATATTTATTTAAATGTAATGTATTGGTGGCGCCGTACTTTCTTCCACATTTATCAGTTCCTTTGCACATTCACTACCCCTTTTCATAACGCCCTTTTCACTAAAATCACTGCTCACAATTCTATTTTCTTAACACAACACTTTGCAAGCAACTCAACCTCGTCGTATAATCGCTGACCACCATGTTTCTTAGGGACAAATATCTGGCAATAAAGTAGCTGAAAGGGAAGCTAAAGTATACCACAAAGCACTCAGTTTGTACCTCTTGCATCCTAAGTCCTCATCGATACTGACCTACTGATCCCAAGGTCGCGGGTTCAAATCCGGCCCAGATCGATGGTTTCTAAGTGTGCTTTCAAAACGACATCTCCATGTCAGTAGATCTAGTGGCATGTAAAAGAGTTCCAGCAGGACAAAATTCCGGCACACCGGCAACGCTGATGTGAACCTGGCAACTGAAGTATCGTTAAATAACAAAATAATTTAATTTAAACTCACCGATATTTCCCATTGGAATAAATGAATGCTGTGCATGGCAATTAAGCTTCCGCTAGTCGTTTTAGAGCATGTGTTTTAAAGCTTACGTGGTCATCAACAAGGAAACAGTGCTTATAATATCATTATTAATACATAGAAGAATGAGCTTTCATAAATTAATTTGAATATATTAACAAATAAAAGTTTTGAAAAACGTTTTCTAAATTAATTTTCCTTGGCGTAACTTACCTATAAACGTGTATTTCAGACAAAATACCCATGTCAAATGTTTGGTTTGAACAGAATAATTATTAGTGACAAGTGTAGGAATAGTAGAAATAATAAGGTAGTACCTATATTATTGCAGTAATTTTATTCCATATTTGTTCCTGTTTGGCTTCAACTACAATAAATTATTGTAATGCCCACGATGCAAAATTTACAATGCATGTCTGCTATATACACATTAGGACCGAGTTTTTTAAAGAAAAATGCTAAAACATTATCTCCAACTTTGCGCTTTGTTGTTAATTGCCCTTAACGCCACAATGTAATAATGCAATTTGAACTTCTTGGATGATACGCAAATCGATCAAAAGAAAGAATAAGAAAATATACCGGAGATACAAAAAAAAGTACATTTTTTCCCTCGAGTTATGTCTGCAAGAATGTTAGCAACTGTCTCTAGCCATTTTTTCAGATCTAAGCTAAAATAAACACCAGAACAGCTTTTAGATATCATTTGGATCTTCACTGACGTGAATAATTTTAGACAAGTTAACTTTTCTCAAAATTAAATGTTTTAATATTTAAAATGTTTCATTTACATGCAATCTTCGTAAAATAGAGTGATAATTTTTCACATATTTCCATACATATACAAACATAAGTTATATAAGAATTCATAATAATTTACACTTAAAGGTAATTTCCAGAAAAAATTGTGTCATACAAATGTAGAAAATCTTCTAAAATGTGCCGCACACAAAATTAGGTTTATGCGCAGCAGATAAGCAGCTAATCATCGGCAGCTACACCTATTTTGGTATTTGCTATATAGACAAAATATCCATTAAAACATTCTGACAAAATGAGAAATGTCCAGTCCAGTTCCTTTTTTGTCGCTTTATTTTCTTCCAAATGTTTGCGCAAATACACAGTTCTCTTCTACTAACATTAACACAGTCTTTAGCCTTTTGTGATATTACAACTCACAACTTGTTTCTTCTCATAATCTTGATCTTGACACACTATTCGGTCTCTTCACTTTCTGTGGGGCCCAAATGACCTAGCTGTCGACGGGCCCTTAAACCCCACTCACTCACTTTCTGTGTTACTCAAAAAGCTGAATTTGACGATACAATCACTCAACACTCATTCATTTCTTCCCTTTCTTCCTCCACGACACGCCGATACACACACACACACACACACACACACACACACACACACACACACAATAAAACTAAGCTGAACTGAACTCACTCCTGCCCTGTTGTGCTGCCACGCCTGTGTTCAACCTGAATCTTTTTGCAGCATACCCACCTCCAATAGAGCTTAACCGCAGATATAGAATTATTGTAAAAGTTGTTTAGGGTGGCTTGTTTTGGTTTATGTAGATATGGGTTTAAGAAGGGAGTTTGATAGTCGTCTCGCAGGATACAGCGGTAGCTGCATCCTGGCTCATATGAGAGTGTTTAAATATTAAATTTTAATTTTGGTTCGGGTAATTTTAAGAGCCAAACAGCTCGCCACCTCGCCTCCTTATATAGCACGGATGACGTCACACGTACCTGTCTCGAGCTTCTACAAGGACACCGGCCACCGCACATTTCTCGAATGATCTCGAAAACCCCCTTTTGACGTGCCGCGCTCATTGTTGTCATGTGTTTGTTCGCGTGAGTGGTGTGACGAAGTTTGACCTTGTTACGTGCCACATCAGTGAGGTGGGGCAGCCTGGACCCTACCGTCCTTTGTTGTGTTGCCGCTGCCATGTGCCAGTGTCACAATGGACATTTTTCGCCTTTAAACAGGTATCTTGAATGAGAGATTTATCTGACATAGGTAATACCAATAGGACATTCCTTGCATCTTGCGTGCGCTGTAACACAGTAAAAGTATGGTATACCACAGGAAGCGTGGTATTTTCCGATATCGAACCCTATGCCCATGTCAGAAACTTTCACTCATGCTGT
This sequence comes from Tenodera sinensis, assembly GCA_030765045.1. NCBI lineage: Eukaryota > Metazoa > Arthropoda > Insecta > Mantodea > Mantidae > Tenodera > Tenodera sinensis. The sequence continues at coordinate 74,195,712 of CM060967.1, forward strand.
GAGTAACGGGCTAATGTTACTACGATGAATATCTGTATGAATTATCCAACAGATAATGGCGTTACGTTATCTCTCTAACGAAATGTGCAACCCTTTGTCTATATCACACAGAAAGCATATCGATTTCATATTTGATATCCTAGTCCAGATTTATACTGCCATTATACGCGCGGACTCGAAACGTAATTTCCTTTGTGGCTATGTCGCTCCAATTTACATTTGGCTGTCTCAGTTTCTTTTCGTGGAAGATCACACACGTCCCATTTATTGTTATTCTATGTACTGCATGTGCACAGTTAATTCACAAATTTTAAGCTAAGAAGTAAAAGTGCATCCCCGGTGTTATCAGATGCGTTGATTCAGCCCCAGAGGGATGAACCCAATTCCCTAAATGCCATAATATGTTGTGTTCGTAAAGGTATATAAAAAGTTGGTCAAAATCATACATACATTGGTATATACAGAATGTTTGAAAAGTAGAGGACATAGATTTTACCAGAAATATATGTTTTGAGGCCTCCTGAATCCAAAAAAAGCATTTTTAGAAAAAGATCCGTGTGTGTGTGTGTGTGTGTGTGTGTGTGTGTGTGTGTGTGTGTGTGTGTGTGTGTGTGTTTCAGTCTGTGGGCAGCATAACTCAAAAACGAAAAGTCGGTTGAAAAGCAACGTTATTATTAAAAGTTCAATGTCTTTCAAGGATGCGACACGAAGATTTTCAAGAAAATGGACCCTCCCTAAACTACCTTTTACATGCAAAAATTTTCGAAAATGTTTATTTTCTTGAAAATGGCTCTAACGATTTTTCATTAAAATGTCATATGTTTAAGATATTTGTATGACAAATAAAGTGTATATTTTGAATTTTATGGCTACAGTCTGTGTAGTCCTGTTTACCCTAGATAACTTCTGAATAACGCGTAAACAGCAAGAGATAGACAAAATCTTGCTATACAAAAACGTAGAGGTCTCTAAAACACACAATTTATGTCTGAGTAAACTTTTTTGTAGAGTGAACCATTTTGGAGCTATTCCTTGTTATTTGTGTCAGTTTCCGAAAACAAAACTTTCGTGAAGTACAACATCGTTGTTCATTTTTCTGTTAAGCGTGCAAAGAGAATGGGATCTCGAAGCTAAACCAATTTGACTATCGCTCAAAGCCTACTTTATTTTAATATTCCCCTTGCACCTACAAGGAAACAAGTAATAAGATAATTAGTACAAATGTTTATCTCAACTAACACTAAGAAGATATAGGAATAAGAGTTTGTAAGATTGGTTAGTACAAGAGTAGAGAAAGTCATCTGAGTGCAACAGATCAAATTTTTTACCATCACTGCGAGGATTAGGCAATTTCTCGTACCGGCTTCACAAAACACCCAATGTTTCCTAGGACGTTCAACATCTCTTCGTCCTCTTGTTTGATAATTTCTTGCAAGTACTCAATATTTCTCCTCGCTCATTCGGTTCATAAACTCCATCCATTTTTGTCTGTATGTTGTTACTTTATCATGTACACCTTTATGCATGGTTTCTCCGTTATTTCTCCATTGTTAATTTGCCAAGTTTCGTGCAACCATTTACTTGCCTAAGCAATCCCTCTCAGCTGTCTGAATTCTATCTTACTGTTTCTTTGTTGAAACCCAGCCTTATAATATTATGGGGATTGCCACTATTTTGTAGAATTTTATTTTTTCTTCTTTTCTTACTTCGTTTTTAAAAATTCTCCGTACAGTTTCACAACGTGCCTAGAACTGATTTATTTTAAAATAATTGTCTCTTACTAAGAGATCACACCCTAAATATTTAAAACTTGATACTTGCTCTAGACGTTGACCCCCTACAATAATTTTAGATTACACTGGATTTTTGTATTTAAATGTCATAATCTTTGTTTTTGTTACTGTTATCTTAAAATCAGATTTACTCAATCTGTTTAAATCGTACACGGATTTCTACAAATCAGAATTATGATCCGATGGTCTGCAAATAAAAGATTATGGTTTACCCGTGACATATTCTCTGCAGAGATATTCTCTACATGTGACAACACTTGTGTTTGCTAACAATCACTGCACTTCGTGGGTAATTCCTGTACTTTACTGGAGTTTTACCGCGAAACAGTCATAACAACGTGACATTTTGTGCCCCAGAGAAAGCTAAGTCGGTGGACTTTACGCTGCTTACATTCCAAAAAAGGTATATATCGTGAAGCATGCTACTTATACGGGTAAATCATACACGGTTTCTGCTGGTAGACAATTTGCACGTGGGTTACAGAGCGCCTCTTCTCATTCAGCCTACTGAGAGACCTAAGCTTACCATCATGATAGGATATCGTTACTTCACCCAACACCTACTTTCCCTGAGTAAGTGATTTCTTCCATCTAGTTCTCATATTACGATTAAGACCACTGAGTTTCTATAGGATAGTTTTCCTCTATCTCGCACAAACACAAGCTATTCATGTCGCAAAACTGCTCCAGCATTGACCAAACCGCTGTTGTATGTCTTGGTAAACTGACTTGGTCTTATATAACATGGATTAATATAGCGCAAATACTAAAATATTGGTTACACTTACATATTGACAAACTAAAATCGTGTATCGGATTAATCATAACAATCTGAACATTTGCATATAATTTCAGAGGTGCGAAGCTCCAATTATACCAGATGGCCCATCTCATCCGGGTAAGTAGATAACCCTTTGTGCGTTACAACAGTTGCAGAACGCACCGGGGCAAGAGTGACGGTAGTGACGAGACCTACCTTCCTTCTGCCTCTTAGCGAAGACAACAGATGAGAGGTAGTTAGGTTGAACTATTGTGGTAGTCCGTGACTATAATGTAGCAGTAGCTAATGAGCTTTGTATAAGATATCCACTCACTTTTATTGCCTATAACCATTCCTCTTTTGATTTGCATCTCATTTCTGTCACATGCCAAATTTAACTACTTTGGAAAGGTATCCTTAACGCCTAGAGCAGAAAATATGCACAAACGTTCCTCTTCTGGTCGTTTTAGAGGGAAAATCAGGATATAGGGGTACTGTAACAGCAAAAGGGAATTCAGCTGGTCTGAACATGAGCGTGGTCGCTGGCGCTGATCCCATATGTTGTTTGGAGATTTGCCATCCACCTCTGTTTTTCAAACATGCCCAGAGATTAATTGGAAAGCAAACTCGTTCAGGTATTGTAATTTTAACGGAATTCCTTAACTCTAATCAGCAGTAAGAACCGTGTTGAGAGTAAATCTTCAGTCATAGTTAACTATCTGAGCAGATCCCAGAGCTTAACTATCCCAAACAGGTGCAACAGCATGTGTGCGATGAAAAATATTATACATATGATGTGACACACTATTCAAATATGTGGATTTTATAATGAGCCCGGTCAAATATACCAGAGGTACTGCAATGCAATGGATTTGCGTCAAGTTACAAATTACATATATGATGTACATTTTGTGAAATAATCAGATTCCTCGTATTAGCAAATTCCAACTCTGGTGTAGAATTCACCAGGAATAAGTTAACTTGTGCACAGTTCCACTAACACATAACTTACACGTCAATGATAATTTAAACTATTTCCAGATAGAATATGTAACAATGGTGACTGCACTATTTATATTAATTTATTTACAAAACTGAATTAAAGTGACGCAAAGAAATTACTAATATTAAAAAGTTTGTTTGATATAAACACTTCTCTGTAGATACTAGATTATCTAGGTAACATTTTGTACGCTTACACTATAGGAACCAACGAACATTACAATCAATATTAGAGCTCTTAAGATTACTCCTATCATATTTTCAGACCCTTATGTGTAAATCTCTAGTGCACAAATTACATTGCCAAGAATATACGTACATAATAGGTGTTGGCAAAAAATCATAGGTTATAGATTATATGAGTATTTTGGATTATACGTACCCTGAAAGGTTCAATTATTTTTATTTTGAACCTCTTATTGATACAACTATGTTAGCTGGGCAGTAAGGCTTAAGTTTGTGTACTTGGGCCACAGGACCTGATGGGCGCCACGAAAGGGGGGAAAAGGGGGGAGAGCAAAGGGGGGGAGCAAAGGGGGGCCGCGACACCCCCTAGAAGCTGGTCAACTTAATGTGCAATCAATTACTGACTATGAAACTACTACGAGTATCTTAATTTTAATCTAAAGATCAATTTTTATTTAGCACAAATTAATATGGTTATCTGCAACAAATATTATAAACCTTGACACTAAAATAATGAATTAATATTATCTGATTGCAAATTTCCAACATGTGTACACTAACTAGAAGTTCAGAGAGGTAACACAAAGTTTGACTCCCTTATGTATAAAGTATCACCATCACTATTTAAATCTAGATAAAGCTTGGGACACTTACACCATAGGTATAAGTACAAACTGCAGATAATCTACGATTTTTAATTCCGTACTTACAAAATGAACCAAAGCAATGCCGGGTCAGTGGGCTTCTTTTTCACTAATAAACTCAAATAGTGTGCACTACACTGTCTCTCCACTTGCTTAGTCATCACATTAATTTCCTATATTAGGACACCAGATTTTACTATCGATTGATGGGTATACTTTTTAAATTAGGATTGAAAGTTAAAGGAAGGTAGGATTGAAATTAATTGCCAGGTCTTTGCGACGAAGATTTTATGTTAAATTATTTGTTACTTTTCACAATGCCTGTACCTTAACTTTAAATAAAGTATTAAAATTCTTCCTAGCGCTTGCTGTGGCTTGCGTCTATTACCACTACAAATCTAACCCCGTATCAACCTTCATCGCAACTCACATTTGCATTGCGCCTAGACGTTTTCCGTCCATATATAGATTGTGCTATTTTGATATTCTCTTTTGTATTCGCTAGTGTTCTAGTAACACCGTTTAATCTACAAATGGTTTGCTTCCCACTGACACCACATACAGTGACGGAATTGATATTTTAGTAGACACTGGATACACAGTGCATCCCAAATATGTAAACACCCCTTCAAAACCCTTCCCTCGTAGCATTTTAATGTGCAGAGCTGACAATAAGCCGATTAATGTCCTTTTTCCATTAAATGTAATTTTAAACTTAGTAATACCCAGTACACTGGACAAATTTTGTTGATATCAGACTCTCTTCCTAATCTGTTATTGGTTATTGGTTTTCTTCGCTAAAGCAATGATTGATTTAGTTGCTTCTAAAGTTATGTTACACAATTCACGGTCTGATCCAGTTAACATGCTAACAGTTGTCGATTAGGTCAGAGTTTGCTATAACCAGACACAAATGGAGTTGGAAAAGTCGCGTGTGCACACAATATGAAACTTCCGCCCTTTAGCAAGATGCGGGTACGAGTAAACGTTTCATTGCCACACTGAGATTCCTCTTTGCTTGAGCCGTCGGAAATCATTTGTTTAAGAAACAAAATTACTATAAATCAGTATTATGTACCAAAAAATTACCTCTCACTATAGCTGTGTGTCACAATATATTAATACAGCAATAAAATACCTGTAATAATCTCCCTAAGTAATGTTTGCTAGAAACTCGCAAACCTTTTGCTTCCCAGTGCCACCACAGACGGTAAGGTTAATGATATTTTGATGGACACTGTTATCGCTGTAAGTATAGTGCTTCAAAATGATTGTGACATCAGCACCCGTCAAAAAAACGCTCTAATTCGAACTGCCTCACTTCACTGCGTGTAAATAAGTGGCCCGGCGACAATGGAGCGGTGGAAACAAAGACGACTACTAGCGCAGCGGAACGAGGTTCTGTACGGTTTTAGTGGCTGTTCACGAAAAGTTTCTCTAGAGAAGGTGTATTTTCCAGAGAATTTGCCAGCAGTTTGCCTGCACTAAAAAAAAAGAAAGAAAATACTAGAGAGCACAAGCAGAGAAGCAGTTACTCTTTGAGTGTGTGTTGTGCACAGTCAGTGTTGAGGGCGATTCCGGGCGTGTTTTAGACATTTAATCGTCGCGTTGAGTTGTTTGCTGTATGAAACAGTATTTAGTGAGGTATTGTTGGAGGTAGTCGTTTATTAGATAGAGAGAGCAACAGAACTGCGAGTACTGCTTTATGTTAAGGTTACCATCGGACAGAACATCTGTGACTTGCAAGGTCACCACGGATTGCTTATTGTATTGGCGATAAAATGTAGAACTGTGTTTTTGTGACAATACGCTGATAAATGTTACTTTTTCTGTTCAAGGCATCGAAACAGTTACGTATGTTATAAGCGCATGCTGAAACAGTAATTTGACCAAAACCGGGCTTATTTAACACAGATAAATAAAAGCTTTATTGTTGGTGAAACCGGAAGTGTAATGTTAAACACAGTACTTGACTCATATACATAAAGCAGTACTAGTTCATGTTGCAAATTGTGCATGGTAAGACATCTGATGTCAATATTAGCTAAATGCCACCTTAACTCCGACTTGACTGATAGTCAGGGTGCCAAAGTAGGGGAACTCCTTTGAGAAAAATTCAGAGATGTTTCTGCAACCACGTTACGATATTTAACCCTCCGTTAAGTGCGCTCATTGGCAGAACACCCTTAGTCCGCGGGCATAGTAGACCCTCGCTACGTTTGTGTTTATATACTTGCATTTACTTATATATTTGTATTTTTCCAACATTCGCATGCTTAGCTTCATTAGTTAAAATATACATGATTTTTCTTAGCATTATCTTACTAGATTGATCAAAGATAAAGAAAACATAATATGAGTACACTATACATTATAATTCCTACTACAGTACAAGGAAAGATATTAAACTGTGACGCTCAGGCATTCGACTTTTAATTTGAAATCCACCGCCACCGCCACCACCGCCACGGCCACGGCCACGGCCACGGCCACGGCCACCCACGGCCACCGCCACCGCCACGGCCACCGAATCGGAACGTGCAAAACAAGAAAGTATTATAGGATACTCATGTAACATCCAGAATTAAGTCAGTTGTGAATGAAGTCTATTTAGCCAACGTGCTAAATGACGCCCCTGCAATAGCCTGGCTAGGCGAGTTGGTCTCCTTTCCTCTCTCCGGAGCCAACATCTGTCAATCCAGCAGTAACAAAGCAACACTTACCGAACTCAATGCGCTGTGATATCAATCTGTAGGTAACCCAATGTTCGTACAGCTGCAAGCGGAGAGAACGGAACGTCACCACAGGTGGAAGGAAACGCAGTGGTGGCAGAGTTTTACGATTTGCGACATCAGAAACCTTACACTTTTGATAGTATTGACTGTGTACAAAAGGTGAAATGGAAATATTTCATATTACATTCAACATATCTTAATAGAGTAACCTAACTAACCATTTCGTTGCTCTTCTGCTATTTAAATACCGGTGCTACATTATACATTTACAATTGCATAAATCGTCGTTCACACGCTAAGCTTTTGTACCCTTGTCCCTCTAATTATCTTTGCGATAGTTGGAGTAACTGTCTCTGTTCTACAACGTATCCAGGATGCTCTCCATGTTTTACACGTTTCCGGCATTAGCGTAGTGTGTGCATGGACTCCTGGTCACGTAGGTTTGCCGGGCAACGAAATGGCAGATTTGACAGTAAAAGTAGCAACCATTTCTCGTATTACAGCGGAAGACTTTAGGCTGAAAGTGCGAAGGGCAGTGCTGTCATGTTGGGACGAAGAGTGGTCAGCTCCCCGCGGAAGAGATGTGAAAGAACTTTCGATAAACTGGGTAACTCCCTCTCATGTGTCGTCACGAAGAGATAATTTGGGCTCGTTTACGCATTGGAAAGTGCAATTTTGCTAATGCTTACTTTTATAAACGGGATCCTGCTCCTCTCTGTCCGCTGTGCAATAATCTTTTGTTGGTCCGTCACGTGCTGCTAGAGAGTTTCTCTAGCGCACCTTCGAGACTCTCTGCAACTGCCTGTCAGTCTTGCTGAAGTCCAAGCGGATGATAAACAAGCGGCGGAATAGACTTTGGGACCTTCACCAAACAAACTTAAATCTAAGGATTTAGGATGTTAGAAATTCTTGTTTATTACTTTTCCGACCAATGTATAACTTTGTTTTACTCTGGATTTGCCTCTTCGTTTTGTGTATTTATGTATACTTGATTTATACTAATATTTGTGTTTTATATTGAAATTTATCTCTGACTTTTGCCATGATCCATTTTACTGGAGGTCTATGGCCATGTAGTAGAGCGCCATTAAACCCACATCTCTCTCTCTCTCTCTCTCTCTCTCTCTCTCTCTCTCTCTCTCTCTCTCTCACACACACACACACACACACACACACACACACACACACACCTTATTTGCACAACGTCATACACCACATTTTAAATTGTTGCCAGATAATTGGATTCGGTGACCAGGTTTACAGGATGCATAAGTGGAAGGTATTAGGCATATAGGTAAGCAAACTCAAACCTGCTTATATGTGAGCAGCGCATGTGTAGATATATGAGAAATTTGGACCGGTGAAATTTTAAGTAAATATCAGTCAAGCTTGTTTTGTGAAGAAAGGCCTTCTTTTCCCGACCATGTCGTAGGTCATTAAGCTCCAATTGAAACTCATTTTCAGTAGCTATGTCTCTGCGCTTCTCTATCATCATATCACGTTCTACTGCCTTATAACCATCGTATGCACCTTTATAATTAGTGTAGTGCCGTTGTAAGTTATATTTCTTAATATTTGAACAACCTCGCTGCAACCTAAACATTTTGCTGTACCACCTGTTTCTATAAGCACATACCGCTCTTCCTAAAAAGAGAGAAAAGTATAACGAGATGCTGGGCGCAGCTCCACGGCCGTACACACGTGTGACCCCAACCACTACAGGAACACCACCAGTCGCCGCAGTCACAGTTAGATCTCCACAGACCGTAGCAGTCCCAGTACCCGTCGTCGCCGATAGCATCCTTCGGGACGCGGTTCAAGGCCTCCATTCAGTCTGGAGGCTATCACAGAACACAACAACACGCCGGCAAACAACACCAACGTCACTGAGCTCCTACAGCGCCATGACCACGCCACAACCAACGCCCTAGCAGCAGTCCAGACACACCTCACGGAGCTCATACAGATTCTTACCAAAACAAGCGAAGAACTCGCCCGACTACGCCAACATACAGAGACCATCTACCGCAACACACAGAAAATCCAAGACACCACAGCACTAGAGACTAGAGTCAACCAGATATACGACTTCATCACACTCCGCAGATTTCCCATTGGTCCCCCAATGCCACACACAAATGCCCCAAGTCGTAGGTCAATGTCAGGGCATCCGCCATGATGACCTGCCTCCATGCACCACCCATTATAATATGCACCCACAATCATCCGGTTTGCTTCGGCGGTACCGGACCTCATGTCACCCCTTGTTAAAAAATAAATTGTATCACCACAGAATTGACTTTAGTATAGGAATAAAAAAATTTAAAAAAAAAAAGGGGCGGGGGAAATATGAAGTAGCCACACTTTGAGAAGTCGCCGCTCGTATAACTCACAAGCCGGACGCGTCCGCCACTGCTGCACTCGAAGGAACGACTGTAACACGGTGCCCACTTGCTAGTTCAGAACATGCAGACCCTGCCCGTTACCCATTTTTCCTTGAATTGAGATTGCCTGCATGGAAATATTTCTATTTTTCTTCCATCCCTCAATGTTTAGTTAGTGTTTCGCAAGTCCAACTCTTGCCATAACTACTAATAACGGAGCAGTGTCTAAAATTTGCAGAAGAAACATTTCGGGCGGTGATTACTCGATGCATCGAGTAATGTTTATACTGAACTCCGAGAAACTAGAAGCTATTGTTTCAGATTTAAAGTTACAGATAGATAATCCAAAATGCCTGCGTAATGATGGGGACCAAACAACAGATCACCTTCTGTACATGTGCCCAAAGCCCAGACAACTATATAAGATTTTTATTGTAAACCAGATGTGGCAGAAACTGCCCAATAAATTACAGTAATATTAACAAGAAATACTTTAAGTCGCTTATGGGCTTTGTCAGTAATATACATTTTAATACATTGTAAAACCACGTTAAACTTTGGCACTGCTATAATTATAAATGTTAAAGTATTTGCATTAATTTGCGTTATTTATTTACGTTAACCATAATATTTATGTTAAAGAATGAATAGATCTATCACCTAATATTAGGTAACATAATAGAGCATGACGTGAAAACTAAAAACAAAAACAAAAAGAGTAATGTTTACAGAAACTCTATTGTAAACGCAATACACGAATTTCTCATCACTGTCATATGATACCATGACGTCCGAAAATTATGAGCAAAAATAAAATTGGTTGCATGCCTTTATACACAGAAAACTACTAATAAAAGTATTGAACATCGAGATATAATGGTATCCTCTCATCACTACGAGCTAGCATATTGGTTTTTCAAACAAGTGACTAACGGTTCAGACTATTGTTTCGAATGAAATGTGTTACGCAAACGAGCCCAACATCTATATCATAAACAGCAAGTAGAGAGAAATATAAGCTCTGGTGAGAAAAATTTGTAGGATATATAAAATTAAAGAACGTCGCGTGATTGTTACTTATCAGACAGATATTTAAAATAGTTGTTAGTTTCTATAGTTAATTCTGTATTGTGTCATCGCTAGCTACATTATGTTCTGGATATTAAAATACATTAAAATTCACCTCTATATTCACGCTTTTTAAACCTTAAAGACTCTGCTTACATTCAGCCAGGAATCCAACTGGCAAAGGGCATCCATTCAAAAGTATCAAACATAAAGATAGTTACTTGGAGTCATACAGCTATACCCCTCACGCTGTCAATATTCGAATTACGGTTCAACTTAGCGCTTTACATCCCTAGCTCTTTTGCTCAATCATCCAATTCATTATCTAACACACCTACCGGTTTAAAATACTTTGGCCATCAATAATATTTGATAATACTAACAATAACCCAAAATAACTATCTGCAAATAAGTTTGCTGTTGCTTATAAAAACCAGATCTAGCGATGGTCTAGATTTATACATTAGCTAGCCCTACGTACAAAAATACACATATGAACTTTAAATCAATGTCTACACATTTCCTTATTTATCAGGCCTGTTGAAGAGTAGCAAAAAGCAAGACTTCGGAGAATTATGCCTCAACCATGGCTTTTCTCAAAAACGCACCGCTCAGTAAGATATTTTGTATCTATACTCGTAGTGCCCTAGTGTTATAACGTATAATTTAGACAGATCCAAATCCATGGTTCAAACTGAGTGTTATAGTAATTGCTTAAGCCATGTGAGTCACTCCACGTCAAAATATGGTAAAAATTGACCTTAATATCTCAGATTTTCTTGAAATTATTTTTGGTGTTTTGGAACAAAATATATTTGACCCGTGTTTCTTCTTTTTATAAAAAAAGTATTTGGGCGCATATTAATTTTTGAAATGTCCCAAAAATCGCGCACTCCTCACCCTTCGATCAATCATACCTTCGATTGTAATCAAGCAAATTACTTTATCTTTGGCTCAAATTAAAGATAAATCGCAGTATTTCGTGAGGTATTTATCAGACCATTTTATTAATTATTATTAATATTATATTTTACACGATTAAGTTTTTAAAGTTAGATAATGAAACAAACTCGACCATTTAAAAATCTGGAAAAAACTAGAAATACACTGAAGTTTATTCACTATTCTCAGAAAATATCAGAATGGAGTCCCTAATAGTTCAGTTGTAATTAACTTTACAAATCACTGCAGCGGACTCGTGTGGCAGCGGTGACGGCCACCGTAACCTCGCACAATTGGCACCTTCCATTACGGCAACTATTCATTGCTTGAGGTTCCATGAACCTTACAACATTACAGTAAGGAGAACACTGCTAGCTGACACTATTATATGTACACTATAAGCATCTTCAAACTGTTTAAAATATGCATTTTAAACTGATGTTTACATACAACACAAAACTTTAAATTTCTACTCGTCTACCTCCTTCTTCGAAAGAAAATTGTTTCACTAAAGCTTCAGTTTTCGACAAAGGAATGAAGGAGTGTAATTTTAAAGCATAGCTGGACCCATCGTTCTTGGTCCCTGACCTTGACTGGAACTCATAGCTTTTGTCTCTTTCATCAGCTCATATTGTGTAATTCTGCGAATGAAATCATGCACAACATGGGGACGGAGGGAGAAGGTAATGATGTCTGCATGATCTGAGACAGTCCTTGCCAATTCACAGGTGTTTTTTAGTGCAGTGTGCAGTTGAAGACATAGTTAGATCTTTGGAATAAGGAGTGAATATAGTGCATTTGTGAGACGTTGATCATAGCCTAAATCAGCTATGTCACCTGTAGGTTCTAAATTAGGGACCAAACAATTACACAGTCAGAGTAGAGAAATTGTTTCAAAAATATGCGCGTACATGAAGAAAGAAGCTAAACGCAAATAACTACTTACATCAGAAGATTTTTTCAAAAAAATTCAGATAGTTCATAAGCACGTATCAGATGCCATAGGAGTATCAGAAAGAAGGTACATTGTGGAGACATTTTTACTTTCTCTACTGGTAAGTAGCGGAAGTATTGTATTCCACCCAAAAATTCTATGTCGAGATTTCACCGGAAATATGTTTTGAGGGCCCCTGAATCTAAAAAAAAATGTTTAGAAAATGGTCCGTGTATGTGTCTGTATGTCAGTCTGTGTGTCAGTCTGTATGTCAGTCTGTGTGTCAGTCTGTGTGTCAATCTGTGTGTCAATCTGTGGACAGCATAACTCAAAAAAAAAAAGTCGGTTAAAAACCAAATTTGGTATTTAAGTTTAATTAATGTCTTTCAAGGATGCGACAGGAAGATTTTGAAGAAAATAGCCCCACCCTAAACTACGCTTTACATGGAAAATTTTTCGAAAATTTTGATTTTCTTGAAAATGGCTCTAACGATTTTGATTAAAATGTCATATGTTTGAGATATTTTTTATCTTCAAGTTTCTGGCTATAGCCCCTGTAGTCGTATTTACTCTGGACGACTTTTGCATAACTGGTAAACCGTTAGAGATAGACCAAATCATACTATACAAAAACTGTAGATCTTGTTAAAATACACAATTTGTCTAAATAAATTTTCTTGTAGGGTGAACCATTTCGGAGATATTCCTTGTTATGTGTGTGAGTTTCGGAAAACTTAGAACTTTCGTGAAATGGTCATCGTTGTTCATTTTTTATATGTTAAGTGTGCAAAGACAACAGAATCCCAAAGCTTTAAAACATTTGACTATCGCACAAAGCCTACTGTACTCTAATATTCCCCTTGTACCTACAAGGAAATAAGCAATAAGATAATTTGTACAAATGTTTATCTTAACTAACACGAAGAAGATATAGGAATAAGAGTTTGTAGGAACGGTTAGTACAAGAGTAGAGAAAGTCATGTGAGTGCAACACATCAGATTTTTCTGCATGGACTGCACTGCCTTAGTAAGAAGAAGTTATCTGAGTGGCATATGAAGCTGAAGCAACAATTCACATGCTGTCTGCTGTTACCTGACTTGGTACTCGCTTTCAAGCTTTACCTTTATTTCCTCCAGGGGCCAAGAACGGCGAATCCAAGTGTACTTCATGGCGTCCGTGAGCGCTTGCAGGCCTCCAGAAAAAAATTGTAGCAAATGCACTTATGCACGCTCCATAGTTTTTAACATCTTATTTTATAAATAAAATGTCAGGGAAGACGTGTGTATTTTTTTAGATTTTTAGCACATCGATTTAAATTCTATTTTTGGTTTTACAAAATATACTATCAAAAAACCAGTCCAAAATTTATGTGTAATAATGATTGGTCAAAAGTTGTTAAAAAGTGTCGTATTTAACCTTTCCAGTGCGCCAAACCCCAACTCTCAACTCTATATAGCCTTAGAGTAACAAGTGATTTTATTTTCAATTTTTAATAAAAAGGAGTAGATTTTATTTTCAATTTTTAATAAAAAGGAGTATGTCTAGAGTGATGTAAGAATTTTAATTCTTAAGGCAGATCATATATATAAACTCATCACTTAACAAATTGATTGTAGCTGCATAGCGCTATTGGGAAGGCAACCTTCCATCTACAGGCAATGTAGATAACTGCAAGCTCTGATTGTCGACTTTTCCTAACGTTGTTGAATCTTCTTCTGTCCTCTGGTGGTAAAAGTTGGAGTTGACTTGAAGTGGAATAGATGACATCTCTCGGGTGGGATTCGGAATCGTTCTTCTTTCTTCCTCTGACGTCAGTAGTTGCAACATGGGGTCTAAATAAGGCATATCAAAATTAACAACTTTTTTCTTATTACTTATAATGTACATTTTTCCCAAATATCTAAATGAGGAGATTCTTGAATTGATTTTAATAGTTGTATCTCTTGTCCAATATTATGTTGGGAATTGCAGAAATGGTTGGCAACAGCTATTTGAAGAATAATTACAAACATGTCATTAAAAAACTTAATGCTAGACCGCTTGTATATTTAAAAGCTGATAAAAGTAATCAGATTGTAATGTTAAATAATACTGATTATGATGACAGAGTTACACAATTGCTAAATGATGAAGACAACTATATATCTGTAAAAAAGATCCTCTTAACAGCTGTATAACAAAATTTAACCAAGTACTTAATACTTCAATTATATTATCTGATAGTGTGAAACGACAGGTAAAAGCCAGTAATCCGCTCCTACCTAGGATTTACTGCTTACCAAAAACACATAAAAAAGATAATAGCATGCAACCTATTGTCAATAATAAAGGTTCGCCCAGCTATTTGTTAGCAAAATGGCTTACGAAGAAGTTTAGTACTTTGGAAACGTTTCAATCTTATAGTATTAAAAATTCATTGGAGTTAATCAACAAGTTAAAGAATGTTAAACTACACGATACTAATGTTCTGGTCTCATTTGACATTAAATCTTTATTCACCAATGTTCCTGTAAATAGTATTGCTGCTTTAATTGAAAAATGGTTAAAATCCATTAATTTATCAAGTATAATATAGAAGATTTGATTATGTTAACTACATGCTGCATAAAAAGTAATTTCACTTTCAAGAACAACTTTTTCAAACAAATACATGGTTTGGCAATGGGCAACCCACTTTCACCATAATTAGCAAATTTATACACGGTTTTCTTAGAAATAAAAATAAAAGCTAGTACATACCCACAGATATTTAAGACTTGGTTTAGATATGTAGATGATATATTCGCAATAATTCCAGCTGGCCAAATTGATAAATCATTGGAAATATTGAAGTCTTAAGATGACCACATTAAATTTACAATGGAAATAGAAAACAATCATCAACTTCCTTTCTTGGATTTATTGATTACAAAAGATAACGGAAATTTAACCTTCAATATTTATAAAAAACCTTCACATGTGGATAATTACATTAAACACAATATTTTCAACCCAATATTACATCAGCAAGCAGTATTCCGATGTTTGATACACAGACTTCTTCATGTCCATTATCGAAAGAACATTTTGCTTCAGAATTGCTACATATGCATCAAGTAGCTATTGATAATGACTTTCCATCTTCCTTGGTTGATAGTATGTTTAAAAAAGCTAGTAAAAGATTTCTATTATATAATAATACCTGACTTAAAGAACATCAAAGAAATATTGAACTGAAACAAATGGATAGATCAGCTGTTGCCAACCATTTCTGGAATTCCCAACATAATATTGGACAAGAGATACAACTATTAAAATCAATTCAAGAATCCTCTCATTTAGATATTTGGGAAAAAATGTACATCATAAGTAATACGAAAAAAGTTGTTAATATTAATATGCCTTATTTAGACCCCATGTGGCGGCGCCGTGGCCGAGCGGTTAGCGCGCTCGCCTACCACCTAGGCGGCCCGGGTTCGATCCCAGGGACACGCATGTGGTATTCGTGGTGGACGAAGCGGCGTCAGGGCGGGTTTTCTCCGGGTACTCCGGTTTCCCCCGCCATCTCATTCCACCGGTGCTCCATCTTCATGTATCATCAGTGTCACCGCCTGCGGTGCCGTAGTAGTAAAAGCGGGCGTTAAACACTACAACAACAACAAGACCCCATGTTGCAACTACTGACGCCAGAGGAAGAAAGAAGAATGATTCCGAATCCCACCCAAGAGATGGCGTCTATTCGACTTCAAGTCAACTCCAACTTTTACCACCA
The DNA here is from genome assembly GCA_030765045.1 of Tenodera sinensis. Lineage (NCBI taxonomy): Eukaryota > Metazoa > Arthropoda > Insecta > Mantodea > Mantidae > Tenodera > Tenodera sinensis. The sequence goes on from CM060967.1 coordinate 74,211,912, forward strand.
GAGGACAGAAGAAGATTCAACAACGTTAGGAAAAGTCGACAATCAGAGCTTGCAGTTATCTACATTGCTTGAAGATGGAAGGTTGCCTTCCGAATAGCGCTATGCAGCTACAATCAATTTGTTAAGTAACGAGTTTATATGATCTGCCTTAAGAATTAACTGATTTTATATTACAGTACGCGCAGAAATTGCTTAGTTTCTAATAGCCAGAATTAAGCAAGTAATTTAAAAATACGGAAATGAAAAATACGGGTCTCCTTATTTGATTCCTATTATTCGTAGAAAAATTTGAACTTTCTGCGAAAAAGACGTGTTTTACGGGTGTGCGATTTGACGTACTGGCATGTATGGGTTACAAAACCTACAAGAAAGCAACTTTTCAGAAATTATGATTTTATTCAAGCAGATGCTTTTCATACATCTGAATTATTTATCAAAAAAAGAATGCTAATAGAAACATTTGCCTTTTATTTTTTAATGTATTCCTCTATTACCCTTTCTTTTAGAGCGTTTATTCAGTATGCCAAAAGAAAACATTACCAGAAACATTCCTTACCAGACGGTCTAACGATGGGGGAAAAGAGAAACAGTTTTAGATGAAGCGTGGCTAATTGAAACCTGTTTTCATCCAAATTAATCAAGAAAGTGACGGTCTCGGCGAAAATGTCAATGCGCGCGATTGTCAAACAGCACAATTATTGTTCCGCACTGACAAGTAGGTAGGAAGGCAGGTAGACAGGTGGGTAGGCAGGTATGTAAGGAGGGGGGGTAGACAAGCAGGTAAGCAGGGAGGTAGGCAGGCAGGTAGGAAGGGATGTAGGTTTAATGGCACTCAACTCCATAGTCATCAGCGCCCTTAAAAAGCATTTCATTGCAAAAGTCAGATATAAACTTCAATAAAAAATAAAATTACTAGTAACAAAGAAAATACACATAAAAAAAAAACAGAGTGGCAATAGCCAGATACAAAACAAAGCTATAAATATGTCGAAAAGCATAAAAAGGAGATATCTAAAAGTTTAAATCTTCAAACTTATATCACACTCCGCTAAGAACTTAAACACTCTATCAACCGCTGTTTTGTCGTCCGCTAAGACCTCTGCAAGTGTGGCAGGCAGCTGCAGAGAGGTAGAAAGGCAGGTTGGGAGTTATACAGATAATGAGACAGGCATATAGGTAGGGAGCTAGGCAGGTAGGGAGGCAGGAGGTATGTAGGGAAAAATAGGGAATACAATTCATTAAGGCAGCAATAAGAATCTCACAGCAAGGTGTGGTTCACTAGCCTCTTAGAAGATTCAACAGAACCAGAACCACCACCACCACTACCACCACCGCCGCCGCCACCGCCCCCGCCACCACCACCATTGCTAGTATCATTATTATTATCATTATTATTACTATTAGAGTGCATATTAAACAAATAAATTGAAATCTCAAAAGAAGATTGAGCTTTGCTAGATTTAGAATAGAATACCTGAAAACGGTTGTATGATGCTTACGTAAATGATTAAATCAACGTGAAGTTTTAATGAAGGCATTGACTTTTTCGGTTTTTAGTCTGGCAAACTCTTGAGATGCAGAGGTGTCACAACTTCAGGATACAATACATATTTTGGAATCATCTTCCACAACAGCGAGTACTGTTGTTTATTATATTTATAATGATGTAAATTAAATTGAACATCACACCTACGAGTGACAGAACACAACCCAGATGTAAATTTGAGGGAAAATATAGTCCGCCTGTAGTTGGGCGTGATATTACCTTTATGAGAATGTTATACTATATCCTATTGTAAGTGAAACGTTAAATGTACGTAACAGTGGTCCTGCGTATGACTGATGTCAAATCCGTCGTATTGTTTAATGTAAATGAAAAACACACATGACAATCGAGTAATTGAAAATGAACATAACAGTGATCGTTTTGCTCATGTAATACACACGGGTGAAGTCAATAAGTCTGCCCTCTCAAATTCCCAGAAATATTGGTGCAGTGTCCAGCGTTACGTGTCCCCTCATCACAAGGCCATTTTTCATCGCCGACCGTGGCACAAGCTCTTGTTAGAGGCGGCAACATGATGCCGTCTCTGATTGGACCCAGCAATAGCCAATTACTGTCATGTGACGTATTCGGTCGCTCGCCACTTTATTAAAGTGGCACCGTCGTCAGCTTTTGTCCTAATTTTATACACCGCTATAAAGTGAAAATTCCAATCACTTAGGTAATATCTGCTGATGTGCTAGGTCCACCCCTGGAGAAGTAACTTGTGGCAAAACGTACACTTCCCAAGAGGTATAAACGCAATGGGAAACTTATGAGGCTTTTCGAAGGACCTAACGAGCGAGAGAAAAGCATGTTTGGCAAGAGGTGATTACCTAAGAAGGTATAAACATGTCAAACAAAGAAGACTCCTTTGGAAAGCTTTTAGTATACCGTTCAAATCTTTGTCTTTGCGCGCAATAAGTTATTCATCTCACTGTTAGTGCACACTGCCGGCGAATATTTAAATTCTGAACAAACTACATAAAAGCTTAATGGACCTCAGATATAAAAACGTAAGCCATTTACTACCGCGTTAAGGAAGCGAACATGATAGCTCAGTCTCCATTGTCAAACCAATCACAAACGAAAGCGCGGCCATAAAATCCGAAATGATAATAATGCTTATTCAATTATAATAGTAGTGTAATATAATATAAAATAATAACATCGCCGAATAAGACAAAAATAATGGCATTTCAACGAAAACTCCTGCAAGATGTAAACTTGAATTAGAAGGAAGGATAATAGAACAAGTATCTTCTATTAATTATTTGGACTGCAACATTATACTCAAAACCAGAAGCCATTTAAAATTTCTGATATTTTAAAATTAATAAATTTCAGAGGACGTGTCAAACAATATGACAAACACTAAAAAATAAAACATTGCAAGAAACAAATGAAACTTTATAAAACAATGACTGTTCCTCATTTAAGTTATGGATATGAAAATTGGTCCTTAAATAGGAAAGGAAAGTAGAAGATAGTGAAATTAAGTTTTGAAGAAGTGTAGCTACTATCGGCCTACTGGATCATCAAATAAATGAAGAAATACGGGAAAAACAACCGTCGTTCAGATACCATGTATAGTGCCAAAGCATTGCAGAGGTTTAATTTCTCTTGTGAACCTCCGTCTGCAGGGAACGCCAGAGGGAAGTGCATTTGAGCGAGGAATGTAGCAGCAAAGAAAGTACGGGACACAATAATTCAGCACAGCAACCAGAGGTTTGAATTGTCCAGTCACTTATTAGATTCTAATTTACTTGATCAGCACTTCTTTCCTTCACTCAAAAATAAGTTTCCTGAACAAACTCCTTTCTGTTGTTGCGCAGTCCTATCCGTTTTTAAATAAAGCTAAGTTGAAAGCAGAACTAGCATAATATATTCTTGAAATGATTTTGAAGAAATGAAAAGTACAATAGGCCTTCTAAACTTTTTAACTGAAAATAACCCGGAAGAATCCTTTGGTTATGTTATGAAATTGTTGGAATTAGCAGCTACGAGGGCGAATCAAAAAGTAACCTGCACTTTCAAGTTATGGCCATTTATTAAACCACATACACATAGGCTACACAGCTATGGCAACATACAATGTAAGTTCACTTTCCCACATAGTCTCCAAGAGACTGTAAACATTTATCGCATCGGCCAAACAACTTTTCCATTCCGGATGAGTAGAGACCACCTCCACTGCTGTGTTATTGTTGTAGTGTTTAACGCCCGCTTTTACTACTACGGCACCGCAGGTGGTGACACTGATGATACATGGAATGAAGATGGAGCACCGGCGGAATGAGATGGCGGGGGAGACCGGAGTACCCGGAGAAAACCCGCCCTGACGCCGCTTCGTCCACTACGAATACCACATGCGGGTCCCTGGGATCGAACCCGGGCCGCCTAGGTGGTAGGCGAGCGCGCTAACCGCTCGGCCACGGTGCCGCTTCCACTGCTGGATACATCTGCTTTCACCTCCTCATCGTTTCGGAATTCTCGTCCACAAAGATCCTTTTTCACCTTACTAAACACACAGTAATCGCATGGTTCTAAGTCTGAACTGTATGCAGTATGGGGGATGTTGTCTTACCTTCCACTTGAATCTCTATAGCAGTTCCGACTTTTGGTGAGCCGTGTGAGGTGTTGTGGTGAAAAATTGCATGCCCACAATAAAGAGCAGTAATTTCACAATGAATGCCCATGTAACGGAGCTGTTTGGCCCACAGAAATCTGATTGTTGCACACACCTGCATTTTGGAGTAAATATCCAGTTGGCATGCCATTGAACTAGGCCTGCTATGCTCACACAACACGACGGGATACCACACCACCCTACCTATCGGATGTGTCAGCAGTTACTGTAGCTTGCTACACATTCGTCACCACTACGACACACAGCGTGCTCTTGTGGCGAGCAAGTGCAACTTACTTTTTGATTCACTCTCGTACTATTCCAGGGAAAGTGTAAAGCAGAGAGGTATTTCTCCACTTTGTCACAGATCAAACCATTTCTTAGAAGTACCGTGGATGTAGATAGGCTGTCTGTTCTTGCCATGCTGGGAAATGATTCACAGGCTTCCAGATTTCAACGAGATATTTATGGACAGATTCGCCTCCAAAAAGGAAAGGAGCATGGAATTTCTCTGCAAGTATAACTTCATAGGATATTCAACGCCATCAGACTAATTTTAAGGTAATTTTAGAACTGCCGAAATAATGCAATTTAGCAAAATGAGCTATTTAGAAAGGTAATTGCATAATGCACTAGGCACCAGCCGCCAGTGCGGAAAACCTAAAAGTATTTAAGCTAAATGATAGAATACAATAAAGTAAACCAAAATAGTAGTCTTACATTATCAGAATGGAAGAAAATAGACTACCAAGATTGTTCAAACCACCAACCAAGACGCCAAAAAAGTATAGGGAGACCAGTTACTAGATTGACTGACGACATTGTCCTGAAGTGGAACAGGACAAATAGCCTAAACCCTGTAGTTGGAGAAGAATAACATATCAATGAGTGAGACATTATTTGTTTTATTTAATATTTACATAGACGATGTTGTAAATGAATGGAAAGATTTATTGAATAATGAAGGAACTTTAATTCAGAAAAAGGGTAGAACAAATGCCCTGTTATTTGCGCACGGTCATACTTATGGCTGAATGAGAGAGATGTTAAAATATTAGCACACACGTTCCGAATAGCGGCCAATAGATGTAATTGTAAAACATCAACAAAGAAATAAAAGCAGTGATATTTAAGGATAAATTTGAAATTAGAGCCAAAAAAGTAATGTAAAATAAAATAGTGGAAAAAGTAATACATTTTAAGTACGTACATATGAAGACAAAGATATAGGAAAACAAAATAAATTCCAGGCAATATGTGGGACTATTAAGAGAACCTTAGGCCGGAAAACAAGGAAAGACACAAAACAAACTATGTAAGACAGTGGTTGTTGTCTGGAAGTGAAAACTGGATAATATAATCAAAGGAAAGAAGAACGCGAGCAACAGAGATGCTATTTTTGCTGAATATGAAAGGATGTACACGGGCAGATAGAATACAAATGCACTGCAATATGAATCAGTTGGTGCAGCAGCGGCGGACTAGCCGACCATCTCTGTCGCGGATAATTCTAACCATGCAAAACGAAGTTACTCTTACCGTTAGTTTAATGAAGTATTCAAAACACTGTCTCTCTGCATCTCTCTGCAGTAATTGTTGATTAATCGACGGATTCTGCAATCAAAATGCCTGTAAACGCACATCAGAAATTGCCTCCCAAATAGTCAAGCAATTTGGATTTTTCTTAAAACAGTTCATATTAATTATATTCATAATCTAATATATTCTGTGTTTGCTAAGGAATAGAAATTATATATATTTGGACTTGAGTCATTCTATTTCTGTGAATTTTATAGAATTAATAAAGTTAACGAAAGGTTGTATGAAATTGTTTCCAGGTTCTTCTTTGTTTATGGGCCAAACAGCACCTTTATTTTGTATTTTCCTAATCATGTCTCTGCGTGTGTTTGCCTGTACGTGTGCCTCTGCGTGACTGTGACTGTGTCTGTGTGTGTGTTGTATGGTCACCGTGAAAGGTACGTCGTGTCGAAGTGAAGATTTAACGAGCGCCTTGTGTTTGTATCGTTTGAGTTAGTGTATGACAGACAAAGTGAAGAAATGCAGTGAAAGGACTGAGTCAAGGTTACGAGAAATAAACAGTTGAGAGTTGCAATATCACACAACATAGTGGACTGTTAGCGTCAGTAAAAGAACAGTATATTTGTGCAAAAGTTTAGTAGCAAAGTAAAACGATAGAAAAGTAACTGGATTGGATTTTGTAATTTTGTCACAATATTTAAAACACATGTACAAACTACATTAACAAACTACTATTAACATAAAATGTTTGACAAATAACAGCACGACGTCTAAATTATAATGGGCTCTTTAATTTCCGGAAATCGAAGCCAATTTACGAAGGGAAGATCCTGCAGATTGGAGAACACTAATGTAGGAGGATCAAATCCTAGATCGAGAGAAAATATATAAATAGGAAACAAGTCATCATCGAGGTCCATATCGCAAAAATGACAACTTTAATTATGGTGACCATTAAGCAAAAATGTGTAAATATTTAATAAATAAATCTCTATCTGTACATGCCAGTTGCCATTGAATAAAAAAATAATTATTTTGAAGAAACATCTTGACGATCAAGCCCATACTATTTTACGTTTAATCAATATCAATGGATTAATTTAAATATTGTAAAAGTGTAGGTACGTATGTATGAGAAAAACATAGTGTAAGCATTTAAACATCTACTCACAAGCTTCAGCTTGTATTGTTTCTTAGAAAATAAGTGGACAAATGCAAATGCAAATAATAATAATAATAATAATAATAATAATAATAATAATAATAATAATAATAATAATAATAATAATAATAATAATAATAATAATAGTAAAAATAGTAAAAATAGTAAAAATAGTAAAAATAGTAAAAATAATAAAAATAATAATAATAATAATAATAATAACAAATATAATAATAATAATATTAATATTATTAATAATATTAATAATAATAATGATATTATTATTAATATTAATAATAATAATGATATTATTATTAATATTAATAATAATAATGATATTATTATTAATATTAATAATAATAATGATATTATTATTAATATTAATAATAATAATGATATTATTAATAATATTAATAATAATAATAATAATATTATTAATAATATTAATAATAATAATAATATTATTAATAATATTAATAATAATAATAATATTATTAATAATATTAATAATAATAATAATATTATTAATAATATTAATAATAATAATAATAATAATAATAATAATATTATTAATAATATTAATAATAATAATAATAATAATAATAATATTATTAATAATATTAATAATATTAATAATAATAATAATAATATTATTAATATTAATAATATTAATAATATTAATAATAATAATAATAATAATAATAATAATAATAATAATAATAATAATAATAATAATAATAATATTATTAATAATATTAATAATAATATTATTAATAATATTAATAATAATAATATTATTAATAATATTAATAATAATAATAATAATAATAATAATAATAATAATAATAATAATAATAATATTATTATTAATAATAATATTATTATTATTATTAATATTATTATTATTAATATTATTATTATTATTATTATTATTATTAATATTATTATTATTATTATTATTATTATTATTATTATTATTATTATTATTATTATTATTATTAATATTATTAATAATAATAATGATGATATTAATGATATTGATGATGATTATGATAATTATGATGATGGTGATTATGATGATGATGATGTCATCTAGCCTTCGACGTGTGCGGACGTGTCTATCGATCGCTCCGTGCTATAGTTTGTAACTCTACTGTTTACGTACCAAGTGTCTTCCTTTCTAATGGGGGAAGATAAAGTGGACGATATTAATCCTTGTAAGCGGTGTTCTAAGATTGCTCAGAGTCGTTTGAAATGTGTAAATTGTGGAACTATTTCCCACAGCAGTTGTGTAGCTTTGTTAAAATCTATACATATCATAAATGAAAACGAGAGACTTATAAATTGCTGTGACAACATAGGAAATTTGGATCTTAGTGCTATTGACGACCCATCTGTGGATAATAAGGACTATAAAACTGAATTGGTTTATTTAAAGTATATTATTAAACAAAAAGACTTTATAATAAATCAGCAGAAAGGTCACATAGACACCCTAAAACTTCAAATCAAGTTATTACATACCTTGGACTGTGGCAATCAGCGTACGGAGATGTCAACTAGACAGAGAGACTCAATCTTTCCACATGTAAATATGGAGAATTTTACGGCGGAACTACCTCGGGAAGTGACGGTGTGTGGTGTAACTTACAGTGATGATGTTGCCGTCGGCACAGACAGCTCAGAAGACAACAGGGACGATAGTGCTCAGTGTAAGACGAAGTCTAAATCAGGTGATGAAGGTGCAGTACAATTTAGTGATAGTGTTAAACAAGGTAATCAACTTGAAGAAGATTGGAAGCATGTATCCTATAAAAGTAAGTTGAAACCTAGAATTCAATTTAAAGCCAATACGAAGCCCATACAAAAGAAAGAACTTCTTACAGGTAATGCTACTAAGGGCAAACTTGCCGTAGCTGAAAAGTTGCATTTCCTGTTTGTTTCGCGACTCGACCCAGAGATTGAAAGTTCTCATGTCCTTGAATACCTTAATGAACGTAAACAGGGCAACTATGTTGTAGAAAAATTGAAATCTAAGTATCCAAGTTACAGTTCATTCAAAATTGGTGTGCCCTCGGCATCATTTGAGTTAGTTTATACGCCTGAATTATGGCCCAGCGGTTCTTTTTCAGTAAATTTTACTTTCCAAGGAATTTTTTAAACTACAAGGCTGCTAAAGAAAGAGGGTCAACGTAAATTTTGGTGAAACAAAACTTAAGAACCTGAAGAATAAAAATAAATTAAATTTTAAAATATTCCATTGCAATATACAGAGCATATTGAACAAAATAGACGGTCTAATTGACATTGTTAATGCTTACGATGTTGATATTATTTGTATCGCTGAACATTGACTTTGTGACAAAGAACTGTTTTTGTTAAAAATTCCTGGTTACTACTTGGCAAGTTATTTCTGCAGACCAAGTGGTAAACATGGCGGCTCTGCAATATTTGTAAAACATGAGTATGAATCCAGCCAATTTATGGACATAACTAACCTAGTTGTTCAAGACAATTTTGAAGCCTGTTGCGTCTTTATTAAAAGTATTAGTCTTCTGTATGTTACCTTTTATAGAACACCAAGTAAGTTAAGAACCTGTTTTAATGACTTTTTAACTCGTTTTAATGATTTATTACAGTTAGTATTTAGTCGAAAAATGAGTATTAATATTGTTATCAGTGGTGATTTTAACGTCAATTTTAACATCAAAAGTAATAATTTAACTGATATAATTAACGTGTTTGAATGTTTTGGATTACGTTACCTGATAACAAAAATTACCCAACCTGCATCAGGTACTTGTTTGGATAACCTCCATACACCCCGACAAATGTACTGCGGAAGTTGTTCCTTCCATATTCTCTGACCACGATCCAATACTTTTTTCAGCTAATATTGATTATGATGACAATAATTTTCAAGGGAAATTAAAAACGATAAGAAATATTAATAATCGTAATATAACATATTTTGTGTATTTACTCATGAATACTAACTGGATTGATTTGTATAGTATAATTAATCATGCCAATATTTTTTACATATTTCTTAAATAGTTTTTATGAGGCTGTTAATAATACCTTTCCATTTATAACTTTTAGGCCCAAACCGAATTACAAATGTAACAATAAAAAGTGGTACAACGATGAACTCCGAATTTTAAATAAATAAATATATTTTGTTGTTTAACGACGCTGTCAATTGCCAGGATCACATCAGCGTCCCCGGTGTGCCGGAATTTTGTCCCGCAGGAGTTCTTTTACATGCCAGTAAATCTACTGACATGGAGCTGCCGTTTTTAAGCACACTTAAAAACCATCGGCCTGGGCCGGGTTTGAACCCGCGACCTTGGGATCAGTAAGCCAGCGCCTAACCAACTGAGCCACCCAGACCGACTCCGAATTTTAAAGGACAAATGTATGATGTTTTATGATCTTTATGTTTAGTTTGGTGTGTATGAATACAAAAGCAAATATATTGAATTAAAAAAGAAATATCAACATACCTTAAAGTCGACTAAAGTGAATTACTATTCTGCATTCATTAAGAACTCTAATAATATATCAAAATCCTCCTGGTTTGTAATATCTGAACATTTAAATTCTAACTCCAAGTCTGATATATTCCCACCTAATCTAAATTGTGAGGGATTTAATTCTTTCTTTCTTGATAAGGTCAATGACATTGTGAATAGCATACCCGTTACTAACGAATCAATGTCCTTTCTAAATAAGTTGCCTAAGCCTAAGTGTAATTTTGATTTCTTAGAACTTAGTGTTGAGGATGTTTACTCTGGTATTATGAATCTGAATAATAGCACATATGTGGATGTCTATGGAATTAATTATAAGATTCTTAAATTAGCTGCTCCATATATATGTGAACCATTAACTTAACGTCTTTAATAGTTGCCTCAAAGCTGGTCATTTTCCGGATGCCTTTAAATTTTCCAAAATAATACCAGTATTTAAGAAAAGAGATAAAACCTGTTATGAGAACTATAGACCTATTAGTATAATTCCAATAATTGGAAAGGTGTTTGAAGCATTATTATGCAAGCAAATTGTGACTTATTTTGAAACCAATTAGTTGTTTAATAAAAACCAATTCGGCTTCAGACATGGCATGAGTACAATAAAGGCTGTCACCAGCTTTCTAAAACAGTGCTATGAAAATATTAATAACGGTAACATTGTATCAACTAGGCTTTTTGATCTCTCGAGAGCCTTTGACACTGTCTCACCAAATATTCTTTTAGAGAAACTGACTTTTTATGGTTTTCATAATCATAGCATTCAATTTTTAAGATCTTATTTTAGCAACAGGACTCAGGCAACTTATTTTAATGGTATTTTATCTCAGTTCAAACCTGTGAATTATGGAGTTCAAGGATCAATTTTGGGACCTGTATTTTTTATTATTTATATTAATGATCTTCCCGTTTCAATTAGGGATGATAATTTTACTCCTTATCTTTACGCAGATGATCTAGCAATCACCTTTTATGACAAAGCTGAATACATATTAAGACCTATATTACACACGGTATCACTAGTAGTTAATAATTGGTGCAATGCCAATAATTTGAGCATAAACACTGGAAAAACTACTGACATTCAGTATAAATGTAATACCAGATGTCTCGGAAGCTCCATAAAGTTTTTAGGCATTTATATTGACTCTGACCTAGGATGGTCAACACATATTAATCACATCTTTAAAAAAATAACAGGAATTTTCATGCTAAGAATTTTAAGTTACAGTGTAAGTAAAGATGTTCTCATGAAAGTGTATTATGCTCACATTTATTCGCATGCTAACTACGGTTTACTTTTCTGAGGGAATCACTCCCTGGCTACGAAGATCTTTGTACAACAAAAAAGGCTGTTAGATTAATCTGTGGAGTTCATCCAAAAGAGCATTGTAAACCACTTTTTATTCATTTAGGTATTTTAACCCTGCCATCATTGTATGTGCTGACCTGCCTCGTGTATGTTAAAGAAAATTTTACCACTTTTACAGTTTGCTCGAACATTCACAATTACACGACACGAAATCGTCTGAATTTATACATCAACAAATTTAAACTTACAAAAATTCAGAACAGTTTTATAGTTGTCTCTAACAAACTATACAATATTTTACCCGAAAGGATAAGGGATCTCCCTATCACAAATTTTAAAAGGACTTTACGCCCTACATTGATGGCCAATCCACTATATTCTGTGCATGATGTTTATAACCTAGAATGGTAATTTTAAATTATGACGTTGCTATAATGTAATAGTTTTTGGCAATAAACACTGTCTGTCTGTCTGTCTGTCTGTCTGCCTGCCTGCCTGGCCTGCCTATCTACCTATGTAATAATAATAATAATAATAATAATAATAATAATAATAATAATAATAATAATAATAATAATAATAATAATAATAATAATAATAATAATAATAATAATAATAATAATAATAATAATAATAATAATAATAATAATAATAATAATAATAATAATAATAATAGTAATAATAGTAATAATAGTAATAATAATAAAATAGTAATAATAATAAAATAGTAATAATAATAGTAATAATAATAGTAATAATAATAGTAATAATAATAGTAATAATAATAATAATAATAGTAACAATAACAATAATAGTAACAATAACAATAATAGTAACAATAACAATAATAGTAACAATAACAATAATAATAGTAACAATAAGAATAACAATAACAGTAACAATAACAATAACAATAACAATAACAGTAACAATAACAATAACAATAACAATAGTAACAATAATAATAATAGTAATAATAATAAGAATAATAACAATAACAATAACAATAACAATAACAATAACAATAACAATAACAATAACAATAACAATAACAATAACAATAACAATAACAATAACAATAATAATAACAATAACAATAACAATAACAATAACAATAATAATAATAATAATAATAATAATAATAATAATAATAATAATAATAATAATAATAATAATAATAATAATAATAATAATAATAATAATAATAATAATAATAATAATAATTAGAAGAGGAAGAAACAATACGGTGCAATTTGTAATGGTCCAAAGCGTATCTCCATAAAAAATCTAGTATTCCGCAATTTTATCCTTTTTGCCAAAACTTCCGCCTCCTGCCCTTTTTGTTTATTGATAATTAAATATAACAATTTATTTACACAAAATACCAGCACCTCTACGCGGTTGTGTTGTATGAAAATCTGCAGTACACGCTCTTATCACCACTAAAAGCTTAAATTTCGCAAAACGATATGTTTGTTCATTTGTTGAGTTTTAATCAATGATTTCTCCGTTTCTGCAGTTTTATTTGGGCGAAAATGAAAGCTATAAAAAGGGAAATGCTTTGCAATAATGTGGGATAAAAATAGCCATCATATTTCTGTACGGCTAAATGAAACGCGGATATATATACACATATGCCAAACGCACATACACACATATTTGGGAAGGGGAGGAGGGGGGTGTAGTCCTGCAATAACGTTTTCCGCAATAAAACTCCAGAATAATCATTTAATTTCACTACTTCATTCCTGCACAGTTCCCTCTAAGCTTAAACGTGTCCAGAATATAATGTTTTTATTCGTATATGTTGGTACTTTGTTTTTGCAGATTATTTTCCTAATAAATTTCCATACTATTACACAAATATCCTAGCTCTTAGCAGATTACTTTTTGGGTTTTGCCAGCGATTATCTGATGCGTTTGTTTGGGTTTCCAATACAAATATACACACAAATAAATATGGTAAGCATAGTCTCGGAAGTAAGTACTCCAATATTGGTCACTGCTGTACGAAATTTTTCCTAGATCACTTCTAACACTATCATCGCCATTGTTTGCATACTCGTATAACCTACCATTAAACGAAAGAGATTTTGTAAAGTGGATCTAATTGTTCCGAGCTTCGGTAATTGCTGTTGTCTTTAACGCACACACACACACGCGCTCCGGCCGGCGCAAACGAACATTCGCAAGCAAAAATATGTGAATGCTTTAATAGTGGTTATCTAAGCTCTTTTTAAGTTTCACATTGGCTTGCGGCATCCTTACCATAAGTAATGCCACAAGTGAATGTCAGATTATCTAACTAGTTCACGAATATAGCCTACGAAATGTTATTTAAATACTGTATTGTAATTATCAACTCTTAAAAGAAAAATGAAGCAGGCATGCATACTCAGCGTCCATTGGCACGGCCCACGAGATTAAATACCATTCACCTAGTTTCCTGGTTGCACACGCATTTTATATTAAACGTATTTCCTGTTGTACTCTGTGTTCTGAGGTTTCTCTTTTCGAATTGGTTCATCTATTTCAGCATTAGATGGTTCACCGAAGTAAGAGTGAGTCATTTTTGACGTTTAAAGCTAGGGGCTCTGTCGCGTCAAATTACGTAAGCTGTTGCGCATCCGAGGCTAGCGTAAAATACTCTTTCACCCAAGCCTCCTTGCGTATCTGTAAGACAGTGCAACTAGATTCTCTAGCCTGATCATTAGAACTAGGATTAGTGTGTAAATGCATTCATACTCTTTTTCTTTGCTTATGTATAAGTAAAAATCTGGTGTGTTGCACTCACATGACTTTCTCTACTCTTGTACTAACCATTCTTACAAACTCTTATTCCTATATCTTCTTCGTGTTAGTTAAGATAAACATTTGTACAAATTATCTTATTGCTTATTTCCTTGTAGCTGCAAGGGGAATGTTAGAATACAGTAGGCTTTGTGCGATAGTCAAATGTTTTAAAGCTTTGAGATTCTGTTGTCTTTGCACACTTAACATATAGAAAAATGAACGATGATCCATTTCACGAAAGTTAGGTTTTTCGAAACTCACACACATAACAAGGAATATCCCCGAAATGGTTCACCTTACAAGAAAATTTATTGAGACATAAATTGTATATTTTAGCAAATTCTACATTTTTGTACAGTATGATTAGGTTTATCTCTAACGGTTTACCAGTTATGCAAAAGTCGTCCAGAGTAAATACGACTACAGGGGCTATAGCCAGAAAATTCAAGATTTACATTTCATTTGTCATCAAAATATCTCAAACATATGACATTTTAATTAAAATCGTTAGAGCCATTTTCAGGAAAATCAAAATTTTCTAAAAATGTTCCATGTAAAGGGTAGTTTAGAGTGGGACTATTTTCTTCAAAATCTTCGTGTCGCATCCTTGAAGAACATTGAACTTAAATGCCAACTTTGGTTTTTAGCCGACTTTTGGTTTTTGAGTTATACTCTCCACAGACACACAGACACACACACGGACCTTTTTCTAAAAATGCTTCTTTTTGGATTCAGCGGGTCTCAAAACATATTTCCGGTGAAATCTCGACATCGAATTTTTGGGTGGAATACAATACTTCCCCTACTTACCAGTAAAGAAAGTAAAAATAGTAAACTTAATTCTGCCTCTTACATTAAAAAGTATTTCTTCTTTCTTATCCTTTAATTACATGAATATTTTTTTATTCCACTTATTAACTAAACTTTCTGAGTATGAGTCACTGAGAGAGGGAGTTTTAAGAAACTGCAGTAAAGGATTGTAGCGTGACAATAGATTACCGCTTCAATTGTTGTCAGCCTGTCTACTACATGATGATGAAAGCATGCTCTTTTTCCCTGTATTTGTCAGCAATGAAGTTATTCTTGAGTTTGTACGTTTAATGTTTAATTGAACTCCACCTGCGATACATCCTGTAACGTCAAAATAAAATTACCATCGAGGTTAAAGTCGTAGGTTACAATAGATGTTTCATTCACTACTGATGGAGTTGTGATTTTCTGCTAGGCTTGTAATAAGATTATATGTTCATTTAAATCATAGCTTGAACATGTTACAGTGCCCTACACACTAGGAATAAGGCGCTGCAAACATCTAAAATGCAAGCCCTTCTAAAACAAGTCTTCAACTGCAAGGAATGCATTGTTCTATGACATATGTATTGCTATGGTTGCCGCATATATTCCATGGTACAAACTCTAGATAACTACTCATAAATATAGTACATTTTACACAAGTATTGCGAGAGGCAGATACCCCCCGATTTTATGCCTTCCTGCATTTGTGTTAGGAGAAAGTGTTGCAGTGCGTTTGATGTCATTAGGCAGAAGCTACAGACGTGAAACGTGGCTGTTGCCAATCTTGTGATTGATAAGCTGGATGAAGAAGAATCCCCTACAGCTCTTCTAATTTCAACAAAAGTGTCGAACACACAAATCATTCAACAAGGGCCCGTTTTCGTAAAGTGTTGTGGCTTAAAAACAATCAAGAAGATAAAGTTCTGGATCTTTATTCTGATTCTACAGCGTACATGCTAAATGTAGAAACTGTTTTAGGTGTGATTTATCAAAATATGATTCATTTCACCTTTCTTGGGCCTGGACTGCAACATGTCACCGAAGAAGTGCAAACTAAATCTCCACAAGTGAACACCGTTACATCAAATGACAAGAAAGTATTCGTTAAAGCCAGAGGACAACTGTCAAATGTTTAATTGCCTCCTGAACCTGTTCTGATTAGGCGGAATATGTAGCTACCTGTTTTTAGAGTGAACATTTTAAAGATGTTAAGTCTCTGACAAGATTCATTTCCAGATAAGTCAGCAGTTTCAGTGAGTGATGTCCAAAGTGCCTTCAGTGGTTCTATAATACAGTGCCAATTAGCTTATATCCAGAGCAATGTCGAATTCATTGCTGACAGTATTTTGAAATTACAAACACGTGGCACGCTATTGTGGGAATCATTGTGCAATATGTAAAATCCAGGTTAAGTGCTGTTGAAGGGAATGATGGAATTCAAATAATGAAGAAATCTGAGTTTTTTTATGGACAGACACCTTGACTTCTCTACAACGTTTGTAGTTTGCAAGATCCTCGGCAGCGAAGAAGAGAAACCCTATCTCTCCTGAAAAATTTGATCTACCTAAATTTGCACCAGCAACCTACTGTGATTATACAAAAACATCGTCTCTAACCGGCAGCATTCCATGACAATGGAAAACTTGAAGATGTATAAGATAGTTCATTGCAATATAGAATGAAGTACACTGAATTCTGCAAAGTAATATTTAGTGGACAGATAGTTTAAATAGTGACCATGAAAATTAAAAAAAAAAAAAGTATCTTCATAATAATGTAATTTGTTTTAAGTTTGCTGCAACATCGATATAATTAATTATTATGGCACACTTAATTTTGCAAAAACATAATGAAATGAGGAATCTTCAAGTAATATGTTTAATATATCATAAGTAAGTATAAAAATTAAATTAATACTAGATATTTTAAAACTTTTATGTAATACTACATATTTCACGTAATATTATTACATAAATATGTACATATTCCACATGTAGGTATTACATAAAAATCCTAGCCTGTAAGATCATAACATGAGAATAGCGGAGGAGGTGAACATGAAATTTCATAAATTTGATACAGCTTTCGCGAATGAAGGTTGTCATTGATTGAAATTTTTATGCACTTGACTGATTGATTTTAACTAAGTCACGCATGAGTAGAATGGTCGTCTTAATCGAATTCAGCCCTAAGTCCTGTTTGAAAACAAAACAATTTATTTTGCCACTTGGCTAAAATTGTCCTCACTCCTTTCATCTCGTTTGTATTCAGATGGGATGTGTGGTAAACCGATTGTTTATATCAGTTATTCTGTATTTATTTGACTATAAATATACAAAATAAGTCAGATACTTCCTGATTTCTTCACTTACGCTTTTATTTATTACAACACTCTCTCGCTACTGATTAAACATATCATCACACTACCAGAACGTGTCGAAATTCATTCACACATATCCAGCGATAGCGAGTCATTCATAACATACATAAAAGCGCCTTAATTGGCCATAGTTTCATACAAATATTTATGCTCGACCATGTGTCCAAGCTTAAAACATTTATAAACGTTTATATATATTCTACGCTGCATGTTGTCACTGGTGTCAGACATTTTAACTATTTGTTACCCGATCCGATTGTAGATAGGAGAATCGATAATAACGCCTTCAACTTTTCTAGCCGGTCTGGGTGGCTCAGTTGGTTAGACGCAGGTCTACTGATCGGCCCAGACCGATAGTTTTTAAGTGTGCTTTAAGGAAGAACACTATTGGGATAATATCGTACTTTTATGCAGAAATCTTGAAGGAGTTGCATCTGCAATTACATCTGACGTTCATTATTCAGAAAGACTTTTTCAAAAGAGCAGGTAATATTTGTGTGAGTAATGCAAGACAAGCGTGCAGTTTAACGTTGCAGAAATTACCTATACCGTAAAACAGGCTAAATTCGACCACCTTGGATAACTTCGGCCATTAGGTTGTTGAACTATACTTTTTATTCTGGCATCTAGAATATTAATATAGTAACGATTTCGTGAGGTTTATTGTACAGCCAACAGACCACATTACTTACAAAGTTGTTTTCCATGCATCTTGGTGCGTAAAGTAGACATCAGTAGCAGCTGATATCGTTCCCTCGATAAGTGTTGTTCGGAAGAGTGAAAACTTGAAGGTGTAGACGATTTCTATTTCACGTAATTGAAGGGTAAGTATCTCAAAATATACGTTATTTAAGATTGAAACAGATTAAACAATTTGTTTCATTAAATTAGTTCTACATTCATCGTTGTGAATTTTCAGCCTAACTCTGGCCACGCCAAAATACCAAAGAAAAATTGTGGCACCAACTGTATTGAAATAATCCCTAAATATGTTTTTTAAACCAGCACGCCTGAAATGTAAAAGAACTATATCGAATTGAATGAAGTTAACATAAACAAAACCAATGCAGTATCACGGTAACTTACTTTACAGAATATTAACCAAAAAAGCAAATAAAAACTGTGAGTTGTCTTCGAGAGACTGATTCACGGAACTTCGGAAATCTGCACACACAGGAGAGAAAAACAATAATAACCAAAGAGGCTGAATGTAAAATCTGGAAAGAGTGTCAGTAGGAAACATTTCGAGAGAAATGGAAGCCGAAGAAATCCGCTCTATGTTAGAAGCAGATGAATTAGTTCAAATTGAGCCTTTTTCTGCTACAGCTTCCAACACAAGTCGTTCCCACTGCATAAAACTTCGTGTGCAGTTTTTGATTGGGTACAATCAGAGATTCTGTGCTGCAGAAACTTTAAATTCCGAGAACACATGAAATAAAGTGCTTGAGAAAAAACTTGGGGAAACAATTCTTTCTTGTACTTCCAGACAACGAGGATGTGCGTAACATTCTGAAGAATCAGTTTGTGCAGAAACTGCAGCCATCCCTTCGTATCAAACATGAAAGTTTTACTTTCAGAAATATTACAGACAGTTACATATTTTAAAACAAATCATGGAAATGCCTAAGAAATGGCCAAACTGATAAGTATATTTTAAAAACAGTTTTGGCGTAAAATTATGTTATTGTATGATGAAGCTTTAAAGAAAAGAAAAGGCAGTATTTAGTGCTCAATTTATGTAACTTTTAATGCAACTTTCGTTCCAAAACAAGTACAGCATTAATGCATTTATAGCGGCCAAGTAAACACAGGTTAGTGTAATTACCCCATTCTGGTATAGTGGAATTATTTGATGGACACTGCCTGCCCACACATTGATAACCAGCCTCCATCACGGTATTTGGCTGCTGAAACTCACATATATGAGAGAATTAGTCCATCTCACGTGAACATTATAAGTAGCTAACATGTTTCTTTGTAATCAGTGTGAACATTTAACCTAAAAGTATTCACATTACATTTTTTGTGGGACAACTATGCCTTAAAAATCGTTCACAATTTTCAGAGGTAAATTAGAAATGGGTTCTATATATGGAAGTAATACATTCCTTAGTTCTCTTTTCTTCATGTTTTAGTTGGAGTTTCATTAGTCAGTTTTCCCTGATTCTCGCATACTTATCTTTACTATGTATGTAGTTTGAAGATACATCAAGTATTCCTAATTATACACCTGAATAAACCTAGCCCACCACTGAAGCCAGCTCGTGTACATATCACAGGTACACTCACTTCCATTCATGCTGTCACTACAGCTTTTGGAGACATTTTACTGACCTTTACAGATAGCGTACGTGTAGCAAGGAGGAACTCTGTGTATCTGTTTACGTGCACAGTTCTAGATTATTCACATATGTACGTGTGTATGAGTGTGTATATATATAATTTCGAGTAATGTATTTAAATGGCAAATTGGTTTCCCACATGCAAATCTTCCTCGATTCACCTCCGCAATATTTGCATACTATGCTAGAAATAAGGGAGACTGGGCCTCAGTTGTCTAACTTTTCAAGTTTACATCTGTTCACTTAAAAATTGGCACACTTAATATGAATAAATAAAGAAATTGCCGTAAAGAAGGGAAATGCTCTAGCTCAAACAGTTTCTCAGATAACAGAATTAAATTCTTTTAATTAGCGGAAAAAATATTTTTTTTAAAAACTGCCCTCACATTTTTCAGAGAAACATGCTAGTGCCATAATTAAGTAAACTGAAAATACATTAAAGTATTTGAACAGTATAAAAGTATGATGTGCCAAATGAAAAAACTAAAATTTGGAGAAAACGTAGGATTCTTCAGGAGAGCACGAAAAAACATAAATGTAAACTTCATATTTTTATAACATACTACACACTAATTTACATAAACACGCTGCGGAATTTTCCATGTTATTGAAGTGCAGTGTTGTAGGGTAAATTTTGAAAGTGCAAAAAGGAAAACCGGCTATATTGCACAATATATGTATATAACAGGATATGTGCGACTATACTTACTTGTATATTGCATTATTTCAAAGGTGAAAGGTGAGAAACTATTTTAAAGATAGTAATATATTTCTTAAGAATACTATTTTCAGCTCAGTTTTCTAATTAAGTCTGCCTTGTCATTACCGCTCTAGGCTTTTTGTTATTTTTATCCACTGGATTTTCGATGTTTGTTATTTCTTAGTGTTAAATGTATCTTCAGCACCATTCTTAAAGTCACAAGTCTCCATTCTCCATTAATTACCATTAAGGATAGTCAAATCTAATAGAAGTGATTACTTCAACCAGATATAGAGAGCGTTTTTGGCTTTCTTTTCTCTATTTGTAGTAAATCACTAACACAGCTTTAAAGCGAGTGTCCAGTAATGAGAAATGTTTCTTCAACCTCATCAATTATCCGTCCTGAAATTAAATAAGACCATAAAAATGGTAGCCTCTTATTTTTTTTGTGCGCCGCAGTTGTCACTCGAAAACTTCAATTTTCTCTTATATGTAATTTTAGAATGCAGAGCTTTTAGAATAGATGAGGCAATTTCATATCCTCCTCTACCAGCCACTCTGTGGTGCAGGAATGTACTCACTGCTTTCACCAACGTGAATGCGAACTAGCAAACTGAAAGCTTTCTAGCATAGTACATTTTACTGTATGTCAAGGACGGTAGTGAAAAAACTTGTTGCACATTCATACTAAGGATACTTGTATCACTAGAGATCATTTGTAAATTTGTCTTTTTCACACACAATTATTCTGACTTTTTGAGCTTATCGGTGATGTAGTTGAAGACGTTGTCTTGATCGAGCTCAGGAAATAATGTGATTGCATTGTCCACATAGCCCACTATATTAGAAAAATTAAATATAACTTGGCACTGCAATATCTGTTGAGATGCATTTGAGCAACTTTTAGTGCTTGAGTTACATGGCCCGTTATATACTGTTACTGGAATTGCTCCATAGCCCACTTTACATGAGAATAAAAATTCAATTTTTGTCATTTGGCCCGTACTATCCTTCCACTCTTTATTCGATTGAAGCGGGCGTTATTACTTGCACAGAAATAAGTTTTTGTTTTTATGAAGTAGTTACTATTAATATTCCTTTTCTTTTCAGCATAAACTATTTTTCGTGAGCTAGTGGTTAAAGCACTCATCAAATAAATATTTATTTTTAGGTAATACGTTTAAGATTATGTATGAAAATTTACATACAAATTAGAGTAAAATTGAAATGTAAGGAATACATTTTATACCAAATCAAAAACCGAAAGGAAAAATCTGATGTGTTGCACTCACATGACTTTCTCTACTCTTGTACTAACCATCCTTGCAAACCCTTACCCCTACATCCTCTTCGCGTTAATTGAAATAAACATTTGCAAAAATTATCATATTTGCTTATTTCCTTGTAGGTGGAAGGAGAATATGAGAATACAGTAGGCTTGAGCGATAGTCAAATGTTTTAAAGCGTTCAAATTCCGCTCTCTTTACACGCTTAACATAAAAAATTGAATACCGATGTTCCAGAAGTATAAGTTCTCCAAAACTCACACAAATAACAAGGTATATCTTCGAAATGGCTCACTCTATAAAAACTTTTATTGAGACACAAATTGTGTATTTTAGCAAGATCTAAATTTTTGTATACTAATATTTGGTCTAACTCTAACACTTTACCAGTTATGCAAAAGCAGTCCAGATTAAATAAGACTACACTTCATTTGCCATAAAAATATCTCAAACATATGACATGTTAATCAAAACCGTTAGTCATTTTCAACAAAATTAAAATTTTCGAAAATTTCTCCAGATAACGGGTAGTTTAGGGGGAGGATGTTTGTGTCGCATCCTTTAAAGACATGAAACTTAAGTACCAATTTTGGTTTTTAACCGACTTTTCGTTTTTGAGTTATGCTGTCCACAAGCTGACACACACAGAGTAACACACACAGACTAACACACACACACACACACACACACACACACACACACACACACACACACACACACCTTTTTCTAAAAATGCCTTTTTTGGATTCAGGGGGTCTCAAAAACATATTTCCGATGAAATCTCGACATCGAATTTTTGGGTGGAATACAATACTTTACTATAATGTACTTTACTATACGTAGTAGAGAAGGTCTATTAGGGCGCACTTAACGTATTGAGTATGATTCTGATTGGTTATGTTTTACTCGTCACATATGGCGGATATTTGAAGCTGCGCTCTTTTTCTTATAAGAGGTTATGTTTTCCAAACATGAAGACAAAGAGCATAAACAATTTTAAAAGAAGAATAGAGTACAGGGATGGACGTAGCCTTTAGGAGCAAAGCAAAAGGAGCAGAGAAAGAGTTACAAAGATAAGCACAATTTTATTTATAACCGCATTGCACCACTTCTCACCCATCGCTTCAAACTTGACGCAAAGTGAAGAAAATGTTTGGCATTGTCAATCTTAACTTACGTCATGTTGAGTCAGCTCTAAGTAGCTCAATTTAATACAGTCTGTTAGACTTTCACGTTATGTAAGTTCATCGTAATCCCGGCATTAGCAGTCCGATTAAGTTTCTAGCACTGAGATCAGAACCCATACTTAGCAATCTAGGTATATCATGCA
This sequence comes from Tenodera sinensis, assembly GCA_030765045.1. Lineage (NCBI taxonomy): Eukaryota > Metazoa > Arthropoda > Insecta > Mantodea > Mantidae > Tenodera > Tenodera sinensis. The sequence goes on from CM060967.1 coordinate 74,235,256, forward strand.
GCCATTATGACAAGCCCTGTACTGGAATCTCTTTCTTGACCTTTTATAATATTGTGATAAAATAAAAATCTTTTTCAGCTTTTTTCCTCTAACAATGCACAGCAGCAGTTCTGTTATTGATGTTAGCACAGTCTTCAGTCTTTCATGATATTACAACTCACACTGTTGTCTTTTCGTAACCAGAATACACAACTTTTTGTCTTTTTGTTCTCCCTTTGTCTCACGAAAACTGACGACACAGTCCGTCAAAACTGCTTAGCCTCTTCTGGAATGCCAGCTTCCAGAAAATTAACGAACAATCTAGGAAACCCCCTTTTATTCTGCCGCTGGGATTGTTGTCATGTGTTAGCTCACCGTGAGTCGTGTGGGGCAGCTTGACCTTGAGTGTTTTTGTCTGCTCACCGACCTGGTACATATGTATACCTTGTGCCACTCTTAGAAGACAGTATGGAGTTAAATGGGATGTATCTGTCTCTATCTAGCGCATACAAGTTGCCATTAGCCTCGTCCTTTTCTACCCTCGCACTGTTGCCAGGTTCCTAATAGCATGGTATAAATATTCAGTTATAAATTTCAGGTTTGAACACGTTATCCTACGCAGATTTTTTTCTCTATTAGTTTATATCCTTTTTAGAGTCATTATACATTTCTATAGGCTCATATTTCTTCAAAAAACATCTTTTCAATAGAAGTCCGATATGTGCTGTTTCTATACTCATCACACACTAACAAACAAACTGCTAGAATGCGTCTATATTTTGTTCTTAGCTAGAGTAAACCATAGTGCTACTACCTGCCCACTTTGAATTCTCTATGTTTACTCAGTTAAGTGTTATAATTTTTTAAATTAAATGTTTTCGGAAAATGTTATACCTGTGCACTGCAAAAGTTACGCAGTGTGAAACTTTTTTGTTATTGAGTTTACATCAGGGAACCAGCGAGAACAAATGTTGACGAGGGTTGGAGAAAGTGTTTAAAATAAACCAAAAGGCTGTAACTTCTTTCTTTCATCGAGTAGGGCAAACAAAAGGTATTCATCTATTCAGCGTATTCTCGCGCCAGGCCTGACACAGAAGATAGTATAAGGAGCAGCACTAGCATTAGTTCGAAACAAGTCGGTGTGTAACTGTGTGGAATCTATGAGCTGTTATTGCGTTATTTGTTTAATAGTTTCGTAAATATTTGTAGTTATGGAGGGGCAAGCTAGGAAGAGACGATATATTGGTAAATTAAGAAGTAAGGAACGCCAAATAATTATGAAGGTGTTAGATTATTTTTCAAGTAAAATGCGTGTAAGTAAGGCAGTAAAAGAAACAGCTAAGGCTATCGGGTGTTCAGAAGCAATTGTGTATAGGATTAAAAAGGAAGTAATGAAAGGACCTCTAAGAACGCCATCGAAAAAGAAAGCAAAAAGGGCGGGAAAAAAAGAAGTATATAGTGAATAGTGCAATGTGGAGTGCGGCGAATTATTCAGTCTTTACTGTTTGCAAATATTCAACCCACGCTGAATATAATTTTGTCACGGGTCAACAGTGATGAGACCCTACCAAATTTCTCAAGGGCCACTCTTAGTCGGTTCTTACATGATTTGGTGTTGGAATATGAAAGAAGGGGTAACAAGTGCATATTAATAGAAAGAGACGATGTCGATATCATCAGATGGCGACATAAATATCTAAAAGACGTAAAAAGGTTTAGGGACCAGGGGAAATCAGTTGTTTATACAGACGAGGCATTTGTAAATTTAGGTCATACAGTAACAAAGGCATGGAGGGATACCAAAGTTAAAAGTGTCCGTCAAGCAGCAATTGAAGGCCTAAGTACAGGACTCCGGCCACCTCGGGACCGCGCGCGGAGAAAGATTCGCAACTAGTACATGTTGCAACACTGCTCTCCATTTAACGTGTACTGTCTTCTAAGGGTGGAACGCGCTTTAGTATGAGGTAACTTGACCTTGGCTGTCCTTTGGTGTGTGCTGCGCGGTCGGCGTCACAATATACATACCAAAGCAGAAACTCTGGCTCTTCCATCTCCAAGACAATATGCCTAGCTCAGTCGGTATGGCACCTGCCTGCTGCGCAAGGGTTCCCGGGTTTGAATTCCCGACTGGAAGGATGGACATTCTTCTTCCTTTTCCTACCTACAGTCTGGAAGTACGAATGGGAGTGTGAATATGCGTATGAATTTAATGTAAAAAGTAATTTAAAAAACAAAGACCAGAGTAATAGAACCCCAAATTTAAAATAAACGCCATTAAGTGAGTGAACATCATTGCTGTTTAACAATAATTGCTCCAAGAAGTAGAAAGTCGTCGATATGACCTTCGATATCAAAGGTGGCATATAAATGGAACTTTTTTAAAAAAAAGGAAAGAAGCACAATGGACGGAATTGTTTTTTTCCACATTTTTGAAGTAGAAAATGTGATCATAAATTTGCTATTCATGGCCCAAAGCTTTGGTAACTTGTGAGATATTCCATAAGAAACAAGTTGTTTTAGAAAAATGTTATCCTTAGATTATTAATTTTAGTTATTTCCTCTTAGAATGCTCTAATATTCCATTTAATACCATCGTCTTTTAAGCCCACTGGTTTGTGTTTACCATGCGTAGCATACTCTTGTTTTGGTCGCCTGGAGGCTGATCAATAATTGAAATTTTGTCTGACCGTCTTACGAGGGCTGCGCAGTTAATATGTTTTGGAAGTGGAGTTGCTACCTTTCAGCCCTCCAACCTGCATGCCTTTGTTTGTGGTGAGCTCCCATCGATTACTCCCTTTCAGCAAGCTTAGATGTACCCTGTTGTTGCAGGATCAATCTCGGTTTGATTTCCGCTCCACCCCCTCATCTGTCAGCCAGTCCATCAGTATCTACCATAGTGTGAACCTGCCTAGCCTTCTGAATCAAAGAGCTCACTGATGCTTCCAATATATCTACTCAAAGCTCCCCTTATTAAAGACTCGCAGATAAGTTGGTATTTAGACCTTTATTGTTAATAAAATGCTAAATATGACATTTGCTTCCCACTTTGATTCTGTATTCACTGTTTCTCAATCCAGGTTATCTCAGTTAATTAGAGACGTATTAGTAATGTCTAGAAATGAAACATTTCCTTCGTAACCAAGATTCAACGTAACGTCAACGCGCACTATATACATATTACGTCATTGGGAGGGGTTCTCTGTATTGTCTTCTGCACCTGGAACCTGATCTTCTTGACCTCTGACCGGGTGCAAAGTTTACAGTCAGCTACAGTGTATGGTTTATGCGTAGCCAACCTCGCGTCCATTGAAGGAAATGTTTCATGTCTAGTATGATTCTTCTACCGATGTTAAGAATTATGGATACTATCGTTATAATCTATTTAAAACAACACAATGAAACATAGCATATTCTTTAATTACGCCTTTTTCCAATAAACAAATATTTTGATTATTTAAAATATGATTGTTTTTGGAGACCCCAATTTTAGAAAAAAAAAAGTGTAATTGATAATAATTGGTGCGTTAGTGCAAAATGTTAAATCAATTCAAAAGATACTATGCCAATTTAATCTATAATAATCAATTTGTGAAGTAGAAGTGAACTTAAAACAATTGATTACAAAATGTATGACAGTTTCGTTTTGGAAATTTCACCGATTCAACGCCTTAACAATAGTTGCTAATGTAAGAAGCTAGTTTAATTATAGGGTTTTAGAGGTTAAAATTGGTAGATAATTGTATATTGTGACAAAAAGGCAATTCAAGAATTCCACTCCTGATACCAGTGCAACAAATGACAATATCATTCCGGTTACTTTTCTATCACTTTGTGTGCTAAACTTTTGCACAAATACACATTTTCTTCTCGTCCTTAACACAGTCTACAGGTTTTCTGCTATGACAACTCAAAACTTTTACTTCTCGAAACCTTGCTTAGTCTTTTCAGTGTCTTCCTTCACTTTCTGTCTCTCATACACTCCAACGACGATGTAATCACTCGACGCCCGTTAGAATTTTCTTCACGACGAGCGACGCATCTTTCGCGACGATACACACCTGCACAGCTGTCTGACACTCACTGACACTGATCTTTCTCGAAAGTTCTGGAGTATTTTTGTATAGTCACTTCCATTGTTGTTAATCACATACACAGAAACAGCTGCGCGAGGTAGTCTGACCTTGAACGCCATTGCCCACTCGCCGGCCCGCCATGTTGTATGAAGTAACTTGGCCCCACCCGTCCTTTGTTGTGCGCCGAGGCTGGCGTCTCAATATGGTATAAAAAGCCGAGTTACTAAGAACCGAGAAGCAAACACGTGGCTCTTAAGAATTGCTACCCTAATGGCCATCACCAGCTGGCCTTTATGCGATGTACTGGTTATTTATTTAATATGAAAATATCTCTATAATAAAATATTTATGAAGTTTTAAAAGCGAAATTAGGAAATTATAGCACACACAATTGGCAATAAATAAAAATGTCATTTTGAGAAAATGTTATTCAAAATTTCAGATAACTTATTCACACTTTAATAGATTCGTACTCTATACAAGCGGTAATTAAAATAGTGTTCATCATGGAAATGATCCATTTTCGTTCTGCAGTATTGCCTTTTTTATATTTTGCTTGAACTGTAGATCATATTGTTTATTCTGTTTTTCATAACAAAAATAAAAGTTTTTCTGTCGACTATCTATAGCAGATTAGAAGAAATATTGTATTTCAAAACATAAATTACCCATCCAGATTCCGTTAGTTTAACAAAACAAAATTGTGCTTACCCATGTAAGTAGAAAGGAACTGTTGAACCAGCATTGCACCCAAAAGTTGAATACCGCGATTTGACCGGAAATAGGTTTCGAAACTCACAAGTAGCACAGAAACTAGAAAAAAAGAAAGAAAAGAAGAAAAAAGGAGAAAAAAAGAAAAGTATATTGGCACACTCTTCAAAACTCTGAATATCGTTTTGCCTATTGTAACATATAACGAAATGTGACGAGGTTTATCTGGATTAACAGTAAGTAGCTAAAATTATAAGCCTTTGCAGGTATAATTTGTAGAAGGACTAGAGAAATGCATGTGAATGTAATACACTTGAATTTGTACATTAACTGTGTGAGTGTCTGAACATCCTAATCTAAACATGAAATATCCGATAAGCACTAAACTTTGGTATTCAGGTTCAGCATAATACAAAAATGCCACACGAAGATTTTCAAACAAGTACCTCCACCCCAGACTATCTTTCACATAAAAAATGTTTTGAAATTTTCTGTTCTCAAAAACTGCTTCAACGATTTTCATTAAAATATATTACAAAGTGTGTATAGCTATTGGACTTCCTTGGGATTTCCTATGAAGCCTCCTTCATTTGGAAGGAATTCTGTAAACATCTTTAACTTGTAACTGATTGTAATAGATGCACAACAAATAGCTGCACGAAAAGCTTAATTCTCTTTGCAACGTACAGTTTATTCCAAACACTTTTGTATGGTATTTCCTACTAACGATTGCTACTGGTTTCAATATTCAACATTTTGGCCTTTTTGAAAATTTTGTCGCTGTTGAATATCGACTTTCTGGGCAACCCGGTTTTTAAACACCTGAATATCCATTCAGTTTTTTTACCCAGTTTGTACCTTCAGCTTGCTTCCGAAATACTGTATTTCGATTAAAATGAAATATACTGAAAAATAAGGTTTCTGAAGAATAAAAAGTAGAAGCTAAAGTTATGTGAATGCAATAATCACACTTAAATTAGAAACGGATATTTTATGAAGCCTTCTTAGCTTCTATTATTCATATATAGTTGTTCTTTTGTGATTCAACCAGATGAATGCTAAGTCAGGAAAACAGTATGTCGTTTTTTGATCTCAGTGGCATGTGCTGCTTTTTTGTTACTTTCTTACCTTTTACTCTTGCTTTTCTTTTTCTTTCTGTGTGTTCTAATAGAAAGTAAAATATGTTACAAACTAGAACAATCCACAGTCCCACGGCTCTGAGGTACTGGGTTTTTCATTTTATCATCGTCTCTCACTTTCTCTTCTTCTCGTTTCCCGCTCTTCTTTCCATCCGTATTTTTGCTCTCTGCAATTTTCCCTCTTAAATCACTTCTTTTTTTGTCATCTTCCCATTAACTTAGTCTCCGCCTGTATCACCTTCCTTCCACATCTACGATTCTACGCATCATGCACAGAGTTGTAAACCTACCGTAGGCTACCGTAGAGTGTAGACTACGGTAGTTTTCAGAACAGAATTGATCAAGTACCCGCATTACCTGTACGTTAGGTGTGTTGCATACTTATGGGGTGTTACCTAAATTGATCGCGTTGTTTACATTTTGACCATGTTTTAACAGATTCCTCTAGAAACCGGAAGGTTGAATTTTGCACATTCTCGAAACTGAGAGAGGGAAGGGCTGCTTAACCTACGAAACATTGGTGTTCTCAAAAGCATTTGGAAGCTCCTCTAAGTGTACTACAGCAGAGATCGAAGACTGATAGTGATCACGAGTAATACTAATCTGAACTGAGAAGTACATTTTTATTTTGATCAACCACCAGTTGATCGTAGTTTTTGGTGATCATTATGCATGAATGACCGCCTCCGTAGTGCAGTGGTAGCGCGCCTGCCTCTGGCGCGGAGGTCCCCGGTATCGGTGTGGGGATTTTTCCCCTGCTGGGGTGTCTAGCACGGGGTGCACTCAACCTCGTTAGGTCCGGAGGGGCCAATTGTGAACCTACTTGATAAAGAATTAGGTCACAAGTCCGCATAACCGACTGGAAGGGCTCGGGGGATGACCATCTCCCATTCTGCAGAACTGCACCCCATTCATGACGCTTGTAGTGGGCAGATATGAGGGACGCAGTGGCCGGGCGGCAAGGCTTGACCCGGCAAGGGCTGTTGCGTTAGGGGTTATGTATGAATTTCTCATTACATTATTATTTCTTTATGCCAATAAACTTACTGCTGGTGTTTTTAAATACACAAGCCGTGTGTGGGCAATGTTTAAGAGGTCAAATCAGCACTAAATTCAATGTCCTAGCTGGGATTAGAACCACGGAACTTCCGCTTATCGAGCGGCTGCTCTAACCTACCATGGCCAACTTGCCAGTGTGACATTAAATTCCCCAGCCAATTCGTACTTTCCCGGTAGACCACAAGGGAATCTCACATCAGAGATATATACCCCAAGGGCGACTTAGTAAGTACTTTATGTCCCGGGTTTTAAGTAACATTTAGATGTTAATTATTTATTTATGCTTACACCAGCAGTAAGTTTGTTAGCATAAATAAATAGTAATCTAATTACCATCTAAAGATTTAAACACGGGACATAAAGTCGCCCTTGGGATATATATCTTGATGTGAGATTCCCTTGTGGTCTGACTGGGAAAGTACGAATCAGTTGGGGAATTTACTGGTACGTTGGTATTGGTAGCTTAGTGGTTAGAGCAGCCACTCGATAAGCGGAAGATCTGTGGCTAAAATCCCGGCTGTGGCATTGAATTTTTCAGTCCTGATTCCACCTCTTTCTCATTAAATTTCTTAATTCGTTGTATTTTGTATTATGTTTGTTTCCCAACCAATGATACTATCGGTAAACCTACCATTTACTACGTCATCAATGTACTATCTTTCACAAAAGTAAATACCCACCTTCAGCTAAACCTGCGCGAAGGGTCACCTAAACCTCAGGCGTGCTTGCATAGATGGTGGGGCCCTAATGACCAAGTTGTCGACGGGCCCTTAAACCCAACACACTCACTCACTCACTGCATAGATGGTATGAGAATTAAATTAGTCATGTGCTTCCCTTGCTGTCCAAAGAACGTGGCAGCCATGTCTCCTCTTAGCTCACTCACCTCACAGTTTTAAAAAGCAATCCTTCTACATTAACGGGCAAACATTGCAAATTTAACTTCAGTGCATCTGCAGAAAAGGTATTCTTACGGTGTTTTATTAATTTGTGGATTAGAACTAAAATAATTCCTGGCTAAGCCGTGTTCGTTCAAATCTACAGTGGTATGCTAACATTAGTTCGAATCCCACTCAACATACTTCTTTATTTCCCTTTTCCTTGTTTCTATCTTAACGGGAACATCCTTATTTATATAACCCGTGTGAAATATAACATTACACAAACTAATGCAATCTACGAGTACTTCTTTACATATTTTTATTCCGCATAGCGTTGTAACTTTCCCGCCGTCCTATTAATGCTGCAGTACGATTGCAATTTATTTTAAAACTGAATGCTTTATAAGATATTAATTGCAATTGCTGAAAATAAAGCAGGGAACATGCCTACCTCAACTGTCAATCATGCTTACCGAAATTAATATTTCCCTTTAGATATTCACATTCAAAGGCATCCCTATAAATTTCGTATAATATCAGCATATTAAAAATATAAGCGGGTAATAGTGTAAAATACGGTTTTAATGGTCATAAAATGCATTGTTACAAGATCTGGATGCCAGGGAAAAATTTGATTAGTGATACATTAAACAGAACAGAATGCAGTTGTAGTTTACTTCGGTGGAAGCAAGCTTTGCACCTAGCAAGGTTGCCATGTCGTTTATTTCCAAGCACTACACAATGTTGCCATGTCCCCATCAACTAAACTCTATTTCTAGCAGTGTGCCTTCATCCGATTCTCCATTCCTGATAAAAAGCTATAGAGAATTAAGCACGTTTGATAATTTTGTACTTCAGAAAATAAACATACGAAAAGCGGGGATCGACCCCCGGCAGCTAGAAGTTCTGAGCAGCTAGAAGCTGTCTCGCTGATTAAACTCACGTCTCTAAGTGTAGCACCCACCACCAGAATCATTTTAGTTCAAGTCCACAATTTAATAGAACACCGTAAAAACTCCTTTTCTCCACACACTGAAGTTAAATTTGCTATGTTTGCCCGTTAATGTAGAAGGATTGTTGTAATGTTGCTTTTTAAAACTGTGAGGTGAGTGAGCTAAGAGGAGACGTGGCTGCCACGTCCTTCGAACAGCAAGGGAAGCACATGACTAATTTAATTCTCATACCATCTATGCAAGCACGCCTGAGGTTTAGGTGACCCTTCGCGCAGGTTTAGCTGAAGGTGGGTATTTACTTTTGTGAAAGATAGTACTGTAGCAAAATTATCCAACCGTATCTTTGGTAAAGTGCTTCTCCATTAGTGAACTAAGCGACGTTTTCAAAACACGTAATAAACCGTTTCTTCTGAAGTTTTAATAGAAATTAAAATGTAAATAACCTGTTTAGCAGTTTTGAAATTTGTGAGAATGTTGTTTATGTGATCACTACTATAGTTTCACTTTGTATGTGGTTTGCGTGTGCATTACACCAAAATCCGCATTACTTCATCAAATACTCATATCGAATTTTGTTCACATGATTGTCAAAAATATTGAACAAAAAGCAGATACTTCGAGTTTTCAATGTTCCATCCTATTAGAATCTTCCTTTCGAGATAAGGAATTAGCGAACTTACTAAAAGGAACCTACCGTATATTGCACACCTGTTTTCATACAAATCAGTTTGGCCATTCTTAAGTACAAACATATTACTCATACACGCTGGCACGCACGATACACAGACAGACAGACAGACAGACAGACAGGCAGGCAGGCACACAGACAGGCAGGCAGGCAGGCAGGCAGGCAGGCAGACAGACCAGACACACACGCACGCACACACATACCTACACGAACACACACTACACGCAATCACATATATGCTCACATACATATACACACAATGTGAACAAGGCAGTAATGTATTTCTACCTTAATTAGAATGAATTTATATTTAATATTAAAATGTCATGCAAAGTTTAATTTCTAAGAGAGACTAACATTAAATTGTGACTAAATTTATTCGAATTGAAATAAAGGGACATTCCAGCATTCATTACACAATATTTTCGCGACAGTTAGTGAAATAATTAACCATTTGTATCCATTCATCAAAAAGCTAGATGCCTCCAAATATTTGATACAATTTTTTGCTTTGACGAAATGGTTCGCAGAATCCCTGGTTAATGTATGGCCGAAGCAGTAACTTCCACCTGATATGCATATAATATACACATACGAGATACACTCTTGCATATACGTACACAAACGCATATATACATACTTATACATACATGCCCACCCACCCACACATACATACACACAAACATACATTCCGGGCTCAAATGATCTAGCTGTCGACGGGCCCATAAACCTTACTCTCTGACCTATACACATATACATTCAGACACATTTGAAACTGCTGTTTTTGGCTTAAAGTTATTCTAATGTATTGGATTGAATCAATTCTTTGTTGAAAACCGAAAATTACTAGAACAATACTTTGTTACAATATAGAAATTCAGTCTACCATAGCAATCTACAATACTCAATCAGAAAGGCATGTATTCTTGCTTTGTGCCTCTTGTCTCATTTACTACAAAATGAACCCTTACATTTGTATCTATATCTTCAGTAGGGTTTGACCTCTCCCCTTAGCCGCAATGTCTGTACTTCAGAAATATTAAACTTCTCAGCATTGTGTTCGAAACCAACGAGAGTTTTTGTTAACCTGAGTGCGAAACAAAAGTCTGTTTGTGCATTCTTCTGCAGGAAAATAAACATCAAAGGTACCTTCTCCCTTCATGCGATGGTTAACCCTACCGCCTTTTTGGCAACAGCTAAAGGCGCCAACATTAATTAATATTCTACATGCTTTACAAAAACAGATAACGCTCTCGAGAAAGTTTGCTCAAAAAGACAAAACATTATTACTAAAAATTATCATTGGGAGACGAAACGTATAAGTAAGGAAAATCCGTTGAATTTGAGACCACAGTAGATAACTATTTTCGAGTTAGCATTATAGAACTTTAATCACATACTGTAGGTATCTGTTGGTAGTATAAAAGCAACTAATTGGCCAACCTCAATTTCCTTCCACAGAGAACAAATTAGTAAGGGGATAAGCATTATGCTTAATTTGTCAAGGGATCAATGAAATGGAAAAGCATATTTCACGTTCCAGATATTCTGAGGACAAAATGCCTTGTGCTCACCGCACTAAGGTGCTAGCGATGGTTTTGCATGTTAACGCACATTAGTGTATATAAATGTCCGCATTAACTCTCCGGAATCCTACTCAAAGCACAAATAGGAGACAAACATTTAAGGTGTATATATGCTGAATGTGGCACAGTAAAACAAAACTATGGAAAGCCTTCAAAGATATCAAAATTCCTCAACGTTTATCTTATGCAATTGAGAGCATGTATAAAGGTACGTACAAACACAAATATCAAAATTAATAACAATATAAGCTCCGGACATATAACAGTAAATATAAGAGTCAAATAGGACTACTCAATGTCACCCACTTTATTCAATATGTACATGAACGAAGAGCATTATCCACGAACTCCTTGTTTGATAACTCACCGCACTTATTACACATAGCACCACAAGTGGTGAATTTGATGAAATGAAATTAAGGAAAAAACATCCCAGGCTTAAATTTGGGGTATTTCCCTAGCATTTTCCAGTAATGAAGTCTAAAGAAAACACAGGAGTGAGACCTCAGTCATGTAGGGCGGTACTGTTGCGACTGTGTGGTGTGTGTGGTGTGTGTGGTGTGTGTGGTGTGTGTGGTGTGTGTGGTGTGTGTGGTGTGTGTGGTGTGTGTGGTGTGTGTGGTGTGTGTGGTGTGTGTGGTGTGTGTGGTGTGTGTGGTGTGTGTGGTGTGTGTGGTGTGTGTGGTGTGTGTGGTGTGTGTGGTGTGTGTGGTGTGTGTGGTGTGTGTGGTGTGTGTGGTGTGTGTGGTGTGTGTGGTGTGTGTGGTGTGTGTGGTGTGTGTGGTGTGTGTGGTGTGTGTGGTGTGTGTGGTGTGTGTGGTGTGTGTGGTGTGTGTGGTGTGTGTGGTGTGTGTGGTGTGTGTGGTGTGTGTGGTGTGTGTGGTGTGTGTGGTGTGTGTGGTGTGTGTGGTGTGTGTGGTGTGTGTGGTGTGTGTGGTGTGTGTGGTGTGTGTGGTGTGTGTGGTGTGTGTGGTGTGTGTGGTGTGTGTGGTGTGTGTGGTGTGTGTGGTGTGTGTGGTGTGTGTGGTGTGTGTGGTGTGTGTGGTGTGTGTGGTGTGTGTGGTGTGTGTGGTGTGTGTGGTGTGTGTGGTGTGTGTGGTGTGTGTGGTGTGTGTGGTGTGTGTGGTGTGTGTGGTGTGTGTGGTGTGTGTGGTGTGTGTGGTGTGTGTGTGTGTGGTGTGTGTGGTGTGTGTGTGTGTGTGTGTGTGTGTGTGTGTGTGATACAGAGAGAAAGAAATTTTAATGTTCAGAGAAAACCCATAAATAAGAGTAATGTAAATATTTCTAAATTTTACAAATGTAAACATCATTGCCCATTGGCAAAATATTCCAAAGTCAAAGTCGTAAATATGATTTAGACATGAAGGACGCTTATAAATTTAATGGAAGAAACAAATATACTAAACTCACATTATCATTCATACGGCAGAATAAATTTCAAAAACCTAAATTTACAGTTTTATCGAGTAACCAGAAATCGTCCTCTGAGTATGTCTTAGACGACTTAAATGTGCAAACTATACCAGAAACGCTAGAAATACGAAAGTTTGTGCTTATTCTAAAGTGAGTTCCTAGTTTAAAATGGTAATAAATTTGTCAGACGTTTAGATTCGAATAAAATAAAAAGTAAAGAAAAGGAACTTCATTAAAACAAGATAAAATTAAATATGCGTTGCACCGGTGCGTGCAACCTGAGAGGCCTGGTTTAGAATAATCAGGCATTCCAGTTTATATGCAGCCAAATATATTTGAATATACATGTTATGAAATGTTAGTGTTATAGCTGCAGGGAACTACGTATTTGATTTTGTTTTTTACATAATACAAAATTATCCCTGCTCTGTTTTTATATAATGTCTTCTTATGTTGAATATTCAAATCTAATATTTATTATATAGGCACACTAAATGCTCATTTCTTTGACATGTTCAATGTTCACATGCTTTTATTGTTGCTACTGAACTCATTGAACTCAGTCCAATTAAATCGAATTCAAAACTATACCGTTCGGATCACATATTTCTGCACTAGGTCTACAGGACTCGGAAAAATGATGAGCAGTCTTGCAACTTTAAAAACTACTACTCATAGTTGTAAAAATAGTTGAGAAATTTGACAAAAGCTAGGACACTTGCGTATTAGATTAGGCATGGGAACGAGAGGAAAGGCAGCAATTGAACTTGCCTTATTCATCTCACATTCCCTTGTCGAGTGACGAAGGTTGTTTTGATACAAGCGCAGTGGTGGCTTCTTTCCACCTGCGTGGTAGTAATAATTTCTACGCTGTTATTAACTAGCTATCTACTCTTATTTTGTTTATATTTAACATTTTTGCATACAACAATTATTACAGCCAGCTACTGTGATTAGGAAAATTATATAACCTTCCTTTACCTTATGCACGTAATATTCTTACGCTGCTTTATGATTAACATACTAAATTGTTTCTTTTTCGCAGTAAAGTTCCATTGCCATTATAAATATTTTAAAACTATTTGATGGACATAATTGTTTGGTTTTAAACTCAATACTATGTTCAAACTTTGAAATACGAAATACAATAGCTTATATTAAACAAAGTAATAAACTAAATGTATAAAAGATAGAATTACATCGTCCTTTTATATGTCTACAAATACGAGTATTCAGAAAGTACTTTTTAAATTGTAAAATAAATACCTATAATATTTCAAAGTATGTGTTGTGCTTCTGGTCCTAGTGGCACTTGATATTATAATGCTTTATATTTGCAAATTAAAATCCGCATATCAAACAGTAAAATTTCGTGTTTTGTAAGTTGAACTTTTTGTAACTTAAAAAAAAATGTCTCTTTTCAAGAAGCAGACCTCCTGATGAGGGCATACTCTCCACTGAATGATACATCTCGGAAGGTGAACAGCAGTGAAAGGGAGGGATGTCCGATGGAGCGAGCTAAGAATGCATCGCGGTGGAGTGACCCTTTTGAGCCGATTTTGCCTATGCCTATCTTAGGTACTCACGGAAATTTATGCTACTCATCAGTTTCAAAAGTGATTCTTATCCGCATTTTCAAAATTTCAATTGCCCAACCTCAACACAATGTTGTCGAGTTACTTCACGTCTGAAAAAGCTGCTCCGAGTATTCCTTCAATTTTTTAAAGTGATTAATTATTTCGAAGACCGCCTCCGTAGCGCAGTTGGTAGCGCGCTTGCCTCTGGCCCGGAGGACCCGGGTTCGATCCCCGGGGAATTTTTCCCCTGCTGGGAGGTTTGGCATGGGGTGCACTCGGTCTCGTTAGGCCCCGGGGAGACCAATTGATGAGCCACTTGACAGAGAAGTAGCGGCGCCAGGCCACGAAGGCCGCATAACTGGCCGGGAGGGCTCCTGGCGCTGATCACGTCCCACCCTCTAGTACTGCACCGCCCCAATGACGCCTGTAGTGACCAGAAGTGGGGGATGCAGCCTTGGCTCTTCATGGGCTCTTCGAAACCCTGTGTGATGTCCCATAATAAGTACCAAAGCTATGTCAGAAATCACTTCTTACAAGTAACAAATTAATATCTTCGTTCATTCTTGTAGAATAGGGCATCCAATTTGGAACAAAAGCCATTTATTTTTTTCAAAATCGTCTTCTCAAAGAACAAAATGCCATTATATTTTTCTGTTTGTAATCCTTCTATGATGCACATATTAGAAGGGGTGTAATAAATTCCCTTCCAACCTCTATATACCGGGAATAAGATACTGCTTCGGCCAACCGTTAACCAGGGATTCTAAGTGATGAATGTAACAAATATGTCCAATACAATTATTGTTAATAAAGAACTGACGAATAGATATAAACAGGATGGAAGGGAAGTTGTTACATTGGTTCTAATATGTGCTTCATGAAGCATTACAAACAAAAAAAGTAGAGTGACATTTTTTTCTTTGATCAGCCAATTTCGAAATTTGTATCCAAATTGGATGCGTAATTCCACAAGAATGTACGAAGATAACAGTTTGTTGCTTGTAAGATGCGTAGAGTAACTTATTTCTGACATTGCTTCAGTAATAATTATAGGACATCACACAGGGTTTCGAAATAGCTAATCACTTAAAAGACTTGAAGGAATTCTCCAAGCACCTTTTTCAGACGCGAGGTAAGTTGACAACGTTGCGTAGAGGTTGGTCAGGGAATTGACCTGGTTTCCGGATGTAAACACTTTCTCTTCCGTCTGAAGTTTTGGCAGGTAACGCTAGTGGTTGGCCTACACATGGAAGGAGACCTTCACGAGACGCTTGGTAGTAATGCCTGTTTGTTTATGTACAGAACCAGCGAAAGAGACACAATCTGCAGTGTTGCCAGCTATTTTCGACAAAACTATCTCCGTAGGAAATGATCAGAGACAAAAACGTAAGATACAAAATGTGTCCCAAATACCGTTAATGTAATTACTTCCCTTCCATCCTGTATATACAACTACTTTTATATATACACTTCCCGAAAAAAATGTATTGTTTTAGTTGTGAAACTGAATATCAGTTTTGATTGAAATATCAACTTGTGTTACTGGCTTTTACATAAATTCACTAGATTTCTCTTAGTGCTATGTAACCACTATGCAGTAAATGGAGAATATATTAAAATGTAGAATTAAAGACAAACATAAGCTCGTTTATAGCATTGACCGTTTGTAAGATGTCCGCAGCTCTTCCTACGTCACACACAAGCTGCGGTTCCCGTGGTAATCGAGACAGGGCCCAGGGAAAGGTCCCCAGCTGTCTCACCAACTGTCAGGGAGAAATCTATACTGAGCGCAAATTCCACACCAACCACAGTCTCCTGATCCTCCAACTCCCAGCCACATAAAAGGAAATTACGGGTACCGGTTACAATAAACTGGAAATTCGAGGTAGAAGGGAACAATACGTGCATCCACCCATCGACCCGAAGAAACCACGTAATAAGACTATGGTCAGAGTGACGGCCTTACGAGAATCGAACCCGGGACTTCCCAAATACTGTGAAGCCATTTTGCTCGTTATACTCAGGGATAGTTCAGCACCCTTTAATCCAGTAAATCATATCGCACGGTTAGTATATGAAACTACTCAAATTTGCCCGGGTCCATAGAGCTTAGTTATCCGAATTCCTCTTTTCAGGATAAGCGAAAACTCTATCGGGTAATTTGCCCTAACTGAAATTGAGATTCTTTTTATAGTTATGCACACTATTTAAGTGCCATCAGACTTGAGGTTCTTTTACATGCAGTAAAACTGCGACACGGGACCACTACCTTTACTTTCCTTTCGAAGAAAACCATGCTAAGGATTTTCACGCCCGAAAAAGTACATCGCTCTCCTCCGAGTTTAAACCCGCGGGAACCAGAGGCGAGCATGTTGCCACTAGGCCACGGAGCACGACCGCCCTAACCGAGATTCGAATTCGGAACCTTCGGGAGTGGGACTTCACCAAGGAATTAACCAGGCCTTTGCATATGCGCTTCCAATAGACAACCATTAATTCGTGGTTACAAGATAGAGCTGGCGCAACAACGCTTGCCAATCTGCAGGATGAGCTGAAGACTGTTCTCGTAAACGTACCATTATGCCTGTTGCTGGGACACAGTATCACTGTTATGGGCTTCAGTATCCAACAAAGTCTCGAGATGTGTATATCACAGTGAATGGGTACAGGAGAGTAGACAGTGGGAGCGGCAGGTATAATGCGGGGAGTGTAAATTACACTTGAGTGAGGTAACCCGACATTATCCCCGTAGTACCGAAGCTTCGAGCAGCTCTCGTTGGCAAGCTTTCGTTGTGTTATAACTACTCAATTCTGCTTACCGTCCAGCTTTTTAAAGGTAAAACTTATCTTTAGAACAATGCAACCATCTTGGAAACTTAGTACATATGCGTATTGAAACAAATCCGTGTCAAAGCAGGTTATACAACTGTGGTGAATTTTGTGTTTGCATGCAAATTTATTCATATCATTTATACCTACATGTCACATACTTTTTGTTCATCTTCCAATTACCTGCGGTAGATAAAGTACTGTGGCATCGGCCGCCGGCAAAGAACAATAAGAGTCAGCTACCTCATACGGCAACGGCGTTATGCAATAGAGACCGCTTAGAAAACCAGTTTCTCGAAGCTTCAAGAAAAGGTGCCGGCAATTCTCGAGGATAAGCGAATCGGTATGAGTTGACAGTCAGTGAGTAGTGTGTTGCATATAGTTGAGGAATTTAGTAAAGTTTTATTTAAATTATATTCTAATAGAAGGGAAAGCTGAAGGTTGTCACAGTTTTGTAATAATTAGTGCAGCGCTAACAGTTTAATAGGAAATAAGGTGATAATAGATAACTGGAGTAGCATTTTGTTACAGATTGCATTCCTCCAAAAGTTCGATATCGATATTTCACCAAAAAATGGTCATTTCGAGATCTACTGAAACCACAAGAAGCATTTATAGAAAAAGATCCCTCTGTGTGCGTGCACAACTCCAAACGTACATTCGCACCTATCATCTCCTCTGCCAAAAATAGAACACGAATATTTAAAAAAAAAAAAAAGTCCCCCCCCCCAATTGAAATGTGTTTCATTACTTTTGGCCTTCTCAAAAAACGGCTGCAATGTTTTGGTTAAAGTACTTTAGGTTTGGGTTGTTTCTGTGGCTTTAATTATTAAACGCAGATCTTGAATTTCTTTGAATATGCTCTTTACTGTGAATTAATGTGAGATAATTTTCTATAACTGGCAAACTATAAGAAATAGATAAAAGTTTATTTATAAAAAATGTATATCTCGTTAATGCAGACAACTTATGTAAGGTGCCTACCTTACTTCATTAGCAGCTTCCGAGTATTCTTTGCCATTTGAGTTCTGTATTAGGTACGCTATTTAAGAGATAAGGCAACACCATTGTTTTCTTTATTGTGATGTCACTTAAAAGCAATTATTAAGTAGTGGCATGAGACGAGCCCATGCTCTCAATGGCATTAGACACCACCTACATTATTATGTAACTTGTAGTTCAGTGACATGAAATTATACTGCGTAAACTGAGAGTTCAAACGTTGTATTAAGGTCCTTTTGTGGCTTCCGGCTTAACTTCAACTTCCTTATTTTAAATACAATACCAAATGTTGATATTTACGAGTACAACCCTAGATATTCGTTGCTGCTAAATCAAGCACAAAAAATGTAGACTTAACAAATAATAATAATGTGTACTCGATCTGAGCGTCCTTTGTTTATCAGTGGCAGCACTTGTTCACTGTGATTCCACTGTCCTTGATTTATCCATACGTATGCAACCCTATTATTAAAATGGCTTTTAATAAAGAAATTCATCGTGTGAAATTATCCTGCCTCTGGCAACAGTGCCAGACAGTGAATGACAGCCGTGATATCATCACGCCACAATAATTTTCTCCAACATGCCTGTAAGAAAACCCAAAACCGCCACTCTCGCAAGTGCAGCGACATTAAAAGACAAAAATCAGCTCATCACATCATTTCTTTAGCCATAATATTTTTCATGTTCTTTTGGTAAACATCTTTTGATTTTTCCGGAATTAAACTCTCAGCACTCTTGACTTCGTTAAACCGTGACACGGAATGCAATCTATATTTTCAACAGTTTTATCTTTACCTGCCATTTTCTTCTGCAAGTGTTGAAGCAAATGAAACATCTCCTTGGCAACCATATGACGTCACAAGTGGACAAAACGTATGTAACACGTGTATAATTCTTTCATTGTCACACTCCTAAAACTTAACACACTCGTATTAAATTATACACTAATTACATAAATATTATATTTGGAATTGTGACGTCTCTCAGAGCATGTAGGATACAGAAGGGAGAACAGGAACCGATTATTTAAATAACACGATGTGAGCTAAATCTCGCCGTTCAATCCACAATGCTGTACATCAAAATTATGTGTTACCCAAGAGTATGCGTAAATGTTTTATTATATGAGGAAATCTCTCATCAAATGTAGCAAGTTCTTTGTTCTCTTATCTTCTTTCTTCTTCTTCTTCTTCTTCTTCTTCTTCTTCTTCTTCTTCCTCTTCGAAATCCAGATATGTACAACGTCCGTCAAAGGTGAAATCCCAAGAGTGTCTTGGCAATTATTTTTTCACACTAGCCGTGTGTAGGACTCCAATTGGAAATGTAGAATGAGGCTGAAAAATTGAATCTGTTATTCCTAACAGTAACTGTTAGGTCCAAATAAAGTGTCTATTCCTTATTGAATTGCGCAAATCGAAAAAGTTGCCCTTCGTGAATTTCAGAACAGTTGGTGATTTATTTATATGGAAGTAACTTTCAATTTCGAATTGGGGTATCGAAGTGGTAGTTTTATTTATATATGCATTCCATTAGCGAGTTAAAGTACATTCATTTTTAGTTTCTCTATCAGTAAAGTAAGAAGGGGAAGGACCCAAAAATTCTATGTCAGATTTCACCGGAAGTATGTTTTGAGGTCCTCTGAATCAAAAAAGTATTTTTAGAAAAAGGTCCTCTGTGTGTGCGTGTGCGTTTGTGCATGTGTGTGCGTGTGTGTGCGTGTGTACGTGCGTGTGTGTACGTGTGTATGTACGTGTGTGTTGTATGTGTGAACAGCACAACTGAAAAACGAAATGTCGGCTTAAAACCAAAGTTGGTTTATTTTTCAAGTATGCAACACAAAGACGAAGATGAAAATTCATCCACCCTAAACTACAATCTGCCTGGAAAATTTTGATTTTCTCGAAAATGCCTCTAACAATTTTGACTATAATGGCAAATAAAATGTATATTTTGCTATAGCCCATGTAATCCTGTTTACTCTTGCTGACTTTTGCACACGTGGTAAACCGTAAGAGATAGAACAAATCTTACTTTAAAAAAGTAACATACAACATATTCATTTTCTTTGTTGAGTTCACCATCTCGGAGATATTGCTAGCTATTACTTTCATGATTCAAGAGCTTGTCCTTTTCTTTAATTGGAAGCATTATTCTCTCTCTGTCTCTTTCCTCGTTTCTCCTTTTCTTCTCAAGGGCTTGAGACCACGATAGAGACACTTAAATGCGGCTTTTGCAAGATATAAATATGAAATTTTTTGTTGCATTCAATTACAATGTAAACTTCTGTAATAAGGCAATTAAAGTTGTCTCCCAAGGCATTGAATTCGAGGAATTACTATTCAACCAGATAGGTAAGACTGTTTCACTTTAAGTTTAATTTGTATTTATTATTTGTTATAACGCTGTATCTGCTGTTCTTAGTATTCGTTTACTTTTATGTTCGAAGACTTTTGATCATGCCTTGTAGAAAACGAGCTAACTTTAACTTTAAACTTAGAAAACATCGAACACGATGATACCGAAATTTAGATTCAAATTGAATGGGCTTGATAAAGACACGTTTTAATTTAATTGCCGGATGTGAGATTTGCGATAAGTGTTGAGTAATAACATAGGTAGATAATAGAGTAGGAAGTGTTGTAAGGTGAGCAAAATATGAGTAAATAATAGTCGTTAAATTTGTAGGATAAATGCATTATTGGTTTGAAATTAACGAGTCATGACGTCATACCACATAATTCGAAATTGCCATCAAAATTTAAGGTTAGCCAACGTTTGAAAAACTAAGCTAGTTTGAAATTCACGGTCAAAATTCAGGTCTGCCAACCTTAAAAGTCGCGCGATATGTTTAATAAAATATAAAGAAAACATTGTTTAATCATAGAAAGGTAACTATATATTCGGAATTCAAAAAAAAAAGACATGTTTTAATAGAAAGGGACATTTCTAAATTGTGAAAAGGAATGAAATAGTATTTTGGATGCGAGGCTTTCTTTTGATGACGTCATGAAATTTGAAATCGGGAGGAACGTTTTTTTTTTTTGTTTTTTTTTAGCGTGGGGAGACGCCAGTAAGAGTTACCAGATCGGTGGAGAACTTAGCTGTGGACACATGTGAGTTGCGGTTGCTCTGCGAGGATATATATATATGTTGGAAGTCGGCAAACTCCCGAAATGTGTTAAAGAGTTGAGAATAAATAGTCTCCAAAGTTATTCTGGGTGATCTATATTAAATATACCCGCGCATACCCTGGATTAAAGTCTCATGTTCGAGCATAGCCGGAGCAGAACTACAAGAATCGACAACGGTCGATACGTTACCACGAAGCCTCACTTTTCGCTACAAATTGGATCACATACTTGGGGCAACCAATATACATTTATCGCTTCAACGATCAAGGAAGCTGGACATACTCGGAGCGGGATTTCGGTGATCCGATCTCAGAGACCTTCTTTGCCTGTGCCCCGAAGGGTCGCCCCCGAGTGGGAGGCGTGAGGCGAGATAGACAAGAGCGGCCAGATCACAGGAGAGTAGGCACAGCAGAGGGCAGGGTACCTAGATTTTCCCAGTTAGAAACTCCCTGACACCAGCCAGTACACCGGTCCTACAGGTTCGCGCAGAGCCCCGCCTGCAGGGGTCCCTCCGTAGCTCAAGGACCTCGGTGTGGTCAACTACTGTTGTCCGGGAGTCAGTACTTGGGAGCCTCAGTGTTGTACACAATACTACATCCTGTAGTACCCCCCCCCCCACCTGGGATGCGTCGGTAAATACCGGAGTGTAATTCCGGGAACAGCCCATAAGTGCGGTGAAAAGTTGACAACACCGAAGGAGGGATAGCTAACTTCGCACAGTCCGATTGCTCATGATCGAACCGTGTACGTTGGTGCTGCCAGGGAAGATAGCTGCCAAAGGATTTTGCCTGGACGCATGATGGATTTGATCCCCTTCCGGAACCGTCGGCGTTAGCCTGCAATCTGGGTGTTAAAGACAACACACCATATCTCCACGGTCGTGCCACCACGGAAACCCCTCCATGACTGGCCTCAAAGAGTACGTCAGAGGAGCTACTCTCCGATCTCCATTCCTATTCCACATGGGAAAACCTTTCACCTTGCACATCTCGGCTTTATGCTCCTATCACATGCCTGTGGCTCCCTGCTTCAGGCCGTGTCCGTGCGAAAGAGACAGACACGGATTCAGAGGACTTGTGGTTAATTACACCGGGGTTCCGTCAGCGATAACACGTCCGGCCGATGATACTAACCCGAAGGCACATGGCCGTCAGCGCATTAACACAGGCCGGGCCCTCAGAGAGGGTGCGGGCGACTTTCGCACCTGAGACCCCCGGAGAGCACACGTCAGGAGTCGCGCTGAAACCGTGGGAAAGGACTACAGAGATAGAAGATATCCCTGCTGGTGAGACAGGAGTTAGTAAACCTAAGACCTTGCAAACTAATAATCATAAGAAACCTAGAAGGGGAAGAGGGTGATGAATAGTAGCAACGAAAGCAGCTACACGTGTCAAAGTTGATGGACATGGAAGGGTGATGAGTGGATCAGGAACTCGGATGTGCTAACACTTGTACCGCCCTTGTGCAAGAAGTGCAGGGCAACTGCTCTTCCACCTCTGTGTTGGGCAGATATCATTAGGGTACCATCCAGTCTACATAACTGAAGATACCCCTACCGTTAGCCTTTAGGGTCTCATCCCTATACCATATGACTTTGCTTCATCACGAGCTCAGAGTGAGCAGCGCAAGGCAACCGCACCTCTTACTCTGTGACGCCAGATATCACTAGGGTGCTATACAGTGTATTTACTTTCACATCTGTAGATGGATGGTGCAGAATTCACCATTATCATCTATTTTAAACAAGAGGTGGAAACTTAAGCCGTGGTATTAAATATCACAAAAAATACCTGTTAGACTGGTCGGCCGACGGGATTTGAACCCAATACCTCCCGAATGCGGTTCACACACGTTACCGCCTGAGTCATACTGCTCGGTTACATTCATGTTATTTCAAATAGCCAAAAGCTGTCCTCTATCTCCATCCCCACTAACCTTAACATCACAGATATACCAACCTTAGAGGCTGTGATCTCTTACTTTACCTCCAACGTAATTCGAACTTATCGTAACCTGACTAACCATACCCGGGCTCCTCTTCACCCAGATGTCCTGCCAGTACAACTTATTCTGTTCATCCGCCGTTCCTGGGTGGCTCGTAGACTCTACCAGCGACACCGCGAACCACACCACTTAGCGCTTCTAAGGCGCCTACGCCACGAGGCGCGTCTCCAACTACACGAGCACGGAGTGCGCGCGTGGGAGGACACGATGAATCCATTGAACTTAGAGGATAGTGACGTGTGGAGGTTCACCAAGAGACTCCGAAATCGAGGTGAACCACCTACCTCCCCCATCCTAGGTACCCAAGGCCTGGCCTATGAACCTCAAGTCAAAACCGATGTGTTCGCCGAATACCTAGAGAGGACTACGAGGCGCGAGATTACCCTTAGGACCTAGACTTCTCCGACCGTGTACGTTGGGATGTACGCCGATACCTCCGACGACCACCCAAGGAGGCGGATTGACTTCGTCATAAATCCAAGTGAAGTCCAGGACACACTCAGGCGTCCCAGCATCAAAAAGGCCGCTGGCCTGGCGGACTAAGCCCTGTCACCCTCCGCCACCTTATATTCAAAGCCGTGCTCTTTGTCACAATGGTCTTCAATATGTGCCTTGCCCTGTGTCACTTTCCACGCGAGTGGAGGGAGGCCCCGGTGATCTGCATTTTGAAGCCATGGAGAAATCTGCCAACTGCTGTTCCATAAGCCTCTTCTGTCTTCTCGAAAGTATTCGAGAAGCTTATGCTTGTCCGCTTGTCCGCCATACTGAGGGATATTCAAGCTATACTTCCCCATGAGTTTAGGTTCCGGTCTGGGCACTCAACACCTCAGCAGCTGCTGCGCGTAGTGGAGGCTGCCACCCTGGGCTATCAGGACAAGGCTTACACTACAGCAATACCTCCATGACGTGGCATGCGGGTCTCCTACATAAGTTCATCAAACTGGAGTTACCCACGCACGTAGTACACCTACTACACTCATTTCTAAAGCACAGATCTTTTGTGGTCTCTATTGTGGGAAACAGACCTACACAAAGGCCAAGTTGAGGCGGAGTCGCCGAAGATTCTGTTTTGACCCCTACCTATTTAGCGTTTATGTGGCCGGCATTCCAGCCGAGCAACACGTCAACATAGTCCAGTATTGTGACGACGTGGTGCCATATTCTACGAACAAAAACCCTCGCAGAACCTTCCTCTCCATCCAGAGACACCTTCGCCTCCTCCAAGGATGGTGCAGGCGTTGGCGATGGTCATAAACCCGGTGAAAAGCCATGTGCATTCTCTTCACTAAGTACCGCTTTCCCGCAAACCTCCCCATATTCACCTATATCAGAAGAAGGATAGAATGGACGAATACCATCACTTACCTGGTAGTGAAGGTCAATAAGAGTCTAACTTTAGGGGAGCACATCCGGAACTGGCGTATCGGGTCAGCGGGGCAACAGCCTAGTTTTATCCCATGTTAAGGTCCGGGATGCCTGTTCCCTTGAAGCTACTCTTTTTTCGGGCCCTCGTAATCCCCGTCCTATTGTACGCCTGCGAGATCTGGGGCTTGGCCGCATATTCTCACCTCCTACGTCTGCAGCCTGTACAGAATACAGGATTTCGGATAATCTATTCTGTATCTGCAGATTCCCCTCGAGACTACTGCATGAGGCCACGTCTGTTCCATATGTGGAGGAAGAAATTAGACGCCGGGCTACAAAATTTTACGACTCATTGCCGCAACTTCAGAGCGCCCTGGTTAGGTCTCTTGGAGATTATAACCCCAGAGAATGCATACTTGTGCGTCACCGGCTTCATCGCATGGCTTGCGGACACGGAGTTAACCCACCAATAGCAAAAGCTGAGCTCCCAAACAATCCTTGGATGCTTGGATTCCTAAATTCAAAATTAAAATTGTCCATATTTGGTTACACACAGCAACAGTACCGAAGAACAGTTGCACCCTGACTGGCAGCCGTTGAGGAGCATAAATTGTTATCTCGCTTCCACCCCAACCTCATTCTCACCCATGCAAAACCCCACATCCTGTCATGAAAGTGGTTAAGCCCTAATGACACACCTCGTGCTGCTCTCAGCCTGCCAACAGAATGCTACGATTTACTTACAGTAGTATACATTAAAGGAACATTATATACAGGGATACATAGCGCGATAGAAATATCAGTCGTCATATTTAAAGACTTCGAATACGTAGTAAATAAAATTAATGAATTAATACATTAAATAGGGGTAATATTATGATATTCAGGGCTCTGATATTTATGGATTGCCACAACTGGAAGCATAAACGATTTAATATCAAGCGCCGCCTATCCTAGGGGAGTTGGATCAGGACGATTGAAAAACGCATTGGATAAAAATATTTAATTGGATGTTCTCCATGTGCAAGAAAATGCAAACATTTCTACTATAAATTTGGCGTTACAATCCAATATACACCAACTTCAACACCAACACCAGCAATAAAACCAACTTTTGCAGCAACTTTCGGAGAATGGCCTGATAGAAGAATGCAATTTCGTGCATTAATCATAGAGCGCATTAATTATTATGCCCCATTCACCTCTCTTCCTTAAACCACATAATATATATCAAAGAGTGTCATAAATAAGTGCAAATATTTTCCACATATGCTAGTCGTGATCCAGGATTCGAGAAGAAGCAGATTCTAATAAAAACAGGATAGCCGGGAAGGAGCTGCCAAAATTTAAACCATAAAATTTCACCGTTTTTCTGCACTCTGGAACTTCCTTCATAAAACTTCTGACAATTTCTGTTAGGGGCACTGGGAGGTTATTTTTAACACCACGAGCTTAACTTGCACAAATATTTAAAATTTAAATATAGCAGGTATTAATCATTAGAATAAATTGAAATTTGGTGTGATTATACTTCAAGCGTTTGTGCATTTAACTACCACATAATAATTAAATTACATTCACAGAGTTCCATGCAAAAGGGGCATAAAGCACACTATGTATCCTGAAAAAAAATGTTACACCTCATACTTCAGGTACACTTTTCTTGTAGGATTTTCAAGCTACAGGCACCAAATTTTTATTTGAATACCATAAAGCATAACTTGATATCGCCGGTTAAACATAAATCCTAGGTAGTTTGTATTTTGCACATAAAAAATTATTTAATTCTATATAGGAAAAATATAGTTATATTTTTAAGCATTACATTTTTTTTCTCCACCTTATAGCTCTAATTCACAAAAGCTTTAACCGGACAAACATGGATAAATGAGCACTAAAAATTTTATATCAATATCTCTTATAGGTTTTGAGAAATGTGTACCTGAAGTGTGAAAACTCAAGGTTTCGGGAAATTGCGATCAAAGCTGAAGTACCATTCTTTTCAAATTACACATACTTTCAGAATGCCTGCTCCATATTCCTGCTCACTTAAGTTTTCCTCATCTTTTCTTTTCCTTTTCTTAGTTCTAGCTTTATTTTCAAGCAACTGAACTGCCCTTTTTGCCTCTGAGAGTCGACATATATATTTTTTTATACAGGTTTCCTTCATATTCTGACTAACTTTTATACCCATTTTTTTCCATCACTGTAAATCTACCACTGCAACCATCATTATAACAAATAACACTATACCTATGTTATATATATCATTTTAAAGCTGAAGAATCATATATTTTTTTAACATTAAAAACAAAAAATCGATTTTTTGAAGTCAACCGACCTCCCAGTGCCCTTAAACCACATAATATATATCAAAGAGTGTCATAAATAAATGTAAATATTTTCCACATGTGCTAGTCGTGATCCAGGATTCGAGAAGAAGCAGATTCTAATAAAAACAGGATAGCCAGGAAGGAGCTGCTAAAATTTAATAGCCATAAAATTTCACCCTTTTTCTGCACTCTGGAACTTCCTTCATAAAACTTCTGACATTTCTGTTAGTTATATTAACGTATGCATACAACTTAAGAAAACAAGCTAACAATTTTAAATTAATTCCCTTCAAAGTCTCATTAACACCTATGCCTTGAAGGTACATACCGAATATTTTCCCCTTCCTCATATAGCTTATTGCAATAAATTCACACCGGCTTATTTACACCACGTATGCAGGCACTTCCACAATTCCAGTCAAGGTTACACATCATTCACGGCGATATTCTCAACTGACGCCACATTAAACCTCATTTCACAACTGCTATCTCGGTTAGTGCTTTCATCGGAATAGTAACATTGATGATAAATAAAATTATCCTAAATTTCTTCCCGATTTCTTGGCCAGGCTATGCACAGCTTACACTGACCTACTCTCGTCATGAGATAGTTTGAAGAAACAAATTAAAAGATTTAACGCCGATATTCAATTGTACACTTGCAATGTACAGCTTAACTCAATTCTGATCTCATCTACCCTCATAGAGAAAATTAAACATATTTTCATCTTTACTGCTTTAAAAAAAAATCTTGCAAGTGTTTTGGTATATAGGTATATAGCGCTCCACTAGCTTGAACTTCTAGCTACAACGTTCCAAATGTTCTACTGACTTGTGCTTCTATCAGCCTCCAAGATATAAGAATTAATTACTTCCCTAAATTCTGATACAAATTTGCCCATGCTTACAGACTCGATAGTTTCACGAGTAAAGTATATTCACCAGTTAAATATTTCTCTACAACGTCTGCAGATAATGAGTACTTCAGCATTTCGGTAAATATGTATAAAATCGGCCCCTCAAGAAAGTAAATGAAATATAGTGCAATCGATAACTTTTGTATTTTTGATTACGATTTCCAGTTTTATTTGGGCCAAGCTTCATTTTTATTTATGAGGAAATTCCGTAAGTTTGGTATAACGGTTTTATTTCGCTTGTGTGGAGGATATTTCGCAAATAAATACTTATAAAGGACTATTACGTTTGCTAAAATTATCTGTTACTGTGTTTTCGATGAATAGCCTAAACACAGGCTAAATTTCGATGGCACAGGACCCTGTCATCCCCTAACCTGACCTAACACGGACTAAGAAACAGGACTCGACGCCATGTGGTAATCTGCGAATACATACTTATGACATTTTTGCACTACAACAATTTCAGCACCTTCCGCTATCCACGAAACTAAAGTTGTTCTTCAGAAATGGTGTTTATACACTAATTTCATTGTAAATACATTACACCATTTTACCTCATGTAATAACCACTTATAAACATTTACTCTATTTGACAAGTATCCACCACACAAGCGAAATAAAACTGTTGCACAACACGTACGGAATTTCCTCATGAATAATAAACGAAGCTTGGCCGCAGATTAAAACCTTTCAAAATTGTAATCAGAGATAGAAAATCTATCCATTGCACTATATTTCATTTTCCGAGCAGCCGATTTTATACATAATTACCGTCATTTCTTCACAGAAAACAGTACTCATACGTTTTCTTTGTCACTAAACAAGCTGGTCTGGAAATACCACTACATCGCAAAAGTAAGTGTCCTACCTTCTTGCAGATCTTGAAGCGTAACACTCATAACTCACTCTGGTTTTCTTCTTGTTCTACCACCGTTGTCGAGATGAGAAGTTTCCCTGAATCTCTTCTCTTAGCCGGAACTCGAACCCACAGCACCTACAAAATCAGGAAATACAAGACACGTGCTCAACTAGAACCCGTACTCTGCCATCCCAGCTTTCATTTGACGAACCACTTCTTTTCCTGTGTCGACAGGCGAGTGAATTTGCGACGAATTTACAATTACAAGAGTCACACGCACCTAAACAAAGCATTTCTTCATGCAATTAAGCGTTTGCTGCCCAAAATTCTGTCACAACGCAGTCCAATAAGACTTGTCCAGTAGGGTACACTTGACGCTGCTCTGCGTACGGACTTCACATAAATCACTCCACCCTGTTTCTTCGTTCCTCTCGTCCACTACCCCCTTTTCACTCTTTCTACTTCCTTATCAGCACTGACGTAACCACTGGAACACACCGTTCTTCAGGCGTACCAACTTGGTTTTATTACCAATGATTACCGTTAAACATTCGGGACAAGAAACCTTCTCTTAATTTCTTTTCTCGTTAGTAGTATAATCCAGCTCTCCTCCATGATGTAGTGTTAGCACTTCTGCCTTATAATCAACAGGTCTCGAATTTGAATGTTTGTTAGGCTGCGTTACTTGGATTAGATATTTTTTCTGGTGCTTTTCCTTAGATATCTTAAAAGACGCATGTCTAGTAAATCTAAATTCTATGGACTCAGAGTTCATTTTAATAAAACTTCAGTCATTTGATTCATTCATCGTCCAATATACCTACCCGGCTAAGGGGCAAAAAACATTTCTAAAAATTAAAATCCAGACAAATTGTATTCTTAGTTCAACCCACATTCTACATGAAAGGATTTGTGAACAGAAACATGTCGATACTGATGGAGGAGAACCACACGCAGTTACCCATAGAAACTCATATTTGGTGTGGTTCTTTCTGTTTTAGAGAAACGTTTAACACCAATACATATTTGGATTTGTTTCAAAATTAAATAGTACTGGTAATTGCAAACTTCTTTTCAAAGCCATTCAGCTTTGAAATATATATAAATAATATATAATATAATAAATATATAGGATGTAAATTAATAACACCGCACGGATTTTATTGGCAATGGAGGGTTCATAGACAATCAATTTGAGAGAGGAAACCAATGGTCTACGACGTCAAGTTAATAAGTTATACGCATTCAAAGGAATTAGAGATTGTGACCAATAAATCATAAACAGAAAGAAATATGTCAATATTATACACTGGAATCGAAATAGTGCTTACTAGGAGCTTTGTAAAGTCTGTCTGCTGTCTCTCTGAAGAAGCATTTCTAAATTGCAGCTCTACTAAAAAGCGCTTAAATTGGAGACTTAACATGGGTCTGCACGCCACTGCAATGGATATCAGGTTGTGGCGAATGGCTACAGAAATACAAGACAATTCTGAAACGTGTGCTTTGGCCGCACGGTTATGACACTGACTGTGGCTGTAATAAACCCCAGAAATCGAATTCAAACCCAGAGATGGTAAACTTTCCCCCCTTTCTTTAACATTTTGAGAGCAATGTTGTGTTTATGCTTTAAAATAGCAAAATACCACCATCATATGCAATGCACATAGAATTGTTTACTTCCATTAAATAACGCATTTCCTGATTGTTTCTCACTCTCCAATAATTCTGTGCACCACAATGTACCGGTCCAAACACTTGTCTGAGTATTCTTCTCTCGAAAGACCGCAAAGTCTTTTCATCGTTTATTGTTCATTGTTCATTGTGATAGACCCATAGGTTACTACTGGTCTTATTAACGTTTTATAAACTTTGAGTTTAGTATTTCTGGTTATTATTCCATTAGAAGAAATCTTTTTATTTGCATAATAAGCTCATTCCCTGCCTGTGTTCTTTCTCTTATTGTATCGCTCAATTTATTATCGGATTTAATTAAGGTACCAAAATATGAAATCTCCACCTACTCATTATGTATTGCCTTAACTTTGTTCTGCTTGTATCTACCTATTGTATTGTAATGTTAATATCAATTCAATTTATGTTTATATTAATTTAATTACATGTAGCTCTTTCAAGAGATTATCAATTATTCACTTGGTTCTAAGCTGCTAGTTAGGCTTGAATCATCTCATTTAAGTGAAAACGAAGTTCTCTTTGTGTACCTACCATTTAGGTCACGCAAGTGTAAATAATAGCTAAACAAACTTGAAAAAAAAGTATAAACATTAGTTAAACGAAAAATTAGAACACGACACGAATATTTCCTGCAAATCATTTAAATATAGCATGCGCTTATGAAGAAAGAAAAAAGAAAGAACAAATGAAAGAAAGAGAGAGAGCAAGACACAGAAAGATAGAGAAAGAGACAGAGAAAGAGAGAAAGAAGGATTGAGAGGGAAAGAGAGAGAGAAGAAAAGAAACAAAGAGAGAAAGAAAGAAAGAAAGAAAGAAAGAAAGAAGGAAAGAAAGAAAGAAAGAAAGAAACAAACAAACAAAGAAACAAACAAACAAACAAACAAACAAACAAACAAAGAAAGAGAAAGAAGGAAGGAAGGAGGGAAGGAAGGAGGGAAGGAAGGAAGGAGGGAAGGAGGGAAGGAAGGAGGGAAGGAGGGAAGGAGGGAAAGAGGGAAAGGAATGAATGAAGAAAGGGAGGGCGGGAGGGAGGAAGGGGGATGGAGGAAGTGAGGAAGGGAGTGAGGAAGGAATGAACAAAGGGAGGGAGGGAGGAAGGGATGGAGGAAGGAAGGAATGAAGAAAGGGAGGGAGGGAGGAAGGAAGGAAACAAACAATGGCAATTTCATACTCATTTGCAGAACAAAATAATTATGTTCAGGTACTGTTTAATATAGTTGCAACTTTGTGAACGGCTATTCATAAGGTTAATAATTTCATGTATGTATTTATTCTCTTTTGTTGCTTAGTACGCAACGTTTATGGCATCTTCAATTGGGGGTTGGGCAGCTGAATTTGATAATAAATACTGTACACGCGGACACAATACCTTTAAATTCCAAAACTATCACAATCGAACCTAAGAACTCAATAGAAAAACGATCATATTTATTCACTTTACGAATGTTAATAAGCTAAGCCAGGCACTGGCAGGGTTTGTCCGATCGAGCCTTGCCCTGGCTCGTTGCTAGTTTAGAGCCTCAGCGCGGCTCTCGGGTTACGTCAATGACGTACTTCATTGATGACAACTAACCATACAACAGGTCAAATTAATCTGAAAGTCTATTAACAGTGAGCCAATGTTCTATATTTATAATAATATCTACAAAGTGCGCGTGTATAATTACAAACATATTTATTCCAATTTGTCAGACAATTTATCACTCATAGTTCTGTGTTGCACTTGCAGAAGAATGCTTTCAGTCTGTTTATCTAGTTGATGAATAAACGGCTGTTTTACATTTAACTGATAAACTCTTACACGTAACAGGAACAAAAGTATATTTCATAAAATAAAAATATGATGTGCAGCACTCACATGACTTTCTCTACTCTTGAACTAACCATTCTTACAAACTCTTATTCATATATCTTCTTCGTGTTAGTTGAGATAGACATTTGCAGAAATTATGTTATTGCTTATTCCCTAGTGGGTGCAAAGTGAATATTATAATACAGTAGGTTTTGAGCGATAGTCAAATATTTTAAAGCTTAGAGATACGTTCTCTTTGCAGGCTTAACATATCAACAAATCTGACGTGTTGCACTCCCATGACTTTCTCTACTCTTGTACTAACCATGCTTACTAACTCTTATTACTATATCTTGTTTGTGTTAGTTGAGATAAACATTTGTACTAATTATATCATTGCTTATTTCCTTGTAGGTATAAGAGGAATATTAGAATACAGTAAGCTTTGAGCGATAGTTAAGTATCTTAAAGCTTTGAGATCCCGTTCTCCTTGCACGCTTAACATATAAAAAAAGAACAACGATGTTGCATTTCACGAAAGTTTTAAGTTTTCCGAAACTGACACAAATAACAAGGAATATCTGCAAAATAGTTCACTCTACAAAAAATTTATTCAGGCATAAATTGTGTGTTTTAACAATATTTACATTTTTTGTGCTGTAATATTTTGTCTATCTTTTAGGGTTTACGAGTTATTCAAAAGTTATCCAGAGTAAACAGAACTAAATAGGCTATAGCCAGAAAATTCAAAAATTTCATTTAATTTGTAATAGAGATATGTTAAACATAGGTCAGTTTAATCAAAATCGTTAGAGCCATTTTCAAGGAAATCAAAATTTTCAAAAAAATTTCCATGTAAAGGGTAGTTTAGGGTGGACCTATTTTCTTTAAAATCTTCGTGTCGTATCCTTGAAAGAAATTAAACTTAAATACCAACTTTGGTTTTTAACCG
The DNA here is from genome assembly GCA_030765045.1 of Tenodera sinensis. Taxonomy (NCBI): domain Eukaryota; kingdom Metazoa; phylum Arthropoda; class Insecta; order Mantodea; family Mantidae; genus Tenodera; species Tenodera sinensis. The sequence goes on from CM060967.1 coordinate 74,268,194, forward strand.
ACTTTTCGTTTTTGAGTTATGGTGTCTACAGACTGACAGACACACAGACACACACACACACACACACACACACACACACACACACACACACACACACACAAACACACACATACAGGGACCTTTTTCTAAGCAGAGCCACCTCCTTTGCAGTACAGGTTACTGCCCCTTATGGGAGTGTTAGGTTCGGGACCCCTTATTGGTTATTCAGGGGTGCCCTGATAGCGAACAAATCGTACAGGTTATCCACGATAACCTGTGGACCCGCCTGGTAGCTAATACCCGAGACCCAGGAAATTAATAACTAACTTATATTAATTATAAAGTACAAGATAATTAAACTGCAGCATACATTAAATATTTTATTTTGTGACTAGTTTTCTCTTCATCAACTTATGTATATTTGGGGAGATATTTCGTGCTGCCCGCATCCCAAGTACTGCATTAAGATTTTCCTCAAGAACACATACATGTATTAGCGTGCCAACGTTGAAACCCCCACTGCTATCCACTGCTGTGACGTCAATGGTCGCTGCTAGGCAAGCAAGCTCTTGGCTCCATCTACTGCCCACTGCTCTAAAGTAGTGTACCTGGAGGTGTCTGAGCTAAGGACTCAATATCACATTTAAGCAACCACACACATAACTGTGCGATTAGCTTAGCAATAAAAATTTGCTCTTACTATTTAAGGTCCTAAACAATAATATTGCAAGGTTTAAAAATTTGATGTATTGCATTCACATGACTTTCTCCACTCTTGTACTAACCATTCTTACAATCGCTTATTCCTATACCTTCTTCGTGTTAGTTGAGATAAACATTTGCAGAAAGTATCTTATTATCTTCAAGTACAAGGAGTAAATAGGAATACAGTAGCCTTTGAGTGATGGTGAAATCTTTTAAAGTTTTCAAATTCCGTTCTCTTTGCACGGTTAACATATAAAAATGAATGGCGATGTTCCATTTGACAGAAGTATAAGTTCTCCAAAGCTTACACAAGTAACAAGGAATATCTCCGAAATGATTCACTCTACAAAATAAATTATTTGGACATTGAGTGTTTTAGTAAGATCTACAATTTTTGTATAGTAAGATTTGGTCTATCCCTTACCAGTTATGCAAAAGTCATCCAGACTTCATGGGCTATAGCCAGAAAATTCAAGATATACATTTCATTTGTGATGAAAATATATCAAACATATGGCATTTTAATCAAAATCGTTAGACCCATTTCCAAGAAAATCAAAATTTTCCATCTAAAGGGTAGTTTAGGGTGGAACTATCTTGTTCAAAATCTTCGTGTCACATCCTTGAAAGACATTAAACTTAAATACCAACTTTGGTTTTTAACCGACTTTTTGTTTTTGAGTTATGCTGTCCACAGAAAGACAACACACACACACACACACACACACACACACACACACACACACACACACACACACACACACACACACACACACACACACACACTCACTCACACGCAAACACACACGGACCTTTTTCTAAAAATACTTTTTTTCAGGGGGCCTCAATACATAATATATTTCCGGTGAAATCTCAACATCGAACTTTTGGGTAGTATAGAAAGTAAAAATATAACACATTCTGATTTGAACTTGGCCCAAGCAGAAATTGGAATGCTTTTGTTAATGAAATCGAAGTTTATACCAGAACGTACTGAACGTGAACGGGTATCCTATTTTCTATGTAAACTTTAAGACTGTTTTAGTAAAACACGAAAGTAAATTAATACCCAAGCTCCCATAGGTATATTGCTGTGGCTGTCATCAATGGCGAAGCTAGTCATAACTGACTGGGGAGTTTGGGGCTCACCTAAATGTTTACGCGCCCTTCTATGGAAAAAAAATACCTTATGCCAATCTCATCCTATTCACTTTCTCCTCCACATAATATGCAAACATAATATTTCATTATACTTGCTGTGAGCCATAGATATTCCCTGCAGCACTTGGATTGGAAAGTCCTTGTACAATGTACACATGCTTGTGTACAATATTCAGATGTGGTGTCTGTCACTTATTCTTTAGAGCACCTTTTTCTTCAAGAAAGAGACGATTATGGTGTTTTAATAAAATGGATTACCAAATCATTAACCTCACTAGTTGTAAAGTATGAGAGAAAGGCACAGAATGTAGAAAAAGTTGCAAATAACTGGAATTTGCAGCACAGTAGAAAACGAAATCTAACACGCCTTGTAATCCACTGTTCTACGCTGCAGGAAGCCTGAGTCTAGACTCCGAGAAAGCCTACGTGCATTAGAATAAAGTGGCTTGGAGAGGGACGGTTGCTTAGAAACGGCTAATAAGCCCCTCCCTCGTGGCAGTAAGTGTGAGACAGGCGTTATCCAGACCCCTAAATTTTTACGCTGTTAGAAGTCGCTTTAAGAGCATACAAGCAATTTATTGACGACTTTTAGACACTGTTTACTTTCTTGTTACATCCAACCACAACATATACTATACAATTTATCTGTATTTAGTTTTGGGTAACCTGAAACTCTCAAGCTCCCCCTCAGCTTCGCCACTGGCTGTCATCTTGCTAACTAGATACTGTTCCAAAACTACTTAATTATGATACAATCCGAATATTCGTTTACGTGCCATGTTGTTCACTAAACACATGCGCGAAGTGTTAACTGAGATTCAAAGTGAGTACACCTTGAAGGGAAAGTAGTAGATTGTTTTGTTTTTCCTTGGCTTATGCAAAGAGCGTTCACCCACTTCTTAAGCAGCTGGTTCTGATCTCAAACTCCTGCATACTTAATGACAAAATTGTCCATCATTTTGGAACGATGTAAAGATTATGAGGAAGTAGAAAAATCAAATGTTTAGTGATGTATGCTATATCCCGAAATTAATAACATTTACCGAAAGGCATGAGACGTTGTGTATAAAAGTTCCTCTTGTGTCGTTAATTTCTACCCTTTCTAAGTATTCCAATTACCTAAGTTTGCCATTTTCCTCTACTCTGTGATTTCTATATCTGTTTCTTTCTCCTGCTGTATTTCCATTGCACTGTTCCCAATTAAATTCTCAACTAATTGCTCGTTTCTTGGATTCCCGGAATGCAATTTGTCAAGGGTGGAGACACATCTGGAGCTAACAGAGTTTACGAAGGGATCCTTCTTTGTGAGAACAAGGTACGAAATCCAGTAAAGTGGTGCACAAAAAGGACCGAAAAGGAAGAAATGTCATTAGTTTCCAGTAGGGCAACCCCATCTGTCGCAGAGATGAAATATGACACATTTATCGTGGCTTATTGTATTTATCAGTGATAGGATGGGTCAAAGGTTATAATTATATGATGACATTCAGACGTAAACAAAAATATTGATTTCCTAACGGACACAGGTACGGTTGTTGCATATACAACACATACTTTTTATGTCTATTAACATCAAAAGGGTACAAAATTGTGTATGTGTGTGCGTGTGCGCGCGGGTATACGTGTATGTATAGGTGTGTGCTTACACGTCTGGTATAGTGATTTAGGTAGTCTTAGGGACTACTTCCTTGACGTTCCACAGCGTCCTGATCTGGACTTAGATCCCATATTTTGAATCCTTTTATAACGTGGATAAGTTTATTTTATTTATACACAGAGTATCAATGCTTACACATATTTCTGTGTCTAAAGAATCTTCTTTCTCCACTTATCCCTATCCATCCATTCCACTTCTTCCAGTCCTCTTGCTGTCATTCCAATTATTTCCCGCATCCATGAGTTTCGAGGTCTTCCTTTTCTTCTTCTTCTTCTTCCAGGTAGACTCCGTTCCAAAATCTTTCTCGGTAATTATCTTCGTTCATTCTTCTAATACCTATGATATGTCCGTGCCAGCTCAGCTGTTTATATCTTACATAGTATAATATTGAGTTCTTATCATCCATTTTTCTCTAATAACATTATTTATTTTTTCAAATCTCTACCATCTCGCTTACCTTAGAAAATCCATTTACATCGAAATAAACTTTGATTCTAAATTTTTGCTAGATTTCCATGTTTCAGCTCCATATGTGACAGTTGTATTATATATTTGCAGTTTATTCTTCCTACTTATATATCTGTTCCACAAGATACTATTCAGCATTTGTGGGAGAGCAGTTTACGGGATTTAGTGAAAACACGTTTATTTGTACAACGTTCATTTACATGTTTTTTACATTGTTTCCTGGGCCACCAAAGACGTATCTAAAAGGTGTTACATATCTGCTGCAGAGGGCAGCACAATCTACAGTCTTTACCCAATACCATCAGATGACGTAAGATTCTCTATTGTCCGCCATCCTCCCCACCCTGGTCTACCTCCAGGGGTATGACCAGTTGAACCGGCCTTGTCACACGACGTCCTTCAGGTGTGTTGAGGATCACAGTCCGTACCAGTCTATCCCGTCCTTCCAGAAGATCTGCGATGCGAGCATTCTTCCAACTTTGCCGTGGCCTCAGATCTTCTTGGAGTAGCACGACATTTCCCATTCTTAAGTGCGTGCATCTCCTCGGGCGTCGTACTTGATGGAAACTTCAGGAGCATCAGGTACTCTCGACTCCAACGTTTCCAAAAATTATTTCCCAGTCTCTAGTGCAGTCTGTACATCTTTGGCAGTTCAGTCGATTTTGGAGGCTCGGGTCTCGTCGGCAACATTGTTAGACGTTCCCCCACTAGGAAGTGCGCAGGTGTCAGAGCATCCTCGGCGTCTTGAGTGACTGGCCTCAAGTTCAGCGCGGCTTCTATGTTCACCAAAACGGTACGTAGCCCTGCGTTCATGCTGAAGCGTTCCAGAACTTTGCGCAGCCATCTCTTGGCGGAACCAACCATCCTCTCCCACCATCCTCCCCACCAAGCCGCGCGTGGTGGGATGAATTTCCGCTGTATATAGTATGAGGGATAGCCCGTCGGCCCACAAACCTTTGTAATGCCAACATAAACTTCAGTACACTCATGTCATCGGACAGTTCCAAGTGCACAGCTCTTGTTGTGGCGCAGGTGGACAAGAATATGTAACATTTCTGTACACCAAATCTAGTTGTCGAGTACAGGGGACCTGCAAAATCGACTCCCGTTACTCCGAACGGTCTACTGTTACACACTATGTCCTTTGGTAGAGGAGCTTCAATTTGTTGACCGGGCATACTTCTTGATATTTTACAAGGAAGGCAACAATAGATTACCTTCTTTATTGTTCTTCTTGCGTGGAGAATCCAGAAGGACGAACGGAGTTCTGACAATATTATTCTCACTCCTAGGTGATGCACTTGTATGTGTATCGCCATAATGAGAAGATGTGTGAAGTGGTGATTGCCATCAAGTATAAGTGGGTGGCGTTCTTCTTGGGACAAACCAGAGAATTGTAAAATATGATTTGAAGCTTTCCTGGCGACGAACATATTCAAGATGCTCTCCGACTTCGAGCCAGGTGTAGTGATGAAAAGACATCGACGTTTCGGGAGTGTACATCTCTCCCATCAATTCTCATCCCAGAGAATTGTAGCCGACCTCCAACTCGAATGAGCCTTTCGTCAAGAAAAGGGTTGAACTCCTTAATTTTAGAATCTTGTGGCAGAGGGGTATTATCTGAGAGAGCAGCCATTTCAGCTGGGAAGCATTCGTATTGGATAGTTTTGATCCAGTATTCTCTGGTGGCGGTTAATTCAGCTACCATGAGTTCGCCGTTTGGAGAAGTCCTGCGAAGTAAACGTCTTTGAGTCGGAGGACCCGAGCCGTGACTCGAAGTAGCTTCCAGTATGAGCTGAATCTGTGAGCGTTGATTAATTGTTCTGGAAAATTAATGAAGAGAACCTTTGGTGCTGTATTCTTTATTCCACAAAGACCATCAGGAACAGTAATTCTAGGAGGCTGCTGGGGGTCACTCTGAAGAGTAATGTGAGAGCCAGGGCGGCCCACGCCACCAAAGCTCTAAAGTTTTCAATGTATGTTTCATAATATTCCTGGGTAGGTGCTAGTGCCACGTGTTCGTTTGTGGTATAATCTAACATCTGAGTTTCATACGTGTGTCTAAGGGCTTTGTTTTTCTCTAGTTTCTTTTTCAGACTCTCCAAACGTCTTTCAGCCTGTGTAATATTGCTCTGTAGTGATACTGTCGTATCAACGAACGACGCGCCGCTGGTTTTCAAGCAAGTAAGAGTCATGGAACTCCTGTAAGATTTTGTGATCTCTGGTGTTGATAGTGCGTTCTTATCCTGCGGTTATGCCAATGGGTTCTAAGTCCCAGAAGTTTCTGACGATGTATTCACACGTGACTAGGCTGAGAATTTATGAAGTTCACAGTGGCACAGTGGACACGTGGACACTCCTGTCCGGTTTCCGCTAAAGATCCACCCTAGTTTCGACGGAAGCAATACCGTCGAGGGAGATATGCGTATCGGGGAGGCTTGTTTCACAATCTTCGAATAGTGTTCTGCACCGATAAGCATCTCAATCGGCAAGGCTTCGTGTCCGTCCGCAGGATACGCTAACTGTAGTTTCTGAGTTTGCCGAATTAAATGGACGTCCCTAGGAACAGTCGAGGGCTGGGAAAACGTATGGGTAGTTTCGAAGGTAGTGAGTGTCACTTCGAATTTATTTTTGGTCTTCTAGTGTTTACTCGAGCAAGCCTGCGTGAATTTGCTATAGTTGAAGTGGGTTTCAAAGGCATCAACTGTTAGTGGCCGGTCTACGATTTCCAACTCCAGTGCTTCTATGAGTGTGTTGCTAATGAAGGTCGACTGGCTACCACAGCTCAACACATGGCGAGTCATTTTACTTATTCCCGTGTGTCCTATGATGAGTACACGCGCTATCTGTAGGTAAGTATATCCAACGGGAGTAACGTCAATACTTCCTACAGCTATAGCTTCTGGCTGAGGTTAGGCAGATGTAGACTCCTCGGATTCGCAACACACGGGCCGGTGGTGGCCCTTATTGCAAAGAGAGCAGGAGACTCTTCCCCTCTTACCGTAAGAATGTACGATGTATCCAAGATTCTTACAGAGAAAGCATCTGTTGCTGGACTTCAATATCTCTATGCGTCGACTTACACTGGTTATCTCTGTGCACTACTGCTCCCAGTGTCCCTTTTGTCCGTAGAATACGCAGAATGCTTCTGCTTTTCTCTAAGTTTTGCGTCACGTCCTCCCTGACTTGGAGTTGATAGAAAGGATGGCGACCGCTGGCACGTTACTGGAGGAGTTAAAATATTTACCACGGATCTTTTGTGCCATTAATGCTCCGTCAACCTCCTCTCTCAAAAAGTCCATGAGTTGTGTAATATCACTCTCAGATGACTGCGATCTCTTCGCATTTATAACCAATTTCCTGCACATTTCATCAGGAAAAGCGCGTAAAAGTTTAGGAACAAGCACCCGACCGTAGACATTCACGTCTTCTCCCAGGGAGCGGAGTGCTTGGATATGTGTTACATTCAATAAAGGTGGTATTTAGTGTTTCTGGAGAGACAAACTGAATAGGTTTTATATCTTCCAGGTTGTCAATGTGTGATTGAATATTGCGGTTACGATCGCCGTAACGCGCGTGTAGTATTTGTTCGGTGTCTTCATACGTGGCAGCGGTGATCGAAATGCCGTCAGCAAGTAGCTTCGGTTCCCCTTCCAAGTAGCTTCTTAGAAACACATGTTTATTGATAGTGGACAGAGTCGTGTTAGTATCAACTGACAATTCGAATTGCTCCCAGAAGCGAGGCCAGCCTTCAATATCCCCTGCGAAAGGCTCTAATTTTATAGTTGGAAGTTTCACCGATGTTAATGGTTTCATCACTGGAGAAGGCACTCGGGTGGGGTGTTGTTGTAGCGTCAGCTGGGCAATAGATGACGGTAGTCTCTTCTCGATCTCCTTTCTGGCCCTTTGGATCGAGCGTTTCGCCTTGTCTATATATATCTTACACACCACGATATCGGTTTCGTCTTCGTCATCCGGCAAAGCATCGTGGATAGCGTCGTCTTGCTGCGAGAGCAGCCGCAAAGTCTCCCTCCAAACGTTCCTTGTATAGTTCCAGTGCTTCAGTGGAGGTGTTCTCCATGAAACCGTCGATGCTCGTGCAGAAACCATGTTTTTCCTTTCTCTCGTCCTTTTCCGCTTCAACTTGTGGAGCATCGCATTTGTGTCTGTTTCTCCGTTCATGTTGCGTAATAAGGAGATGTTTGATGAAATAGTATAATGACTGCCAGCAGTTAATATTCACGATAAAATATCACAGGCTTACCGTAAATGTAGTTTATTTCCCTGTGCACCTGTTTCAGTAATGATTCTCATCTCAAATCCCTACGTTTCGGCACCAAATGTGGGAGAGCAACTTACGAGATTTAGTGAAAACACGTTTATTTGTACAACATTCATTTTCATGTGTTTTACATTGTTTCCTGGTTTACCAAAGACGTATCTACAGGTGTTGCATATCTGCTGCAGAGGGCAGCACAATCTAGTCTTTACCCAACACCAACAGATGGCGCAAGAGTCTCTATTGTCCGACAGCATTGACATAATTTTATCTTAGTTGGTTCTGTTCTTAATTTAATCTTCTTTATCTATTTTTACCCCCAAGTACTCAAATTCTTCACATCCTCTAATACAACTTTTCTGTTATTCCAGAATTACATCTTTGGTTTCTGTTCCCCATCCATATAAAACTGTTCTCTAAATTTATTCTAAGGCCCCGCTTAACATATTCTTCCACCATGCCCACTTACCTAAAACTACGCACTTACCGGGTAATCATCCTGCCATTGTCTTATAGGGCGTTAAGAACAATATATGATATCGGGCATAGATTCCCGTATTACATCCTTCACAACCACTCCGGACTACCCTACATCATGGACTTGGAAGGGAGCGATCCCGAACCATGCACACCAAACTGAGTTCCCACACCAATCAACTGGTACGGGCACTAGGTCAATACGACCACAGAGCTCCTCGTATAAGGAAAAGTTACCAACTTCCTAAGGACACCCTTGGATAATGGTAATGCCACTCCCATCATCAAACACATGCTTAACCCAACACCTATTCCTGTCCCCCTTCCTGCATCCAAACTTAAGTATGCAGGAAGAAACCATTGGCCACAGACACAAAAGCTTGAAAAAATTTGGACCACGTTCTATACTGCACAGATAAAGTCGCAATAAGCGGCTAGGTGCTATGCAGATAAACATACCGTACAGGAGAACTGTATGACCTGTTCTCGAATGCGAATGCTGGAACATATGTGTGGTAACTTTCTAAGCATGAATTCTGTTTCTTCATACTCTTGCATGGATGAGTGATTACGTAACATTATCTAATAATCTTTCCAGAGAGTATACACGATTTGTTTTGGACAATCTTTTATAATTAGCATTAGCTATCTCCTTGTTAATTTTATGAAATATAATTTTATAAAATACTTGCTAAAATCACTATAGGAATTATAATGAATAATATATTTCATTATCTTTCGTCACTTAAGGCATTTTAATAGACATTTATAGATTTTGAAAACTAACCCCACTGCTCCGATAGAGGGCTGTTACGTAGCGGTACCTCTTCCTCCTGAATGTGTCACGGGCTAACCCATGCCTGAGAGATGAAGTTAACCTACATTTGTATCTGTGCTGAATAGTACCTAAAGACATATATCTGACTTAGGTTTGAAACATTCTTGCGCTATCTTATAACTAGCCCTGGTCTTGACATTCAGGACGTGATACCTCGTAAAGCTCTTAAAATTTAGTCCTTTGTGTCATGGCTGAATCCTTTCTCAGCTTCTAACTTTAATGTCACTTGCTAGAGTTTTCTATTGTTGATTCCTAATGCACATTTCGATTGTCAAGAGCTTTTGCATCTCATACTGAACATGCCTTGCAGTCTAAGTTTTCTATCAAGAGCACGTACTTAGCTGAAAACCCAGCTTTCTACATTATTCCATTCCCGTCTCGTCACTTTATCTTAATATTGCCCAACATATTGGACAATATGTTTGTATTATTTTCTCTCATACAATATTCCTTCCCATGCATCTCTAAGCAAACATTCCATTCTAATCCGGCTATCTCGCTCTCTTAGGCTTTTTGTTTTTCTTCTTTCACTATCCGCTCGGTTCTTCTTCAATTTATGTGTGTTAATTCTTGGCTCACCCTATTACTATGTAAACCAAGGTTTGAAATTTTGAATCACAACAGAAAAATCTCATATACTGCAGCCACATGACTTTCTCTACTCTTGCATAAACTATTTTTACAAGCCGTTGTTCCTCCACCTGCTTCATGTTAATTGGGATAAACATTTGTAGAAATTATTTTATTGCATATTTCCTTGTAGACACAAGGGAATACGGGAAAACAGGCTTTAAGCAGTAGTGAAATATTTCAGATGATCGTTATATGATGACATTGGAATTGTATTCTCTTTGTATGGCCAGGACATAAAAAGGGCACATGAGGACTTCCTATTTGAGAAAAGTATATATATTGGAAAATTCAAAACACTTTCAAGGAATTTGTCGAGTGGTTGACCCGACAATAATAGGCATTTGAAGTAACTTCTGTTCTTTACTGATATCTATATTTTTGGTGAAATAAGAGTTTATTTAGGTCGTCTCCTTAGCGCGCTGCTGCTTACTAAGCGGGAGATCCAGGTTCCATTCCCGGTAAGGGCGTAGGGATTTTCTTCCGCTGGGGTGTATTCGGCCTCGTTAGGTCTGTGAGGGGCCCATTGAGCACCTATTTGATTAAGAAGTAGCGACCCCTGGTGGCGAAGACCGCATAACCGGCCGGGAGAGACCGCGGCACTGACCACGTCCCATCCCCAATGCTGCACCCCATGCAACACTGCACGCCTGTAGTGGGCAGAGATGGGGTAGGCAGCGGCCAGAGGTAGACTTTGGTCCGATAGGGGCTGTTCCACAGGAGTTTTTAACGATTTTGTCTACCTCTTATGGTCCCTAAGTTATGCAAAGGTCATCCAAAATAAAGAGAATTTCAGACTATTCCAAGAAGTTTCATTTTTCAAGCAAATCCCTTAAATATGTGGTTCTTTAATAAACATAGCTATAGCCGTTTTTGATAAAATGAAACATTTACATCCCTGTTTGGGATAGGGGGTTCTTATTGACTATTCCACTCATACGCGACTTGGTTGAAGTCAACCAATCATGTGCATAACTATTTCAAATTTCAACCAATAACAGCCTTCACGCTGGAAAAAAATTGTAAGATTTCATTATCTCCTCCTCTGCTTTTCTTATGTTATGACCAGATTAGAGAATCTAGCCGCACTGTCCTACAGATGCGTACAGCTTATGTAATGTGATTGCAACAGAGGTCAAATATGACTCTCGCTTTGGTGAATCAACTAATGCTGAAATAGATGAGGTAATTTGAAGACAGAAACCTCCGAACACACAATGCAACAGGAAATATGTTTGGAATCAGTTTGACAAATTTTGTACTGAACGAAATTATAAATTAACAAAAGATGCTCAACTTCCGACATTGCCAACATCTTAAAAATTGGAGCATCAATATAAGAACCTTGCCAATGGACGCTGATGTATGTATTCATGCTACATATTTCTTTCAAGGTGTTAGTAATTACTATAGAGCCTTCAAATAATATTTCATAGGCTATATCATCCTTTAATTCGTGGAATAGTCTTAATAAATACTACTCGTGATAGTCAAATTCAATAGGTAAATTGACAGTCACTCGTGGCATTACTTACAAAAATCCTATTGCATCCTTGGAACTTAGTTCGTCAGTTCCAGATTTGTTTAACCGACTTTTTTTGTTTTGAGTTACGCTGTTCACAGACCTGCACAGAATCAGACACACACAGAAAACACACACACACAGACACACACACACACACACACACACACACACACACACACACACACACACGACCTTTTTTATATAAATGCTTATTTTTCTCCAGGGAACTCCAGGGAACTACAGTGAAATCTGTGTATAGAATGTCTGAGTGGACTGCAATAGCTTCTCTGCTACTGTCTAGGTAGCAGAGAAACTAAAGAGATAATTTCATTTGCAGGAATCTAACTCAGTAGCAATGGTCCCCCACGCAAATGTGACCGATTTCTCTCTACACTGGTTTAAAACTCTATCCTTAAAGATAATATGCCTGAATTTGTGAACTGATATTGTTGGTAAACAAAATTGCTGCCCTCATGATTTCAGGCACATTTTCACGTTGGAATGTAGGTATTTTTTTCAAAATGTTCAACTTTTTACTTTCACTACTATGTTTAGTAAAGTAGTGGATGTATTGTATTCCACCCAAAAACTCAATGTCGAGATTTCACCGGAAATACATGTTTTAAGGCCCCCTGAATCAAATAAAAAAATTAGTAAAAGGTCCGTGTGTGTTTGTCAATCAGTCTGTCTGTCTGTCTGTCTGTCTGTCTGTCTGTCTGTCTGTCTGTCTGTCAGTCTGTCTGTCAGTCAGACTGTAGACAGCATAACTCAAAAACGAAAAGTCGGTTAAAAACCAAAGTTGGTATTTAAGTTTAACGTCCTTCAAGGATGCGACACGAAGATTTTAAAGAAAATTTCCTACCCTTTACATGGAAAATTTTTCGAAAATTTGTATATTCTCAAAACTAGCTCTAGCGATTTTGATTAAAATGCTATATGTTTAAGATATTTTGATGACAAATGAAATGTATATCTTGAATTTTTTGGCTATAGCCCATGTAGTCGTATTTACTCTGGATGACTTTTGCACAAGTGGTAAACCATAAGAGACAGACCAAATCTTACTATACAAAGAATGTAGATTTTGTTAAAACACACAATTGATATCAAAATAAATTTTTTGTAGAGTAAACCATTTCGGAGGTATTCCTCATTTGCGTAAGTTTTGGAAAACAAACTTTCATCAAATGGAAACATCGCTATTCATGTTTCTGTATGTTAAACGTGTAAAGAGAACGAAATTTTAAAGCTTTAAAAAGATTTGACTATCACTCAAAGTGTGCTGTATTTCCATATTGCCCTTGCACCTACAAGGTTATAAGCGTGAGTGAGTGAGTATTATTTAAGGGCCCATCGACAACTAGGTCATTAGGGCCCTACAAGGTTATAAGCAATAAGATAACTTCTGCAAATGCCTCTAACGATTTTGATTAAATTGTCATATGTTTGAGATATTTATATGATAAATGAACTGTATATCTTGAATTTTCTGGCTATAGCCCATGAAGTCCTAGTTACTCTGGATGACTTTTGCATAAATGGTAAACCGTAAGAGACAGACCAAATCTTACTATACAAAAAATGTAGATCTTGCAAAAACATACAACTTATGTGTAAATAAATTTTTTTAGAGTGAACCATTTCGGAGATATTCCTCGATATTTGGGTAAGTTTTGGAGAACATGCTTCTGTGAAATGGAACATCGTTATCCATTTGTTATTATGTTAACCGTGAAAAGAGAACCGGATTTGAAAGCTTTAAAACATTTTACTATCGCTCAATGCCTACTGTATTCCCATATTCCCCTTGCGCCTACAAGGAAATAAGCAATAAAATGATTTCTGCAAATGTTTAACTCAACTAACACGGAAATTCTAGAGAAATAAGAGATTGTAACAATAGTTAGTACAAGAATAGAGAAAGTCATGTGAGTGTAGCACATCAGATATTTTATTTTTATTTCATATAACAGCCCTGACTTTCTAGTTTTAAAAATGCACATTTTGCATGCTAATTGTTACCAGAAGTGAATTTAATTTAGCAGTTTGTACAATCAGGTTAGCCTGGGCGCATAACATTGTAGAAATTTATTTTCAATACTTCTCAAAATTAAAATTTTCAATTCCAAGAAAGTACTCTTAAAATTATTCATACGTTATTTATACGCCATTTTGAAGTTAATTGGACAGAGAATGATATGTATCAATAACTATGATCCTCAAGTGAATCATAAAAACTCTGTAGCCATTTAAAGAAAAATTCAGCTATTAAAAAGAGGAATTTTAAATTTCAAAGTTCATAGCTTTTTTTAAAGTCAATTTATTTGATATAATTGACGTTCAAATCATTGTATATATTCGGAAAAACAAATTGGTGTATTAAAGCCTAAAATGTCTATATTTTTACAGAAGCTATATAAAATAGAAAAAAAGTATACGGCATTTTCAATGCTGAATTGTTAATTGTTACCAAAAAAGATTTTAAGTGCTGATAGTGTAGATATTTGCAGTTCATCATGCCAAAATAGGAAAAAGAATAAAAAAAAATCTGGCTAAAAATAAAGATTTTTGTTTCCAACGTGAACATGTACCTTAACGCTAATCTTTCAAGTTAGACTTCCATACATCATAACAAAATTCTAGTGTAGCACTCATATAACTTGCCTACACGGTTTTTTTTCAACAATGGCGTTCTGTGACTTTTAACGCACGAAGGGTTATCTATTTACGCCGATGCCGGATGAAGTGGGCCACCTGGTATACTTCACTTGCTACCATGGTAGCCATCGCTCACCTCCCAGTTTTGAAAACCAATATTTCAGCAACCATGGTAAACTAACGACACATACTGCTAATTCAATACGGAAATGTCATTGTTGTGTTTCAATGAAGTGGTGGATCAAAAGTAAACAAGATTCTAATGTTGGGCAATTTACTTACAAACATTTTCCTTTCTTTCTTATTCTTTTAAGAATATAATTGTTTATATTACCTATGCCAAATGTAAAAGTGCATAAACCAATGGAACCTCCTTCTGATAAAGCTCCACCTTTAGAGCAACAAATGTATGCCCTTTTTTATTTTCCATAGCCTTTAATTTTGCCCGCCGTCTCACAAACGTTGCAGCACGATTTAAATTATATGATGGCACGCTTTATTAACTACTAATTTGAAATTGCTGCCAAAAAAATGAGGAAGTAACCTGATTCAACTGTCAACCATTTTTTCTGAAATTAATATTTTCCTTTAAATACCTCCATACAAAGGCATATCGATATAAATCTCAAAGGCTGTTTAAGAAATTACTTAATGTGCACTATTAATGTTCAGCTTATCTTACAGTGGATATAACGAAGCACTATATCTGTTTCAGGTTAGAAGTTTTCGACAAACAAGGAAGTTAAAATGTTTCAAGTACGGAAATTAAAATGATTGTTTTAGAAATTTTGAGCGAAATCAGCATGATTACATTCCTTTACAGTTAGTGATCCAATAATACGAGACAAATACCATTCTGTGTGAGAATATGGTTCAAAGTATTGAAGGCAAATGAATGAAATACACACCTATATCATAGCGAAGTATTTAATAGGAAAAAGGCTGTTACTTGTCACAAAAATGCATTGATACAAGAGCTGGATGTCAGTGAATAAAGTAATTAATGATATGTTAAACAGAACACAATGCAGTTTGAACGTGAAGCAACCTTCACACTTAGCAGCGTTGCCCTTTTTGTTTATTTCCATGCGCTATACAATGCAGCAATATGTATATTAATTCAGTGCGTAAAAGATGCCTTTGTCCTGGTTCCCCATCCCAAAATAAAAATTGCATAAACTAGTACCGGTTCCAGTACTTCTATATGGATTCGAATGTTCGACAATCACGAAACAAGAAGAAAGAAATGCAATTCTACAGGTATGTGCTGGTTATACCTTTAAGAGATAGAAGTAGTGAAGAAATGTATAAGGACTTGAAGATCAATTTAACAGGAAAAAAGTTCACCAGTACCAGAGTAGTTGGCGGAACCATGTGGAAACGATGAATAATTACCGCATTACAGGTTAACTATGGCCTACTTACTCACAGGATAGGTCGGCTGGGAAGAAGATGGACAGAACAGTTTTGATATATGATTCCGGAACAAGCCTAAATGGCTTAAACCTTATTGATGATGACGACGAATTTGAATTTACGTACTGGTCATCATATCCAAAAACCGGGATAATACTGTATGATATATTTATGTTATTTCAGTTTTATTTTAATTTATTTTTTATTTAATTCTTATTATTGGACATCCAGAAGACCGCACAGGTCTACGTTATCCAACCTTATGGCCTCCCCGCAATTTCTCGTCCTTTCTCACCTGTTTTCGAAAGCCACCGCAAAATAAAATAGAAAATAAGCGAAATACCGTTATTTACGCATTAACAAACATTAAATGCCTAGAGCAAATCCAGAAACAAGAGGGAGCGAAAGTGACTCAGGAAACTTAATTATATGGTTCTGTAGCAATTGTTAATTATATGGTTTATACATAATACACTTACTATATGCACTACAATAGGTTACACTTCATCGCGGGGTGCGTCGGGTTCAACTAAAACATAAATATCACGTTGCCGGCTGTGAAACATTAAAACAATCTTGACACAAAACTATTTAGGGCAACCAACAAAGACCTTACAAATCGGCTGCTCCGTGTATTGCCTGTACACATCCTCGGCTCTCGTTGCGTTCTGCCACTATCACAGAAATGCGCGGATGAAACCACTTAACATCTTAAAAAATAATTCTAAAAGCTTTAGTGACCAACTTTATGAATGGAGAGGCTAAAACTGGGCACTAACTTTGTCCAAACATTTTGGCACCTCTTTAGGAAACTATCACTCGCCGTAGTTAATGTTAAGAAATGCTGGCAATTTCCTGGTGGATATTTCGTTTTAATTCTTCCAGGGTGTGTGAGTTTGTCTTGTACGCTGTATTTTTTAAGTTACCCCAGAATAGGAATCGCTTTCTGGAGCTCTTAGAAACCCTTCTCCGCTAATGGCGCAGCATGCATCAATTTTTTTCGTCATGATGGGATACTTCATTAACAGTAGATATTAGGTTCCGAATTCTAGTGCCATTTTTTTCGAATCAAGCGTTGAGGCCCGTATATACGTGAATACAATATTGTCCCGTTCTTTTATTTAAGACAACTAACAGACATTCATCAGTGAAGAAAACCTTTCTTCGTCCCTCCCCCCCCCCCCTCCCCACAGCAATCCAAAACTAAAGATGTTTCCACGGTACATTCAAATATATTTACATTTGCTGATGTTTCGAAGGCCATTCAGTCTGAAATATACAATTATATATGTATATACAGAATGTCCCAAAATTAGACCGACAAACTTTGGGAGCTGGTAGATAACATTATTTTAAACACTTTTTGTTAAGAAAAGTTTTTTCCTACGGTACTCGTTAAAGCGCTAGGCGAGTTAATGTCATACATTATTGCCTCCCACCCAGTTTGAGTATTTGCAGCAAAATCAACAAGACTAATTAGTATTACACTTATCTTAGTAAGGCACACAATCTTAATCCAAAAAAAACAAACACAGAATACAAACAAAACACAAACATCTCATTGTTTACACTTAATCACAGCTTTACTATTCAAGGTAAATGTTGGAACGCACGCCCATTGCGATTAACAAAGACTGCATCGGCGCTCTATTCCGCCGTACTCTCGCAAAGATACCAGCAATGTCTCTGGTTTAAAAGTTTGTTGGTCTAATTTTGAATATACAGAGTAAAAGGGAAGTCATTACATTCCTTCTAATATGTGCTTCATAGAAGCATTGCAAACAAAAAAATTCTGATGTGTTGCACTCACATGACTTTCTCTACTCTTGAACTAACCATTCTTACAAACTCTTATTCCTATATCTTCTTTCTTGTTAGTTGAGATAAACATTTGTACAAATTATCTTATTGCTTATTTCCTTGTAGCTGCAAGGGAAATGTTAGAATACAGTAGGCTTTGTGCGATAGTTAAATGTTTGAGATTCTGTTGTCTTTGCACACTTAACATATAAACAAATGAACAACGATGATCCATTTCACGAAAGTTCTGTTTTCCGAAACTCACACATATAACCAGGAATATCTCCGAAATGGTTCACCCCACAAGAAAATTTATTGAGACATAAATTGCGTATTTTAGCAAGATCTACATGTTTGTATAGTATAATTTGGTCTATCCCTAACGGTTTACCAGTTATGCAAACGTCGTCCAGAGTAAATACGACTACAGGGTCTATAGCCAGAAAATTCAACATATACATTTCATTTGCCATAAAAATATATTAAACATATGACATTTTAATCAAAATCGTTAGTCATTTTCAAAATATGAAAATTTTCGAAAAATTTTCCATGTAAATGGTAGTTTAGGGTGGGGCTATTTTCTTAAAAATATTCGTGTCGCATCCTTGAAGGACATAAAACATTAATACCAACTTTGGTTTCTAACCGACTTTTCGTTTTTGAGTTATGCTGTCCACAGACACACACACAGACAGAGAGGCAGACAGACACATACAGACCTTTTTATAAAAATTCTTTTCTTGGATTCAGGGGTCTCAAAACATATATTTCTGGTGAAATCTCGACATCGAATTTTTGGGTGGAATACAATACTTCCCCTACTTACCAGTAGAGAAAGTAAAAGGTCCAATAGTATTTTGTTCTTTGATCATCCCATTTTGAAAAAATAAATAGTTTTTGATCCCAATTGGATGGGTAATTCCACAAGAATGTACGCAGATAACAATTCGTTACTTGTAAGATGCGTAGAGTAACTTATTCTGACATAGTAATTATGGGATATCACACCGGGTTACGAAATAATTAATCACTTAAAAGACGTGAAGGAATACTCCGAGCTGCTCTCTCAGACCTTAGGTAAGTCGACAACGTTGCATTGAGGTAATTGAGGGAATTGACCTAGTTTATGAAAGTAGGTCGGACACTTTCGCTTTCGTTGGGAGCTAACGCTTGTGATTGGCCTACACTGCACAGTAAATACGTAAGGACAAGGCAGGGTATGCGTTTGTTTGCAAGAGGTTCCATTACGCTGATTGTTTATGTACCGAGCTAGGGAAAATGACCACTCACACAATGTGCAGTGTTGTCAGATTGTTTTCAACAAAACTATAATATATCCGTAGGAAATGGTTAGAGACAAAAACGTAAGATACAAAATATCTACCAGTGGTTTAAATTAATGTAATGACTTCCCTTCCACCCGGTATATTCTATATATGCTATTAACAAACCACGGGAAATAGGCAAAGAAGCCGTTTTAAAGGAAATTTTCCTGAGAAAGGAGATACTGCTATACCAAAATGGCCAAAAAACAACGATGGAGTTCTTTTCTTTCAAAAAATGTGAATACTAATGCCAAGCTGACAAAACACACAAAACTGTTGCTAAACTAACTGTATGACAAGGTTTAAAGCTAATTTAAAGTTAATAAACATTATAATCCTAGGTATTAAAAAGTCAAGAAAGCTAAAAGCAAATAAATAATCATTAAATTAATAAAAATTATCATATATAGGAGGCGAAGCATGCAACGTCCTTGGGTACCTGTTGGGTAACGGTAATAGGTTGCAAAGAAAAACAGACAATGACAGTAATTGAGAAAGTTCAGGTAGGTAAGTAGGTAGGTAGGTAGGTGGTACCCAACTCGGGCGAATCCTTCAAATATACCGCATGAACTCGAGTGGTTTTCGGGATCTCACACGGAATTCAGGATAACCGAATGAGACTAAGGTGCTTCAACGCACTCGCCCAAAAACGATTTCCAAAGCTGCTTTTATTTTCATGTAGCCTCTAAAGATTAATTTCCGACGAGACAGTGATACTGAAAGTTCATATTAAATAATCGGCTACGTGATCACGTCCTCAAACGGGTTTCGCTTTGAAGTTTCATGGTTTGTAGAACTGTGGTTTAGATTTCCGCAGTTTGTTTCTCTCTTTCTCTGTCTGTGCCTATCTGCGTGTGTTTTTAGTACACGATATAATACTGAGCAGAAACAGAAAAGCGAAAACGCAAAAGATGTTTACTTTTAAGTACTTCCAAAGCATCCTCTCTAATGAGCGTTTGATTCCAAATAAAGCAAAGCTTATCTGAAATGAGTTATCTGTATATCAGAATATTTTCGTCAGTAAACCAAAAAAACAAGTGTAAAATATTGTGACGCCGGGCGCGGTACAAAACGACTATTGGGTCTAAGCTACTTCACGCCACATACCAGGCTGGCGAGCAAACAAAGACACCCTCGGCCAGGATGACTCGCGCGACTGTTTGTGTATGTGGCTAACAATCGAGTGGCAGAACCAAAGTGGGTTTTCTCCAGAACCTTCGAGAAAGATCTGGCTACAGTGTGTTTGAAGTAGTTCGCGTAAGTTCTGTGTGACGTCATCTCCCCCATATAAGGAGGCCAGGAAGAAGCAGAGAGAGAGTTACAGTTACAGACATGAGTCGGTCATGTGTCAGTGAGTGTGAGGCAGCTGTGCGTGTGTCGGTGCGTTGTAAAGAAGAAGAGTGTACTGTCGCAGTTATTGCACGAGAGACAGAAAAAGTGAAAGTGAACAAAGATGCGGAAAGGAATGAGTCAAAGTTATGGGAAGTAAGCAGTTGTGGGTTGTGATATCACCATGGACTGCAGACCGCATTATCGCCGAGAAGAAAGGTGTATTTGTGCAAAAGTTTAGAAGACAAAGTGGACTGGATTTTGTCGTTTTGTCCCACTTCTGAAGCATACTCCCTTAATGAGACTAAATATATTCTTTTGAGAGAATGTAAGATAAATAACACATGCTGCCGAACACATTGCCTTCTGTTGACGGCTTAAGGATGGGATGCACTGTGAAATCAGATTTCCTTCAATTTTCCAATTAGAAGCGCTAATCTCCCCGGTGACCGGAGCAACCCAACCTCATTTTCAATTCCCTCTCTGCAATGTGTATATAAACCAAACGAGCACCAGTGAGCTTATGGCGCTGGTTGAAAACAGTCGAAATACAAGTCTATTGGTGCTTGTTCTGGTCAAAAGAGGAACTAATATCTAGACGTAGGGCATTTAAGAAACTTCTATTTTTGTGTGAATATTTAATGGTTTCATATACCGCTTACTAGAGGTAGCTAGAGGAAGTTTTGTGTTTCACATATTTCTCTAGGGATATTTCACCAAAATACACATTTAGAAGTTCCTGACGTTCCCAGAAGGAACTTTCAGGAATAAGTGCGCGCGCGCGCGCGTGTGTGTGTGTGTGTGTGTGTGTGTGTGTGTGTGTGTGTGTGTGTGTGAGTGTGTGTGTGTGTGTGTGTGTGTGTGTGTGTGTCATATCTCAAAAAGTAAACATACGTTGAATCTGAAACTTCGTGTTAAAATCCAAAAGCAACAAAAAACAGGAATAGGAACAGGAGAGCTACGGAGGGTGCTGGTCACTGAAGCCAGGCTTATTGTGTCTATGCCTCCAAGGGAGCCCCATGGGGGGAAGGGTGAGGTGAGAGGACACACCGGGTGGCCACATCTAGACTAACGGCACAGGCATTGATAGAGGTCACTAAGAAAGAGTTGTGTGCGCATAGCATCCCTGCCAAGCTGCACCTAACGTCTTCGCTGACACTTGCGATACTGAAAGAACCAGAGGATGGAGGAAGAATGAAATGGAAGGTCACCATGCCAGTACCAAAATTTCTGCCTAATCGACCACGTAGAAAGTGTGGACCGGTCGTATTAATCACTAGATCTCCCTTCAAAAATGCTCCGGTGAAGTCATTTAACAAAAGGAATATACTTATTCAGGAAACAAAGCAAACAACGGCACACAGATCTGTCGAAACCTCAAAAAAAAAAAAAAAATAAATAAACTAAGAAAAATTTAAGGAAGAGACGACATCTTCCTCCAGAAAGTTGAGATACTGCTTAGGGAGAGCCAACTTACGTCTTAACCGATGATAACGACAGTAGCCGCTCTGATAGTGAAGATGGCGAATGTCCGCTGTTTAACAGATTTTGTTCTAATGATAAACACGGCCATCAGTGTCAAATGTTTCAAGTGGTCACACGAAGCTTGTGAAGCCAGAAAAAATAAAGTATTGATTGTATTTTGTATTTTAGCAAGTAAAATTCACTAACAAAGTTACTTACTCGTATTCATAACACATTATAGTAATTAAGTAGCATCAAAACCTTACTCTTGGGCTTTATTGTTAATATTTCAATTTTTATTTTTATTTTATTTTCATGCAGAACAAACTTAGTTTTACAAATGAGAAACGTTGCTTATATTACACTGTTTCTCTCACTTTTATTATTTGTAGTGAGAAAAAGAATAAAAATAAATCTTCTTTGGGAAGATTTGATATCGTGCACGATATTTGGAACATTTTCAATTTTAAAAGCTTCCAAATGTTTGCTTTCTATTTAACTTTGAAACTATAAATCACAAACACTCTACTCTTTAAAATATGCAACCTATGTTAAATAACTTTTTGTAACCTTTGACTTCTACGAAATATTAGCCGTCACCATCTACAGATGTACATCGTATTGGGAATGTAGGGTCACTATCGGCAAAGTTATAACTTATTAATTACTCCATATGATTGATTAAATAGATCTTGTGCTTAATTTCACTGTTTCTATAATGATAGCCAGTAGTATCTTGTACAATTAAATTGCAAAGTAATCACCTTTATTGAAATTTTCTTGAGCGAGCTGCTTAATTTATTGAAATTAAATACAAAGTTATTAAAGCACTGCGATTGTCTTTCGACTGAAAGTAAATAATGCAATGTATCAGGTGTGCGTATGTGTCTGTGTGTACGTGTGTCTATGTGTGTGTGTGTGTGTGTCTGTATCTGTCTATGTGTGTATGTCTGTGTATGCCTATGTGTGTATGTGTGCGTATGTGTCTATGTGTGCCTGTGTGTGTCTATCTGTGTCGATGTGTGTATGTCTGTGTATGTCTGTATGTGTCTGTGTGTATATGTCTGTGTGTATGTGTCTGTGTGTATGTGTCTGTCTATGCCTATGTGTGTGTCTATGTGTGTCTGTGTGTCTATGTGTGTATATGTGTGTGTCTATGTGTGTATGTCTGTGTATGCCTATGTGTGTGTATGTGTGCGTATATGTCTGTGTGTGCCTGTGTGTGTATGTCTGTATGTGTCTGTGTGTATATGTCTGTGTGTATGTGTCTGTCCTATGTGTGTATGTGTGTGTCTATGTGTGTCTGTGTGTCTATTTGTGTATCTGTGTGTGTCTATGTGTGTCTGTCTGTGTATGCCTATGTGTGTGTATGTGTGCGTATGTGTGTCTGTGTATGTCAGTGTGTATGTATGTCTGTGTGTGTGTCTGTGTCGATGTGTATGTGTGTATGTCTGTGTATGTCTGTATGTGTCTGTGTGTATGTGTCTGTCTGTGCCTATGTGTGAATGTGTGTGTCTGTGTCTATGTGTCTATGTGTGTATCTGTGTGTGTCTATGTGTGTCTGTGTTTTTGTTTATTCATTGATTTATTTATTATTATTAATATACAGTATGTCCCCTTACTTAGTAATATTACATGCTCTTAGTTACATTTGCATCATTTGTAGAAGTTACAATATGTGATTTAACAAAGTTGTAAGCAACTGTTTACAACCTAAACTATGTGGCTGATTTTGTTATTTACAATATTCGTTATAGTTTGTCAAAATCTATGTTGTTTATGAAGCATATAAATTCCTTAAGGTATTTGTTTGCAAGTTCATTGTTTGTTACAGGGCTTTGTCCACCTTTGTTTATAATGCTTTGTTTTAGTTTTTGTCTTTCAGTATCTAAGAGAGAACACTCACTGATTTTCACACTTACAAAGGGCACTTTCCACTATCTTGAACCGATGATAGTATTCTCTTGTTTTTCCGTGGCCTGTTAGTATTGCTGTAATTTGTCCGTTTAGTGGTATCTTCTGGTTTAGGTGTTCTTGCACCGAGGGGAAAAATATTTTGGTGCTTATTTCCTTTGTGGTTAAGTCCCATTGTTGTTGCCAAGTATGTAGTGCTCTCTTCTCTGCTTCCTTTATGATGTGGCTTCTTGGGATCTTATTGTAGATAATCTCTCTGTTATCTTCTTGCGCGGCTTTCGTTGCTAATTTTATCTGCTAGTTCGTTACCACGTAGCCCCACGTGGGCCTTTACCCATTTTATGTGTATTGTCCAACCATTTTCTTGCAGTTCCTTAATATTAGTCTTTATTTCTTCTATTATTCTGTTACGGATTTGGCTAGTCTTAAGAAGATCTATTGTAACCTGACTGTCAGTGTACTCTACACCTAATTTCTCTCCTACATCGAGTTCAATATTACTTTCTAGCTCTATAAGAGTCTGTAGAATAGCCATCTGTTCAGCTTGATTATTTGAGCAATGGCCGCTAAGTTTATATTTTAATTTTTTAACCGGTTCTCCATTTAGAAAAATTACTGCCGCTGCTCCGAATTTTTCGTTTATCTTGCTCCCGTCAGTGTAAATTTCTGTGTTGTAAGTACAGTAAGCTTTGTTGTGCTTCTTGAACACTCATTTTATCTGCAGGATGAGGCCACTCGGTCAGTTTCGGGGCTTCTTCGACTAATGTCGGAATTCCATTTGTGCTCGTCACATGTGTGTTTTCATATGTCTAAAATTTTTTGAATTCTTATATTTATTGGTTTGACTGCCGCTAAAACGCAGGACGCTTCATATGAAACTGTTCGGTAAACTTTTGCGATTTTTATGTTCATCAATCTTTGTACTCGCTGGTATTTGAGCATATTCTTTCTTTTTAGAATAGCTTCTTTCCACACTTGCACTCCGTATAGGTGTCGGATGTATAGCGCCTTTATATGTATATTGTTCGTAAGGCTTGTGTGTATGTGTGTGTCTATGTATGTGTCTGTGTGTGTATGTCTGTGTGTCTGTGTGTGTCTATGTGTGTCTATGTGTGTATGTGTCTGTGTGTATCTGTGTGTCTGTGTGTGTCTGTGTGTGTCTATGTGTGTATGTTGTGTCTGTGTGTATGTGTCTGTGTCTGTGTCTGTGTGTAGGTGCGTGTCCGTATGTGTCTGTGTGTATGTGTTTGTGTATGATGAGTGGTTGATTAGCTTTCTATAGCTCGATGCGAAAACATTGAATACATTTTCATTGAGTAGCGCCTCAAAGCAATCTTTTCGGATAATCCCGGTGCAATCCGCTACTGTATAATCGTACAATCGCGATTAACAGCCCAGCCTATCCGCTCTCCCAGTTGGGGCTAGTTTAACAATGGGAATAAAATCTCATCCTAACTACCAGTTAACGGGCAGCTGAAACCTTAAATTGGAGATTGTAACAAAGCCTTTATATTACCTCTGCTCCTTTCTGTTCTTCTTCTTAATCCAGTGTTCATGACAGCTGAAACCAAACGTTATTGCTCCCTGTCTCTCCACTGTTCAGGATCCAAATTTCTTGAAGTCATGGACTTTTGTACCCCTTCTATCCATGTCGTTGCTGGTTCAGCCTCTTATCTTTCTTTATGGTGTTGCCCATTACATAACTTGATGTGTAAGTTGTTCCTTCGTCATACTTTTCACGTGTCCATTTCACGTATCCCTGTAGTTTTTTTTGTTTCCATTATGTCTTCTTTCTTTTCTCACTCCTATAAAACCTCTTCTCAAAGAGGTTTAAAGTTCAAAAGATAAGCTTTTCGCAAAACAGTCTAATTCTAATGTCTTTTTTTTTCGACAATCATTAACGTTTATTAGAATATTTAGTCGAAATGTACTACGCTAAAAGGGTGACAATCACAGATGACTAATATTTAATTAACTGCCTTGTTAGAAGCCCCAAGGTATGAACTAATAAAGTAACAATCTCTAAGTTTTAATGCTCTCGGAAGATTAATTTTATTTACAATTACATCAGTAACAAAGTTAATATTTGATTCAATCTTGAAAAGAGGCCTTTAATAACTATTTAATTTATATTTTCTTAGTGATGATAAAGTGCCTAATGAATTTTCGTCAGACAGTATTTTATCTCTATAGGTTGTCAGTAATAATAACAAATTAGAAGATCTTTGAACACATCCAAATTCGTATCAAAATCAATAACACAAGAAATCTATTGCACTGCTTGCGAAGGGATTATAATTGAAGTCTAAATTAACTATCCTTTTAGTAAAAGCTGTCTTGCTTAGAAGTTTTGGGAGAATAGAATGCACGTATAACAAGCAGACCGCAAAAGAAAATCGTTTTATTCTTTCAAATGAAGGACCATGTATTTGCAGCTGAATTCAACGGTCATATCAGCGACCTTTCCATTGGAATATATTACCGTGACAGTGGCGTTAACTCGTATACAGTGTGTTTTGGGTCACTGGGTTTTTTGTATATTTGATCATACACATTCACACTCTCATTCACACTTCCAAACTCGAAGGAGGATAGCCAATAATCTGGGCTAGAGAAGAATTCGGACTATCTAGCCGGGAATGCAACCCGGAACCTCTCACATAGAATGCAGGCGCTCTACCGACTGAACTATGTAGTCGGCTACGAATTCCTATTTCATCTAGTGACCTGTTTATGTATAGGTACGCCAAGAACTTCAGCCTTAAAAACGTATTAAATGAAATAATGTTGATTTAGACGGTTACATTGCGTTTGTTGAAGATAAATATATTATTCTATCAATAAGTGAACTGAAGATAGTAAAAAAGAAAAAGGGCTCAGATGAACCGTTCATAGATTCCCGCTTTGGTCATATATACTTCACAGGAAAGCAGGCGATCAATATCAGCGAGAACTTGCACCTCCCATGCCTTCCCTCCCGCACAATAACTGCGCTTCACGTCCAACAATCTACAATTTTGTCGATGGATCTGCAAGATTTCGCTGTAGAGATAAGTTCCTCTGAAGATGGACACCACAGTGCTGGACGAAACGTCCTGCTACAAATGAAAACCAGTGCACTACGGGGTCAAAGTCCATAAGGTTAAATATTAATGCTGTGACAAAACGATGAGATTCCAGTACAATTACCTTTCTCTCACATTATTTTCTTTTAAACCTCAAATACATAGTTCCCTTTACTGACGTTTACAGTCTACAGTATTTCGTGGTATTACAACTCACAACTGTTTTCTTCTCGAAGCCTTGAGCCACTTCCTTCATTGTTTTTCTTCACTTTATCTGTCTCTGGAACATTGACTCCGACTACACAGTCACTCAGCAGTCGTTGGAACATCTTCACTTTGACGCGACGTACCATTCACAGCTGTCTCGCACTCACAGACACACTGACCAACTCAAAAACTGCCTGTCTCCACACGCTTCGCAAGCTTTTATACCGACGATGACGTAGCCAAATCTTTCTCGGACGTCTACAAACAAGTCGGCCGCCGGATATTTCTAGGATGATCTGGAAAACCCATTTTTGATGTGCCGCACTTATTGCTGTCAGGTGTTCGCTCACGTGAGTGGTGTGGGGAAGCTTGGTCTTAAACACCTTTGATAGGCGACGCGCCAGGTATGTGGTGTGAAGTAGCTTGCCCCACACGGTCCTTTGTTTTGCGCCGCGCCCAGTGTCACAATACAAACTCTAGCCGTAAAAACCTATGGCACTTGCATACTCGGTGTACTAAGTACAGTATCCTCCAGAAAAGATTGTAGAAAACTCAACGCAAATTACACTTTGTGTGAAAATGCTTGTTTGCTTTTTGTTTTCTCAAATGTGAGTGTCAATTTTCATTGGAATACATGATGAAAACAGTGCATGGCTACAACATTCAAGTGCATACGTGTTCTGAAATCCTGTTCACTCTGAATGAATATTTATATAATTTTGTAGCACTGTAAACCATATTGTCAAAAGCTTAGTGCACAAAAACTGTTAATCCGGGTTTAAATTGGCGTGAACCAGGACAGCATGTATTTTTAACGGACTCGGGACAACGGAGCTCAATGCATAGCAGCTCTTTGATTTCTCGTTAATATAATCGCATTTTACTGTATTAAAATATTTTCAAATGTTTTTTATTGGTTTGAATATCTCCAGACGCACATGCATAAGTGCTAGTCATACCTACTACTTTTATGTTTCATGTTATCATGCAAAAAGTGGAATTACAAATTCAGAATACGCGAAATATGTAATGAAACCATTTCCGTAAAAAGTCTATTAATAAGTAAACAGAAAAATATATTTTTAAAGTAAACGACTTGTAGTAGAGATTTACACAAACGGTAGCGAGTACAGAAACCCATGTGAGTGTAACATCCAATTTTTATGGACAGAAACTGAATGTTTTATTAATCCACTTGGTTAATATGTGAGGAGGGCCATGCCCGCGCATCAAAGAGAGCCAAGGTGAACCACCTCACATTACTGCTTGGACTAATAAACAAGTTAACAATGGAGCGGGCCGGAACAAAGGTAGATCTTTTGTTGATTCCAGAAGCTGTGTGCGACAGACTTCGAGAAATTTCTGACGCTATTACTGAGGCTAGATACAATATAAACATTTTTTGTTAAGTCCAGTCCCATATCAAAACACATAAATAATTACCGCTGTCCAAAATCACTTACTTGTAAAGTATAAGTTTTTTAAACTATGATTAATCTAGATGTAATATTGATTATGTGAATATTAGTTCATGTATTTATTTAAGCTGTGGCTTCGTTAGGACTGTCTTCTAGAATTTTGGGAAATTGTAGCGTGGCGATGGGGCAAAAACGTCGACCGACAAGAAGGGGGAGAAACTCCAACTGAGGGTGTTAAAACTGCAGAATCTAATGGGGTACCATCCATTTTTACATAACACAGCCCCTTGAGATACGACAGATAGAATCAAGCAGTCAATGGTTGCAATCATTGAAAGGACGAATTAGGAGTAGTTTGAAATTGCTGAAATTTCAACGTTAAGAGAGGAGAGCCTATCACGTACAAGTATTTAATATATATCTTGGCTACCCGGTTTTGGCCGCGTCAAGTTGGATAAAACCGACGTTTCCACCATCTTCGCGTAGTCGTCTTCAAAGGTAAACTGCGCCGCTTCCTCAGTTTTCTCAGGTTATTTATTTGTTAATATTGTCTGGTGCTGGTACATCTGGCCCAGCTGATAGACTTAAATTTACATTGCACTTACACTTATACTCTATTTACACTATATATAGCGGATTTCTCAAGAAACCCATACAGTGACCCGTTTTGGGTCGTCGAGAACAGTTTCTTTCGGTATTGTTTTTGTTTTTCACTTTTAACTGTTTTTGTTTTGTCTTTTCCTCTTTGTACACATATATTTACAGTTTATATACACACATGCGCTCACGCATTCACACTGAAGCATATCGTAAGATGTCCCCTCACATACACACGCACATTCACACTATATATATTCACACCAAGCTATGCGTCTCAGCACACTGAAACACCCACTATGTACGCTTCACTATTTACACCCGCTGTTTTCCTGAGCGGGCAGGTTGCAGCTCCTGACTGGTTCCCTGGGGTACAGGCCTCTGAGGTAGCGGGTGTGCGGCCTGGGGCATGTGGTTACATGGGCGCACATCAGTCGGTGAGCCGTGTGACGTCTAAAACATTTTTATGCGTGCGTGTTTGCGATGCTTCGGCTCACCTTTGCCAATATTGGCAATCACGTAATTTTTGTGATTTCTGATGCGCGCCCACGCTGCGGAGGCTTTCTTTGTTATTGCCTCAGGGATGGAAGGGATCTTGGATTCTAGGTGTAGGGTTTGGTTAGTGGTTAGAAGAGGAGCAGAAAGGATTTTCCGGCGGGAGAGGTTTTGGAGGGTTTGTGTTTGTTTTAGGGCAGTTTTTGAGGCGTTTTCCCAGGCCACACAAGCATATAGAACCACTGACAGGATAAAAGCTTTATACAGAAAGAGTTTGGACTTCAGTTGCAGCTATTTGCTGTGGAACATGGGGGCGCATAGCTTTAGCCGCTGTCTGCCTTTGTTGGCGCTATTTTTTATGTGGGTGGACCAACACATTGTGCGGTCCGAGGTAACACCTAAGTATTTACATGCTGCCGGCAATGCAATATTTGAACACCAACCGTTATGTCCATTGCCAAAGTGTGGTGCCGTTTAGAGAAATGGATCAGCTGGCATTTGTTGTGAACAATTTTGATTTTCCAGTCATGTTGACATGAGAGGAAGTTATTCACATAACGTTGCATTTCTGCAAGGCCAAAACGTGGATTTCTATGGTGCTTGTATATTGCAGTGTCGTCAGCATACATGGTGACCTTGCATCTGGCGTCCACTGGGAGGTCATTGGTGAATAGTATATACAGAAAAGGAGACATGATTGCCCCTTGTGGGACGCCAGCCCACATCACTCGCTCCCGAGAGGAGGAGCGGCCCACGTGGACGAAAAACTACCGATTTTCTAGAAAATTGTGCAGCAAGTATAGATAATTTTGAAGAGCCGGGAAATTGTGGTGCAGTTTATAAACAAGGTCATTGCCAGCACCGACCAAATGCGGCTTCTACGTCCAGAAATAGCACCAACGTTGAAGTCCTATTGTTAAATTGCCCTGTTACTCATCTGTTAGTCTGAGAAGCTGTAACTCGGAAGAATGACCTTTTCTAAAGCCAAACTGTGAATTTGAGAGTTCATGTGTTTCCGAAACATGTTTTTGAAGTCGAGAAAGGATAAGTTTTTCGAGCAAGTTAACAATAGTAGACAAGAAACTAATGGGGTGGTAGTTTTGCGGTTGTCTGGTGCTTTTCCCTTGCTTTGTGAGCATTATTACCTTGGCTCGTTTCCAAATAGAGGGGAAATAGCCTTGCTGCAAACAGGCGTTAAATATTTTTGGTAGTTGCACCAGGGCTTTTCTCGGGAGATGCATAAGTTCCTCGTTAGTCACTGTGTCCGGGCCGGCAGCTTTCCCATTAGGTAATTTCCTAATGAGCTTGTAAACTTCCTGCGGTGTTATTAGGGATAGCTGTTGCTCTTGCTTCTGCGCCACCCAGGTTTGTACCCATGTCAGGACCTCCCGTTCTAATTCACGGTTGGTGACTGGGTTTTCGTGAATCTATCTTCAAGACAGTCAGCGAAGACCTCGGCCTTCTCCTCTTCGGAGAAGCGCAGGCCGCCATGAGTGTGCGACGCCTCAGTTGCGGAGTTGACGCTCGTGGAGACCTTAGATGCCTTTAATAATTTCCACAGGGAAGAGTCCGAATGGGTGGTACTCAGCATTTTGTTTTCCCACTGTTCAGTTTTGTTAAGTCTAATTTGCTGTCGAATGATGTTGCGTAGCCAGTTTGCTAGCACTTTATATTCAGGCTGACGGGTGTACCGCCACAGTCTTGTCAAGCGTCGTTTCCTCGCAATGAGTTGCTCTACCTCGGGGTATGTGCAAAAACCAGGTGGTATTATGGTGTATGTGGTAGCGCTTCTCTCTGCGCCGCTTCTTTTTTTTTTTTTTAGGGGGATTTAAGGGCTAGCCCTGGGTTTATGTCACCCAGGACTTAAATAGCCCTAAGGCTGCCTCAGAGCTTGAGTTCTCTTCAGCCGCAAGATATTTGTCTGTCTGTCTGTCTGTCTGTCTGTCTGTCTGTCTGTCTGTCTGTCTGTCTGTCTGTCTCTGTCTGTCTCTCTGTCTGTCTCTCTGTCTGTCTCTCTATCTCTCTGTCTCTCTATCTGTCTGTCTCTCTATCTGTCTGTCTCTCTGTCTCTCTGTCTCTCTGTCTCTCTATCCATCTCCATCTCTCTATCCATCTCCATCTCTCTATCCATCTCCATCTCTCTATCCATCTCCATCTCTCTATCCATCTCCATCTCTCTATCCATCTCCATCTCTCTATCCATCTCCATCTCTCTATCCATCTCCATCTCTCTATCCATCTCCATCTCTCTATCGATCTCCATCTCTCTATCCATCTCCATCTCTCTATCCATCTCCATCTCTCTATCCATCTCCATCTCTCTATCCATCTCCATCTCTCTATCCATCTCCATCTCTCTATCCATCTCCATCTCTCTATCCATCTCCATCTCTCTATCCATCTCCATCTCTCTATCCATCTCCATCTCTCTATCCATCTCCATCTCTCTATCCATCTCCATCTCTCTATCCATCTCCATCTCTCTATCCATCTCCATCTCTCTATCCATCTCCATCTCTCTATCCATCTCCATCTCTCTATCCATCTCCATCTCTCTATCCATCTCCATCTCTCTATCCATCTCCATCTCTCTATCCATCTCCATCTCTCTATCCATCTCCATCTCTCTATCCATCTCCATCTCTCTATCCATCTCCATCTCTCTATCCATCTCCATCTCTCTATCCATCTCCATCTCTCTATCCATCTCCATCTCTCTATCCATCTCCATCTCTCCATCCATCTCCATCTCTCCATCCATCTCCATCTCTCCATCCATCTCCATCTCTCCATCCATCTCCATCTCTCCATCCATCTCCATCTCTCCATCCATCCATCTCTCCATCCATCCATCTCTCCATCCATCCATCCATCCATCCATCCATCCATCCATCCATCCATCCATCCATCCATCCATCCATCCATCCATCCATCCATCCATCCATCCATCCATCCATCCATCCATCCATCCATCCATCCATCCATCCATCCATCCATCCATCCATCCATCCATCCATCCATCCATCCATCCATCCATCCATCCATCCATCCATCCATCCATCCATCCATCCATCCATCCATCCATCCATCCATCCATCCATCCATCCATCCATCCATCCATCCATCCATCCATCCATCCATCCATCCATCCATCCATCCATCCATCCATCCATCCATCCATCCATCCATCCATCCATCCATCCATCCATCCATCCATCCATCCATCCATCCATCCATCCATCCATCCATCCATCCATCCATCCATCCATCCATCCATCCATCCATCCATCCATCCATCCATCCATCCATCCATCCATCCATCCATCCATCCATCCATCCATCCATCTATCTATTTATTTATTAAAGACTACATTATCTTATAGGTCTGGGTGTGTCATTGTTGGGGCATATTACGAAAGGTAAGAAGCATACTTCGTTACAGGGTAGTCTATCGTGGTTGTAGTAGAGTTTTCCTCGAGATGGTATGTGTCGTTGTCTCCTACTTCGTTGCTTGGTCCATTGTTGATCTTCTTGAGGTGGTTCCGTCTGTGTCTCGGTGTGTTGTAGGAGTGCTGCGTCGGTGTTGTGTGCTTTCTTAACTGCGCGGGTGAGGGCTAATTCCCATGCTGAGACTCGGTTGGTGAGTTCTTGGATTTCCACATGAAGTTTCCGTAGAGCTTCGGTGTTGTGGTGTAGGTCGTTCAGGGTGTTGTGTGGTTCGGCGGGCTGATTGCTGTGGGCTGCGTGTGGTCGGCTTGTGGTTGAGTGGATCCAAGGATTGGAGACTGGTCGTGTTGGTTGTGGTCGAACTGCGGTGGGCTGTTGGCGTGTGCTCATGGGACACGTCGCTTGGCCCGTGAAGTGCCCAGTGCAGTCGCACGTGACACAATAGACAGGCGGCGTGTCAGGTCGTGACTATTGCATGTCGCTGTGAAGGTTCCTGCGCCACATTAGTGGCATCGTGGGGCGTGTGTACAGCTGTCGGCGTTATGGCCGTACTGGCAGCAGCATCGGCACAGGAAGTGTCGGACACCGCGACTGGCCTCGACTGGGAGTACCTGCCCAAGAGCAGGGAACCCATAAGCCAAGGCAGCGTGGTAGTCTCTTTCGTCTCAAAATTATAGGCGTATCAGCGGTGACGGCCCTTTGGTTGTGAAGATACAAGTTGCTTTTGTTAGAGATGGCCAGCGATGTCGAGCTGCGTTGAGGAGAAGAGCGTCTGCTAGTTGCCGATATACACCGCGCACTACTGCGTTGTATTTCTGCAATCTGGTGAGGTTCAGGAGACTCGGCGAACGGTACTCGGCTGGTGGTTGTACTCTCTGTGTGTGTGTCTGTGTGTGTGTGTGTGTCTGTGTGTGTGTGTCTGTGTGTGTGTGTGTGTGTGTGTGTGTCTCTGTGTCTCTGTGTGTGTGTGTGTGTGTGTGTGTGTGTGTGTGTGTGTGTGTGTGTGTGTGTGTGTGTGTGTGTGTGTGTGTGTGTGTGTGTGTGTGTGTGTGTGTGTGTGTGTGTGTGTGTGTGTGTGTGTGTGTGTGTGTGTGTGTGTGTGTGTGTGTGTGTGTGTGTGTGTGTGTGTGTGTGTTCGTCGAAAAGGTATGCTGGGATGTCCCAGGCAGAACCGTTTTCTGTTGATGGAGACAGTGTGGCTGGCGGCGTGGTTGGCGGCGAGGCTGGCGGTGTGGCCGGCGGAGTTGTAGTTTCTTTTGAGGCAGCGATCTTCCAAGTAGTCTTCTTGCGCGGCGTGTCGGCTCGGCGGAGGTTAGTCGAAGACGTATTTGCTCGGCGGTCGTTTACTGTTGGTGGAGGCGGTTTCATATTCAGTTTGTTTATTATAAAGTATTGGCCTGGTGCCGGTACATAGGGCCCAGCTTACAGGCTATATTTGACATTTATATACAATTTGCTTACTTATAACTAATTATAGTTTTCGGTTTGTGCAAAAACCCATACGGTGACCGTCTATCGGTCACCGAGAATAGTTTTCTTATGTCCTTTAAGTTCTGTTCAGTTTTTGGTTTATATATATGCACATATGTACATATTTACAATTATATACACGCATACATACACGCGCGCACTCGCACACACACACACACACACACACACACACACACACACACACACACACCTTCACTGGGCACACCAGAAATATGCATCCCAGCGCACTGCACTATCTACACTTCTTATATACACTTTCCCGCTGTTTTCCTGCGCGGGCAGGGGACAGCTCCTGAATATTTTCCGAGGCGAGGGCCTCTGGCGGAACATGTGTGTGACTTAGAAACGAGGCTGCGTGGACGCGCATTTGTCGGCGAGCCGTGCCGCTTCTAGAATATTTTTATTCTAGTATGTTTGCGGTGCTTCGGCTCGCCTTTGCCTATGTTGGCGATCACGTCATTCTCGTGGCGGCTCCAGAGGCTCCAGAGGCAGTTCGGGTCGAACGGGGGGACAGTGATTGCCCCCCGCCCGAGTGTCTTGTCCGCAGTACCGAGCCGTTGTACGGCTTAACCTGCGCAATGAGTTGGATGTTCTCTAAAACAGAGTAAATTACCTTTTCAGACCTCTCAGTGAGTGATGGCCAGAACCCTGGTGGGAATGAGCGCGTCACCTGATTGGCCAGCCAACCAGAAGCCGCGCACTGCCAGCTCATGGATAAATCCCACCCACCCGTTTTCCTGTACCAAAAATACCCCTGACCCCAAAAAATGTTCCCCTCGTGGCGGTTGAGGCTTGTCAGCTTTTTATACAGGCTGGCAGATGGAGATGAGCCCTGATTGGTCAGGTTATTCTCTGCACTGCGGCAGGTGGAGGTGGACTCTGATAGGCCAGAATTCCTTTACACTACTACATTACTAATGCCTTTCAAGACGACCACGACAAGGTGGTCGAAACGTCGGTTTTATCCAACTTGACGCGGCAAAAACCGGATAGCTAAGGTATATTAATGCTACCCGTGAAAGCTTGAGAAAATAAATATTTCATATGTTTAAAGTTTTGTGTAGGTTAGTAACAAAGATGCCAAGCCTAAAACACAGTTATTTCCAATGTTGACCAGTGCGAGCGGTAGGAGAATAATGCCAGCGTAACAGACAGGGCAATATTTCTCGTAACATACTTTTAACGTATTAATCGAAACAATAACCTCAACAAACCGTGCATATTTAATAAGTAGTTTATGGTGGAACCAGGAAACTAGTATCCCAGTGGTGTAAGAAGACAACGGACAGTTGGTTGGTGTGTGTAATGTATACAAATGAGTTACCAGAGTTATTTTTATTTGTTTCTCAATACCAAACCCCTCACTAGTCCATGCCTGACAAGCTAAACCTACAGATTAACATACTGTGATACCGGCCCACGGCAATGGCAATAGCAAAGGCTCGGGGCCGGCTATCCGGCAGCACTGGTGGAGCGTACAACAAAGGCTGCCTCGCGACACTGTTGTCAACAAGTGACAGGTAACACAAATTGTTTTCCAGATCATTCGAGAAGTGTCCGGCAGCCAGTGTATTTGGAAAAGTTCGACCAAGACCCATGTTGCATAAACCTTGCTACATAAGGAGGCGAGGCGACGAGAGGAGCTAGTTAGTAGTTATTTACAACCATGGATCGTGGGAGAGTCACTTAGTTTTAGATTTAGTGTGTTTGTGTGTGTGTGTGTGTGTCAGCTTCGTGTGTCGTCGAGTCGAAAAGAAAATGGCGAAGCAGTTAATGAGTGTTGAGTGACTGTATAGTCAAAGTCAGCTGTTCGAGAGACAAATAAAATGAAGAAAGGATTGAGTCAAGGTTACGAGGTGAAAACAGTTGAGTTGTAATATCACGAAAGACTATAGACTCTGTTAACATCAGTAAAACAGAACTGTGAATTTGTGAAATAGTTTTTGGGGGAGAATAAAGTGACAGAAAGGTAACTGAGTCGACGTTTGTCATTTTTATTACACTGGTGGGATTCGTCGATATTGTCAAATTGTTAGATTATTGAATTTGCACCCCTTGTATTAAATGAACATATTTAACCTCACTGTCTCAATCTCAGTATTTGCCCTCAACATTGACAAAATACTATGAGGGCTGTTGACCTTCTGGATCTAATTTGCCTAAATACCTCTCTGTATATCATATATGCATCCACCTTTCCAGGTAATAATTAATCAACGGCAGTTAGGCAGCAAATCCTCTGGGACGAAGCGCAAAATTAATATGCTTCAACCCTCGGAAATAATGACAGAAGGAAGCGACGCCCCAGTTGGTAGTAATGTATTGGGAGGGTGAGAGGCGAATTTAATTACTGGTTGGGTTGCACATGTGGTAAGTGGGGAGGCTGTCAGAGTTTCCACACCATATTATACTGCATCCGAAAAGGTGAAGTCAACATTTGTGGTAGCCAGTTCTCTAATATTGAATAGGACTAGGCTTATGAAAATACCAAATAATAATCCAAGGAAAATTATCTACTCGCTGAAAGAGATAGAAAGCCTTTACTGTGGTATTGCTGTGGCAGTTTATGAAGAACATGATCCATAAACTCAAAAAACATTTTTGTTTGAGTAGATTAAGACTTATACATATATACAACGCGTTTAGTAAAATTACCTATGAATCTTAGGTTAGAAAAGCATATTATCCTTTATCATGTATGGTTTTTATCAAAGAAACCTTTTCTTAATTTTGCAATTTATGTTCTCCGCAAGCGCCAGTATGTTCATTATTAGGGACTTTTAACACTCGTAACGTTAAATGTTTTGTTGACCGAAGCGATAATGTCATGGGCGTCGTGAAGGGGGAGCAAGGGGGGCCGCGGCCCCTCTTGGAAGTCAATGCACTTAATCTGCTGACTATTAAACTATTATTTTAATGTTTATGTAAAGCGAAATTTTTATTTAGCACAAATGAATACGGTTATCCGCAACAAGTACTATAACTTTTGACAACAAAATAATGAATTAATATTATCTGATTGCAAGCTTCCAACATCTAGCTTTCATTTGCAGCGTTGACAGATTTTTGAGTTGACGGACAAAGTTTAGTTTCGATGGATGATGGATTTTTTTTACGGATAATATAAATTATTAATTACTGCTATACTGGATTTCATTAAACATACACACAAACACACGTACACACATGCACGCACACACGAACTGTTGTGTTAAATACATACATAAGATATAAGCGAAAACTGACTTGGAAAGAACGTCTTTGATTTGCTTCTGATAAGTAAAGTACGCAGTTATACTTTATTTACAGCTAATAGCAAACATATGGGATGACTGCACAATTATGCAAACACAACACAGGCATATGGCTTTAATTTCTCCTATAAGCAAAGATAAGATGCGTGCCTCTACAAACAGAATTCTGCATGCAGTTCTAATTCACTGTTCCAATATTATGGTGCCTCGTTGTATATTATAGTTATAGTGCTTTTTCTTCGTTTTTTTAATTCCTTGATTAAACATGTCAGAAAAGAATGCTAAGTGGTTTGTACGGCACCTTAGAAAATAATGGTTATGTAGTGCTTGGTCCAAATATTGCCAATGCAATGATGCTTTTGGTCTTACCTTGGTCAAATACTGAGGTTTAGTATGTTAAATAATGTGAAAACTTCCCTCAGGAATAGACTTCAAACCAATGGCCGGAATTACGCGTGTGAAAAAGTACTC
This sequence comes from Tenodera sinensis, assembly GCA_030765045.1. NCBI lineage: Eukaryota > Metazoa > Arthropoda > Insecta > Mantodea > Mantidae > Tenodera > Tenodera sinensis. The sequence continues at coordinate 74,306,267 of CM060967.1, forward strand.
TCATAATTATGTTATGAAAATTGGCACGATGACTGTGCACCGAGGAGTAGAACAACCCAACACTTCAAACTGATGACGATTTGGAATGAATTTTTACTTTAATCAACACTAGTGAGCAAATGTGTTTAAATTTATTTGTTATTGTTACAATAAGATATGAAGTAGTCGTATTTTTTTTTTCTATTTTGCGGAGTTAGCCTGATTTTTAAACGTTTGTCTGAACGAAAGCAAAGTCAAGGTAATGGGTGTCATGTTTAATAGAAGTTTTAATTTTATTTTTACTTTTGAAAGAGAATACGGATTTTGACGGATTTATGATTGTTAGACTGATGGAAAAAATAACCATGTGTTGCCAACACTGTTAATTTGTTACAGTTCGATGTCTCTTATTGTAAATCGAAGTCTTTACTAGACATAATAGCACTTCCGTAATTGCCCACTTTATTCGTGCACATATAACCGCACCTGAGCGCTCGGTTAAGCGCCACATATTCAATTGGTTAAACGTGGTGGTTTCTACAGCTTTTCATTTTTGGGTTTTTTTCTGACAAAGCTCCTCTTCTAGGCATTTTTGTTCCGCATTGTGTTGTAACTTTTCCCGACATTTTATGAAGCTATGCAAAAATCACAGCTGTCGGAACAACAGCTATCATATTCCTCAAGAAGTCAAATACATTTCTGAAAGACAACTGTAGTCAAGTAAATTTGAGTTTAGTGATACTAACACAGCCAAGATTCCAATCAAAATTGTATAACATGTCCATTGTAAAATATATAAGAGGAATCATTTTACGTTATGGTGCAATAGGTTGAGGGTGTGATCCTAAAAAACAATGTGTTGTTTTGCACTCACATACTTTGTTACTCCTATATAAACTATTCTTACGAATACTTATTTCTTTATCAATTTCATTTTGAGAAATTATGTTGTTGCTAATTTTCTTGTAAGGGTACGGTGAATATGACAGTACAGCAAGATTTAAGTGATGGACAAATCTTTCAAGAGCTGGTCGCTGTATAAGGGCTTGAAATTACGCTCTCTTTGTATGATCAAGCTATAAAAGTAAATAACGACCTTTCATTTGAGAAAAGTGTAAGTATTGGAATATTCAGACAAATAAAAAGGGATATCTCCAAAATGAATCACAAAAAACTTATTTGACATAAATAATTCCACGTTTTAACAAGTTCTACATTTTTTGTGTATTAACATTCTTCTACGGTTCATTAGTTGTGCAAAAGTCATCCAGAAGAAAGAGAACTTCCGGAAACACTCCCAGGAAGTTCAAAATATATATTTCACTTGGGATGAAAATATCTTAAACATATGGTATTTTAATCAAAATTATTGGAGCCAGTTTTCTAAAGTCAAAATTTTCTAAAAATGTTCCATGTAAAGGGTAATCTGGGATGAGACATTTTCTTAAAAATCTTTGTGTCGCATCCATGGAAGATGCTGGACTTAAATACTAATTTTGGTATTCAACCAACTTTTCGTTTTTGAGTTCTTCTGTTCACAGACTCATGTTTTTGTAAAAGACCGCCGTATTAATAATAAATAAGTAGATATGGAAGCACTGAGTAAACTATGCGCTCGCATCAACAGTCATTAGTAAGGAGAAATAATTAAAATATATATTACATTTCCGTGTAAAAAGAAATGGCCCAAAGTACAGAGAAAACTGAAGTTATTTATTCAGGTCAAAAGAACTAGTGTAGTGTAATTATGCTTGCGTTCAAACATCACATACTGCAACCAAGAACTCGTGCAAAATAAAATCATGGAGCAGCCAGAGCATTAGCCGGCCTTCATCAGATTACCTCGCGCACTTCAACCTACATCCTTTGTGTGCTACAACTTCTAGGAAGAAGGGGTGACGTGAAAGATTCCACAGAGTCGCAGCTAGAGGTAGGCCTCAGAGACGGGTGGATGCCCCTAACAAGTGCTGAGATGTGTTCATCTTGGGCCGAGCAGCTCCATCACTTGCGATCCGGTGTGGTACAGCGTGCCCCTTCACGAGAAGACGGCGATCACAAGCAGCAGTTACAAGGCGCAAGCATCTGCGCCATCTGTCTGGGACAGCCATGTACCGCGACCCTGAAAGCACACCTAAAGATAAGGAAATTCAATATAGAGAAATGAGTTTCCATGATTTCCATGTTATGGAAACCCGCTTTTTGAAGATATGGTTTACGCTTCAGCCTCCTATATCCTGGTACAAAGAACGCCAAAGATAACCTTCGGTGGATTTTGTATCGCTTCCTGAGGACTTTGGATGCAAGTTCTTCACCTTACCATCACATGTCGTGGTAGCCAGGTAAAACGGAAAGTAGTAGAGATTCATGTCGTAGGGTTTTTTCTTTTTTTTTTTTTTTTTTTTTTTTGTAACGACTCAGTGATGCATACCTATTTAGATTCATATACACGCGCACACCCACTCTCACACACAACTTGTCATAAATGCACGAGGCGAGCAAAACCTATATTATATAGATGCTTAAAACTGCTAATTGAAATCAAATGGGAACAGCAATATTAAGCATAACTAGAGGGATATAATATACCTATTATATATGTTTGTATATCGTCATTTATAGGGCCCAAATGACCTAGCTGTCGACGGGCCCTTAAACCCCACTCACTCACTCGTCATTTATGTATTATGTGAACTTCTGTGAGAATAACGATCTCTACGATTGAATAAATTACTATTCTGTTATAATTCACTGTCGTTTAGAAACAAGAAATCAATATACTTACGAGAAGATTCAATGAATATGACACATGTGACAAAATTCTGTTATACTTTTGTCTATATTCTTATTGTATTCCTATGGTCAGCAATAGGTTAGTAAAGGTGAATTAATCAATTATAGTTTGAGTTAAAGGGAAAATATGATAATTTTGTTACCTTCTCATTTATCATTTATTTTATTTTATTTATTAAATTGTACTTATTTGTATTTGCTTATTTAGGTACTTATTTATTCATTCACTCGTTTATTAATTCATTTATTTATTTATCTGTTTATTCATTCAAACAATCATTCGTCTGTTTGTTCATTTTTCTATTGTATGCAACAGAGAACATGTATATCAGTGTGAGAATACGGTTCTGTTTACCTTTTTTTTTTTTTTTATAAAGATCTGCCTTGCTATGTATTTAATGAATACCATCCAAGCTTCAATCTCCATCACCTAAAAATCTTCTCACATACGCACATATATTTAGCTAACGTGGGCGCTCATCAAGTGTTCCCTGTAGATTTTAATCCCTTCCAAGGCCTGTGCTACCCTAGGTTATAACGTGCGGTACCAATCATGTTAACAGGTCTGTATGACAAACTGAATGCACTCACTACCTCCTTTTGTTTTGGCCAATACGGTCAAAAGCATAAACGTGTATTTGGCTTCTGCGACATTTTGTATACTTTGTTTTGGTTATTGGTTAAGTTTATTTAGCAAAAGGAGTGGTATAGCATTGCACCGTGGCCTAAAACAACCAACGAAATGGAGAAGACTTTGTATAACGATCAATAATGAGCCGTAGGCGCGAGGTTTAGTGATATTAGACGTTCTGTATACTCTCAAAGAAATGCGTAATAAAAATGATGTTTATCTCAGCTAAAATAAAAAAGGTAAAGGAAAAAGTGGCTATTAGAATGTTTTGTAAAATAGAAATAGACTACAGTTTGCGCATAATGTGAATGTAACACACCAGACTTTTAGGTCTGGATTTCCGAGTTTCACATATGAAAGCAAGTTGTTACCCGCGAACAGAAAACAATTTAGTTTTAACATTGGAGAGACAGCACTGCAAATATAGCCACTCCAGTTTGTAATATCGTACTAGATTTGCTCTTCAAAACTGCCAGTATAAGCGCTAAAGGACTCTGGCAGTTTGTTTCAGGGAAAATATTTTGTTATTAAAAAGCAAGCAATACGTTTTGGATTACGCCCAGGAGGCTTCAACAAAGAGGGAAATGTAGCTATGTTTCAAATAATGCATAGCGTTCGATTATTTATCAATGAATATTAAAAAGAAAGAACTTCATGTATTTAAAAATTAGACGCAAAGAGAAGACCAGAGAAGAGAAGAGGAGAGAAGAGAAGTGACTAAAGAGAGGTGAGAGGGAAGAACAGAATAGAGAGAAAAGAGCAGAGAAGTGAGAGGAGAAGGGTGGGGAAAAAGAAGGGGATAGAGGGGGAGGAGAGAGGATAAAATAGGAAGGGGAGAAACAAAGGGAGAGGGAAGGAGGAGGGAGGAGAAAGCAGGTAGGCGTGAAGAGAGGAGAGAAGAGAGAAAAGGGAAGAGAAGTAGATGGAGAAGGAGCGAAAAAAGAAGAAGAGGAAGATGAAGAGAAGAGACCTGATATATCTTTGGAATCAAACTAAAATATTTTGATTAATCGTTGTGAGAGCATATTTCGTATCTGCATATTTTATTATGAGGAAACATTCAATTAGAACAAAGGGAAATGAACTGCAGATACGGTCGGTAACACTATGAACAGCTACAGTGCTCTCAATTTTCTAAGAAGTTTGTGTTTCTACCCATTTTTTTTTCTTCTTCTTTTTTATGTATGGCAAGACCTAAGTGTTTACTCTATCCAACAATTCGATATCGAGATTTGCACAGCATGTTGCATTTTCTCTTGGATTTGAATCCTCTCTTAAATATATCGATATATTTAGCACTTGTGTGCTACATTAGAGTTTTTACAACTTATGCAGCTTATTTGTAAATACGAACAACAATATAATGAGATGCACATACACTCTAATCTTTGAGGTATGTTACAAAAACAAATGTTAGCACCGAATATGTAGCAGAAGTATATAGCTATTCAGCTTAGATGTTTGGAGCATATAGAGATCAACGCCCACTTAATTTATCATTTAATACCAACTTAAGTGGTGGAAACTGTGCTTACTGTGAATCAGCTGGGGAATTTAATGTCATGCTTGCAAATTGGCCATGGTAGCTTAGTGGTTAAAGCTGCTGCTCGATAAGGGGAAAATCCGTGGTTCAAATCCCGGATATGGCATTGAATTGTTCAGTCCTGATTCCACCTCTTAAGTATTTATTAAACTTCTAACCACACATTGGTGTAGAGCTTCCCTGGCCACTCAGATTTCCAGCGTGTGTTAAATATGTAGGTCACCAGAGTCTTGTAACACATTTAACTGAAAAATTGACGCACAAGGTTTCAAAATCAATAAGTCTGCATTAACTCTCCTGACCCAGGAAAGTTATTTAGCTCCTATTCATAAGCTGGAGACATCTGTGACATTTAAGTTCTCTCATCGCAACATAAAATAATAAAATTAAATGGAGGTGTTTTCCCGCTGCATTAAGGTCTAATTGAAAAAGTTTAACCTGACATTCAGCTTACAAGGGCCAATTTTCTCGTTGGATGTGTGCAAAATCAAGTTTCTATCAGCACATAACTGCTTATAATGTGACGCCGGCCCACGGCAGTAGCGGCAGCGGCATCAAAGCAAAGGCGTGGCTGCCTCACACTACAGGCGATATGATCATCAAAGCGCTCAAGGTCAGCGTGTCTAACGTGATTGTTTGTGAACGCATGACAACAGTGAGCACGGCAGGGTGAAAGTGGTTTTCGAGATTATTCGAAAAGTGTCCGTCGGCAGGCGCATTGTAGAATTTTGAGAAAGGTTCGTGTTATGTCATCCTCCCTGTATAAGGAGGCGAGACCAGGGGAGTTGGGAGTCACTTTTGAAGTTTTAGAGTATGTGTGAGTGAGGGAGAGAGAGAGAGAATCGGCACGTTATGAAGGAACACAGTGAAGGAGTTAATGAGTGTTATGTGATTGTATCGTCAGTCAGGTGTTTGAGAGATATAAAGAAGTGAGCCATAGATATTAAGGCAACAGTTGTGAATTGTAATATCACGAAGGACTGTAGGTCTTGTAGGTCTTGTAGGTCCGTACAAGACAACTATATTTGTGCAAAAGTTTTGAAGGACAATAAAGTGACAAAGAATTACTGGACTGGACTTTTATTCTTTGTCACATGGTGTCAGAAGTGGGATTTGTCAAATTGGCATTTTCTTAAAGTAAGATAACCTAGATGACACTGCCAAGATCTAAACGAAATCAGTAACATATATTTGTAAGGCAAAATGAAGGTGTCTCCACTTTGCAATTAGTTTAACTTTATAGCAGTCTATTCCTGAATTAATAAAAATTAATACAGTTGTGATAATACATGATAAGAATAAAACTACATTGCACAAGATAACACTGTAACTTGTAACAATACTGCGTGGAACATGAACAACGCAAAAATGTATAACGGTTTCATTTTATGTAACAAAAAAAAAAAAAAAAAAAAAAAAAAAAGCTATGAACATTGCTGCTATGTCTGGTGATGTGCGGAGTTCGGGGATGCAGAAGTTTGTTTCCAGCACTTATAGAATATCAATCGAAGTAATGCTTTTCTAGAACTTGGTTGCGGGAAAACGAAGTCGTCCGTGCATATGATCACTGCAAAACTTGTCAGAGCGAGGTGAAGCTTAATTTGATGAAGTTCCGATAAGCATAAAATGATGCACTCTATTGCTTCCGCAGATTACATGAATATGCTGATCAGGAGATCAGATTTAATAGCTTTGCTGCAGAGGGCTTAGGAATATAAGCATGATGCTCCAGCAAGGCTTCTTCTCTCTATCGCCTCACTTTAATCCCCTTACCCGTCTCTCAGGATTTTATAAAGCTCATCTGTTTATATCCACCCATGGAGAATAGATTTACAAGTATCCTCCATGTCAGACAATGTTAATATTTCCTCCTTTAAGCTACCAGTAATTTCTCAATGTTTTCCTGTGTACTCTATGCCATCAAATAATTTATGCTATTTGACAGACAGGTTTTGCAGAACAAAAACTCATACTCCTTTTCTCATTATTTTACTCCGTAAGTTATTTAACGGTAATTAGTCGCTTTTAGATGACAGATAAATTGGTTAAAGGTACATAAAACTCCACCATAAGCTGAAAATTGGTTGTGAAAACATTGTCGTTTGATTACCCTCTCTTAGCGAATAGGGGAAGAAAAATAAAAACAAATAAACAAAATAAAATAATAATCTGAAATACTCCAGCCCGGTACCTAGTTTCCTAAACCCGGCGTGCATTCCAAATCCTTACCTGTTAATTAAATTTCAACTAATGCATATACATTTTTTTTCAAATGTATACATAAAATAAAACAACATAAAAATTAAAAATATAAAAGAAAACAAAATATATAAAACCAAAAGAAACAAACTCAACTTCTGGCTTTTCTATAACAGCTAAAAAGCTATTAAAATACCAGTGACCAGTATTTTTGGCAGCTGGTAACCAACTACCACTCTACTTAATTACGTACTAAAATGCAAAATCTTAAAACCAAAATAATAATACATTTTCTACCGGCATCCGTTAGTTTAAGTACCGGCGTCCAGTACAAATTTCACACTTTTCACCTTTTTATTGACTTGCCTATTTATTTAGTAAAATAATAACAATATAAGTAATTAGAATTATAATAAAATATTTATTTCTTCTTACTTATTAGGCTCATAAGGTTACTAATTGAATTAAACTATCAACCAAATTATTTATTTTATTATCTATTATTTAATTACATATTTAAATGTAATGTATTGGTGGCGCCGTACTTTCTTCCACATTTATCAGTTCCTTTGCACATTCACTACCCCTTTTCATAACGCCCTTTTCACTAAAATCACTGCTCACAATTCTATTTTCTTAACACAACACTTTGCAAGCAACTCAACCTCGTCGTATAATCGCTGACCACCATGTTTCTTAGGGACAAATATCTGGCAATAAAGTAGCTGAAAAAGAAGCTAGAAGTATAGCACAAAGCACTCAGTTTGTACCTCTTGCATCCTAAGTCCTCATCGATACTGACCTACTGATCCCAAGGTCGCGGGTTCAAATCCGGCCCAGATCGATGGTTTCTAAGTGTTCTTTCAAAACGACAGCTCCATGTCAGTAGATTTAGTGACATGTAAAAGAGTTCCAGCAGGACAAAATTCCGGCACACCGGCGACGCTGATGTGAACCTGGCAACTGAAGTATCGTTAAATAACAAAATAATTTAATTTAAACTCACCGATATTTCCCATTGGAATAAATGAATGCTGTGCATGGCAATTAAGCTTCCGCTAGTCGTTTTAGAGCATGTGTTTTAAAGCTTACGTGGTCATCAACAAGGAAACAGTGCTTATAATATCATTATTAATACATAGAAGAATGAGCTTTCATAAATTAATTTGAATATATTAACAAATAAAAGTTTTGAAAAACGTTTTCTAAATTAATTTTCCTTGGCGTAACTTGCCTATAAACGTGTATTTCAGACAAAATACCCATGTCAAATGTTTGGTTTGAACAGAATAATTATTAGTGACAAGTGTAAGAATGGTAGAAATAATAAAGTAGTACCTATATTATTGCAGTAATTTTATTCCATATTTGTTCCTGTTTGGCTTCAACTACAATAAATTATTGTAATGCCCACGATGCAAAATTTACAATGCATGTCTGCTATATACACATTGGGACCGAGTTTTTTAAAGAAAAATGCTAAAACATTATCTCCAACTTTGCGCTTTGTTGTTAATTGCCCTTAACGCCACAATGTAATAATGCAATTTGAACTTCTTGGATGATACGCAAATCGATCAAAAGAAAGAATAAGAAAATATACCGGAGATACAAAAAAAAGTACATTTTTTCCCTCGAGTTATGTCTGCAAGAATGTTAGCAACTGTCTCTAGCCATTTTTTCAGATCTAAGCTAAAATAAACACCAGAACAGCTTTTAGATATCATTTGGATCTTCACTGAGGTGAATAATTTTAGACAAGTTAACTTTTCTCAAAATTAAATGTTTTAATATTAAAAATGTTTCATTTACATGCAATCTTCGTAAAATAGAGTGATAATTTTTCACATATTTCCATACATATACAAACATAAGTTATATAGGAATTCATAATAATTTACACTTAAAGGTAATTTCCAGAAAAAATTGTGTTATGCAAATGTAGAAAATTTTCTAAAATATGCCGCACACAAAATTAAGTTTATGCACAGCAGATAAGCAGCTAATCATCGGCAGCTATACCTATTTCGGTATTTGCTATATAGACAAAATATCCATTAAAACATTCTGACAAAATGAGAAATGTCCAGTCCAGTTCCTTTTTTGTCGCTTTATTTTCTTCCAAATGTTTCCGCAAATACACAGTTCTCTTCTACTAACATTAACACAGTCTTTAGCCTTTCGTGATATTACAACTCACAACTTGTTTCTTCTCATAATCTTGATCTTGACACACTATTCGGTCTCTTCACTTTCTGTGGGGCCCAAATGACCTAGCTGTCGACGGGCCCTTAAACCCCACTCACTCACTTTCTGTGTTACTCAAAAAGCTGAATTTGACGATACAATCACTCAACACTCATTCATTTCTTCCCTTTCTTCCTCCACGACACGCCGGTACACACACACACACACACACACACACACACACACACACACACACACACACACACACACACACACACAATAAAACTAAGCTGAACTGAACTCACTCCTGCCCTGTTGTTTTGGTTTATGTAGATATGGGTTTAAGAAGGGAGTTTGATAGTCGTCTCGCAGGATACAGCGGTAGCTGCATCCTGGCTCATATGAGAGTGTTTAAATATTAAATTTTAATTTTGGTTCGGGTAATTTTAAGAGCCAAACAGCTCGCCACCTCGCCTCCTTATATAGCACGGATGACGTCACACGTATCTGTCTCGAGCTTCTACAAGGACACCGGCCACCGCACATTTCTCGAATGATCTCGAAAACCCCCTTTTGACGTGCCGCGCTCATTGTTGTCATGTGTTTGTTCGCGTGAGTGGTGTGACGAAGTTTGACCTTGTTACGTGCCACATCAGTGAGGTGGGGCAGCCTGGACCCTACCGTCCTTTGTTGTGTTGCCGCTGCCATGTGCCAGTGTCACAATGGACATTTTTCGCCTTTAAACAGGTATCTTGAATGAGAGATTTATCTGACATAGGTAATACCAATAGGACATTCCTTGCATCTTGCGTGCGCTGTAACACAGTAAAAGTATGGTGTACCACAGGAAGCGTGGTATTTTCCGATATCGAACCCTATGTCCATGTCAGAAACTTTCACTCATGCTGTGAGTAACGGGCTAATGTTACTACGATGAATATCTGTATGAATTATCCAACAGATAATGGCGTTACGTTATCTCTCTAACGAAATGTGCAACCCTTTGTCTATATCACACAGAAAGCATATCGATTTCATATTTGATATCCTAGTCCAGATTTATACTGCCATTATACGCGCGGACTCGAAACGTAATTTCCTTTGTGGCTATGTCGCTCCAATTTACATTTGGCTGTCTCAGTTTCTTTTCGTGGAAGATCACACACGTCCCATTTATTGTTATTCTAGGTACTGCATGTGCACAGTTAATTCACAAATTTTAAGCTAAGAAGTAAAAGTGCATCCCCGGTGTTATCAGATGCGTTGATTCAGCCCCAGAGGGATGAACCCAATTCCCTAAATGCGATAATATGTTGTGTTCGTAAAGGTATATAAAAAGTTGGTCAAAATCATACTTACATTGGTATATACAGAATGTTTGAAAAATAGAGGACATAGATTTTACCAGAAATATATGTTTTGAGGCCCCCTGAATCCAAAAAAAGCATTTTTAGAAAAAGATCCGTGTGTGTGTGTGTGTGTGTGTGTGTGTGTGTGTGTGTGTGTGTGTGTGTGTGTGTGTGTGTGTGTGTTTCAGTCTGGGGACAGCATAACTCAAAAACGAAAAGTCGGTTAAAAAGCAACGTTAGTATTAAAGTTCAATGTCTTTCAAGGATGCGACACGAAGATTTTCAAGAAAATGGACCCTCCCTAAACTACCTTTTACATGCAAAAATTTTCGAAAATATTTATTTTCTTGAAAATGGCTCTAACGATTTTTCATTAAAATGTCATATGTTTAAGATATTTGTATGACAAATAAAGTGTACATTTTGAATTTTATGGCTACAGTCTGTGTAGTCCTGTTTACCCTAGATAACTTCTGAATAACGCATAAACAGCAAGAGATAGACAAAATCTTGCTATACAAAAACGTAGAGCTCTCTAAAACACACAATTTATGTCTGAGTAAACTTTTTTGTAGAGTGAACCATTTTGGAGCTATTCCTTGTTATTTGTGTCAGTTTCCGAAAACAAAACTTTCGTGAAGTACAACATCGTTGTTCATTTTTCTGTTAAGCGTGCAAAGAGAATGGGATCTCGAAGCTAAACCAATTTGACTATCGCTCAAAGCCTACTTTATTTTAATATTCCCCTTGCACCTACAAGGAAATAAGTAATAAGATAATTAGTACAAATGTTTATCTCAACACTAAGAAGATATAGGAATAAGAGTTTGTAAGATTGGTTAGTACAAGAGTAGAGAAAGTCATCTGAGTGCAACAGATCAAATTTTTTACCATCACTGCGAGGATTAGGCAATTGCTCGTACCGGTTTCACAAAACACCCAATGTTTCCTAGGACGTTCAACATCTCTTCGTCCTCTTGTTTGATAATTTCTTGCAAGTACTCAATATTTCTCCTCACTCATTCGGTTCATAAACTCGATCCATTTTTGTCTGTATGTTGTTACTTTATCATGTACACCTTTATGCATGGTTTCTCCGTTATTTATCCATTGTTAATTTGCCAAGTTTGGTGCAACCCTTTACTTGCCTAAGCAACCCCTCTCAGCTGTCTGAATTCTATCTTACTGTTTCTTTGTTGAAACCCAGCCTTACAATATTATGGGGATTGCCACTATTTTGTAGAATTTTATTTTTTCTTCTTTTCTTACTTCGTTTTTAAAAGTTCTCTGTAGAGTTTCACAACGTGCCTAGAACTGATTTATTTTAAAATCATTGTCTCTTACTAAGAGATCACACCCTAAATATTTAAAACTTGATACTTGTTCTAGACGTTGACCCCCTACAATAATTTTAGATTGCACTGGATTTTTGTCTTTAAATGCCATAATCTTTGTTTTTGTTACTGTTATCTTAAAATCAGATTTACCCAATCTGTTAAAATCGTACACGGATTTCTACAAATCTGAATTATGATCCGATGGTCTGCAAATAAAAGATTATGGTTTACCCGTGACATATTCTCTGCAGACATATTCTCTACATGTGACAACACTTGCGTTTGCTAACAATCACTGCACTTCGTGGGTAATTCTTGTACTTTACTGGAGTTTTACCGCGAAACAGTCATAATGACGTGACATTTTGTGCCCCAGAGAAAGCTAAGTCGGATAACGTGGACTTTACGCTGCTTACATTCCAAAAAAGGTCTATATCGTGAAGAATGCTACTTATACGGGTAAATCATACACGGTTTCTCCTTGTAGACAATTTGCACGTGGGTTACAGAGCGCCTCTTCTCATTCAGCCTACTGAGAGACCTAAGCTTACCATCATGATGAGATATCGTTACTTCACCCAATACCTACTTTCCCTGAGTAAGTGATTTCTTCCATCTAGTTCACATATTACGATTAAGACCACTGAGTTTCTATAGGATAGTTTCCCTCCATCTCGCACAAACACAAGCTATTCATGTCGCAAAACTGCTTCAGCATTGACCAAACCGCTCTTGTTTGTCTTGGTAAACTGACTTGGTCTTATATAACATGGAGTAATATAGCGCAAATACTAAAATATTGGTTACACTTACATAATGACAAATTAAAATCGTGTATCGGATTAATCATAACAATCTGAACATTTGCATATAATTTCAGAGGTGGGAAGCTCCAATTATACCAGATGGCCCATCTCATCCGGGTAAGTAGATAACCCTTTGTGCGTTACAACAGTTGCAGAACGCACCGGGGCAAGAGTGACGGTAGTGACGAGACCGACCTTCCTTCTGTCTCTTAGCGAGGACAACAGATGAGAGGTAGTTCCTAGGTTGAACTGTTGTGTGTAGTCCGCGACCATAATGTAGCAGTAGCTAATGAGCTTTGTATAACATATGCACTCACTTTTATTGCTTATAACCTTTCCTCTTTTGATTTGCATCTCACTTCTATCGCATGACAAATTTAACTGCTTTGGAAAGGTATCCTTAACGCCTAGAGTAGAAAATATGCACAAACGTTCCTCTCCTGGTCGACTTAGAGGGAAAATCAGGATATAGGGGTACTGTAACAGCAAAAGGGAATTCAACTGGTCTGAACATGAGCGTGGTCGCTGGCGCTGATCCCATATGTTGTTTGGAGATTTGCCATCCACCTCTGTTTTTCAAACATGCCCAGAGATTAATTGGAAAGCAAACTCGTTCAGGTATTGTAATTTTAACGGAATTCCTTAATTCTAATCAGCAGCAAGAACCGTGTTGAGAGTAAATCTTCAGTCATAGTTAACTATCTGAGCAGATCCCAGAGCTTAACTGTCCCAAGCAGGTGCAACAGCATGTGTGCGATGAAAAAATATTATACATATGATGTGACACACTACTCAAATAGGTGGATATTATAATGAGCCCGGCCAAATATACCAGAGGTACTGCAACGCAATGGATTTGCGTCAAGTTACAAATTACATATATGATGTACATTTTGTGAAATAATCAGATTCCTCGTATTAGCAAATTCCATCTCTGATGTAGAATTCGCCAGGAATAAGTTACACATAACTTACACGTCAATGATAATTTAAACTATTTCCAGATAGAATACGTAACAATGGTGACTGCACTATTTATATTAATTTATTTACAAAACTGAATTAAAGTGACGCAGAGAAATTACTAATATTACAAAGTTTGTTTTATATAAACACTTCTCTGTAGAGACTAAATTATCTAGATAACATTTTGTACGCTTACACTATAGGAACCAACGAACATTACAATCAATATTAGAGCTCTTAAGATTACTCCTATCATATTTTCAGATCCTTATGTGTAAATCTCTAGTGCATAAATTACATTGCCAAGAATATACGTACATAATAGGAGTTGGCAAAAAATCATAGGTTATAGATTATATGAGTATTTTGGATTATACGTACCCTGAAAGGTTCAATTATTTTTATTTTGAACCTCTTATTGATACAACTATGTTACCTGGGCAGTACCTGGCTTAAGTTTGTGTACTTGGGCCACATGACCTGATGGGCGTCACGAAAGGGGGGCAAAGGGGGCCGCGACAACCCCCTAGAAGCTTCTCAACTTAATGTGCAATCAATTACTGACTATTAACTGTAAATGTAAAAATGTAAATCCCGCGCGACAGCCCACGAAGGGCCAAGCCTACCGCCCAGCCGCTGCGTCCCCCACCTCTGCCCACTACAGGCGTCATTGGTGAGGTGCAGTACTGGAGGGTGGGACGTGGTCAGCGCCCCGAGCCCTCCCGGCCAGTTATGCGGTCTTCTCGACCTGGGGCCGCTACTTCTCCATCAAGTAGCTCCTCAATTGGTCCCCCCGGGACCTAACGAGGCTGAGTGCACCCCGTGCCAGACCTCCCAGAGGGGATAAAATCCCCATGCTGGTACCGGGGATCGAACCCGGGTCCTCCGCGCCACAGGCAAGCGCGCACTGACTATTAACTACTATTTTAATTTTAATCTAAAGATCAATTTTCATTTAGCACAAATTAATATGTTTATCTGCAACAAATATTATAAATTTTGACACTAAAATAATGAATTAATATTATCTGATTGCAAATTTCCAACATGTGGCCTCTCCCCACTCCCACGGAAAAAAGTCTGCCGACGCTCATGGACCTGGCAAAAACTATATATGTGTACACTAACTACAAGTTCAGAGAGGTAACCAAAGTTTGACTCCCTTATGTATAAAGTATCACCATCACTATTTAAATCTAGATAAAGCTTGGGACACTTACACCATAGGTATAAGTACAAACTGCAGATAATCTACAATTTTTAATTCCGTACTTACAAAGTGAACCAATGCAATGGCGGGTCAGTGGGCTTCTTTTTCACTAATAAATTCAAATAGTGCGCACTACACTATCTCTCCACTTGCTTAGTCATCACATTAATTTCCTATATTAGGACACCAGATTTTACTGTAGATTGATGGAGATACTTTTTAAATTAGGATTGAAAGTTAAAAGGAGGTAGGATTGAAATTAATTACCAGGTCTTAGCGACGAAGATTTTATGTTAAATTATTTGTTACTTTTCACAATGCCTGTACCTTAACTTTAAATAAAGTATTAAAATTCTTCCTAGCGCTTGCTGTGGCTTGCCTCTGTATTACCACTACAAATCTAACCCCGTATCAACCTTTATCGCAACTGACATTTGCATTGCGCCTAGACGTTTTCCGTCCATAAATAGATTGTGCTATTTTAATATTCTCTTTTGTATTTGCTAGTGTTCTAGCACTACCGTTTAACCTACAAATGGTTTGCTTCCCAGTGACACCACATACAGTGACGGTATTGATATTTTAGTAGACACTGGATATACAGTGCATCCCAAATATGTAAACACCCCTTCAAAACCCTTCCCTCGTAGCATTTTAATGTGCAGAGCTGACAATAAGCCGATTAATGTCCTTTTTCCATTAAATGTAATTTTAAACTTAGTAATACCCAGTGCACTGGACAAATTTTGTTGATATCAGACTCTCTTCCTAATCTGTTATTGGTTATTGGTTTTCTTCGCTAAAGCAGTGATTGATTTAGTTGCTTCTAAAGTTATGTTACACAATTCACGGTCTGATCCAGTTAACATGCTTTGTCTAACACAGTTGTCTATTAGGTCAGAGTTTGCTATAACCAGACACAAATGGAGTTGGAAAAGTCGCGTGTGCACACAATATGAAACTTCCGCCCTTTAGCAAGATGCGGGTACGAGTAAACGTTTCATTGCCACACTGAGATTCCTCTTTGCTTGAGCCGTCAGAAATCATTTGTTTAAGAAATAAAATTACTATAAATCAGTATTATGTACCAAAAAGTTGCCTCTCACTATAGCTGTATGTTACAATATATTAATACAGCAATAAAATACCTGTAATAATCTCCCTAAGTAATTTTTGCTAGAAACTCGCAAACCTTTTGCTTCCCAGTGCCACCACAGACGGTAAGGTTAATGATATTTTAATGGACACTGTTATCGCTGTAAGCATAGTGCTTCAAAATGATTGTGACATCAGCACCCGTCAAAAAAAACGCTCTAATTCGAACTGCCTCACTTCACTGCGTGTAAATAAGTGGCCCGGCGACAATGCAGCGGTGGAAACAAAGACGACTACTAGCGCAGCGGAACGAGGTTCTGTACGGTTTTAGTGGCTGTTCACGAAAAGTTTCTCTAGAGAAGGTGTATTTTCCAGAGAATTTGCCAGCAGTTTGCCTGCACTAAAAAAAAAGAAAGAAAATACTAGAGAGCACAAGCAGAGAAGCAGTTACTCTTTGAGTGTGTGTTGTGCACAGTCAGTGTTGAGGGTGATTCCGGGCGTGTTTTAGACATTTAATCGTCGCGTTGAGTTGTTTGCTGTATGAAACAGTATTTAGTGAGGTATCGTTGGAGGTAGTCGTTTATTAGATAGAGAGAGCAACAGAACTGCGAGTACTGCTTTATGTTAAGGTTACCATCGGACAGAACATCTGTGACTTGCAAGGTCACCACGGATTGCTTATTGTATTGACGATAAAATGTAGAACTGTGTTTTTGTGACAATACGCTGATAAATGTTACTTTTCCTGTTCAAGGCATCGAAGCAGTTACGTATGTTATAAGCGCATGCTGAAACAGTAATTTGACCAAAACCGGGTTTTCTTATATTTAACACAGATAAATAAAAGTTTTATTGTTGGTGAAACCGGAAGTGTAATGTTAAACACAGTACTTGACTCATATACATAAAGCAGTACTAGTTCATGTTGCAAATTGTGCATGGTAAGACATCTGATGTCAATATTAGCTAAACGCCACCTTAACTCCGATTTGACTGATAGTCAGGGTGCCAAAGTAGGGGAACTCCTTTGAGAAAAATTCAGAGATGTTTCTGCAACCACGTTACGATATTTAACCCTCCGTTAAGTGCGCTCATTGGCAGAACACCCTTAGTCCGCGGGGCATAGTAGACCCTCGCTACGTTTGTGCTTATATACTTGCATTTACTTATATACTTGTATTTTTCCAACATTCGCATGCTTAGCTTCATTAGTTAAAATATACATGATTTTTCTTAGCATTACCTTAATAGATTGATCAGAGATAAATAAAACATAATATGAGTACACTATACATTATAATTCCTACTACAGTACAAGGAAAGATATCAAACTGTGACTCTCAGGCATTCAACTTTTAATTTGAAATCCACCGCCACCGCCACCACCGCCACGGCCACGGCCACGGCCACCGCCACGGCCACGGCCACCGCCACCGCCACCGCCACCACCGCCACGGCCACGGCCACCGCCACCGCCACCGAATCGGAACGTGCAAAACAAGAAAGTATTATAGGATACTCATGTAGCCTCCAGAATTAAGTCAGTTGTGAATGAAGTCTATTTAGCCAACGTGCTAAATGACGCCTCTGCAATAGCCTGGCTAGGCGAGTTGGTCTCATTTCCTCTCTCCGGGGCCAACATCTGTCAATCCAGCAGTAACAAAGCAACACTTACCGAACTCAATGCGCTGTGATATCAATCTGTAGGTAACCCAATGCTCGTACAGCTGCAAGCGGAGAGAACGGAACGTCACCACAGGTGGAAGGAAACGCAGTGGTGGCAGAGTTTTACGATTTGCGACATCAGAAACCTTACACTTTTGACAGTATTGACTGTGTACAAAAGGTGAAATGGAAATATTTTATATTACATTCGACATATCTTAATAGAGTAACCTAACTTACCATTTCGTTGCTCTTCTGCTATTTAAATACCGGTGCTACATTATACATTTACAATTGCATAAATCGTCGTTCACACGCTAAGCTTTTGTACCCTTGTCCCTCTAATTATCTTTGCGATAGTTGGAGTAACTGTCTCTGTTCTACAACGTATCCAGGATGCTCTCCATGTTTTACACGTTTCCGGCATTAGCGTAGTGTGTGCATGGACTCCTGGTCACGTAGGTTTGCCGGGCAACGAAATGGCAGATTTGACAGTAAAAGTAGCAACCATTTCTCGTATTACAGCGGAAGACTTTAGGCTGAAAGTGCGAAGGGCAGTGCTGTCATGTTGGGACGAAGAGTGGTCAGCTCCCCGCGGAAGAGATGTGAAAGAACTTTCGATAAACTGGGTAACTCCCTCTCATGTGTCGTCACGAAGAGATGATTTGGGCTCGTTTACGCATTGGAAAGTGCAATTTTGCTAATGTTTACTTTTATAAACGGGATCCTGCTCCTCTCTGTCCGCTGTGCAATAATCTTTTGTTGATCCGTCACGTGCTGCTAGAGAGTGTTTCCCTAGCGCACCTTCGAGACTCTCTGCAACTGCCTGTCAGTCTTGCTGAAGTCCAAGCGGATGATAAACAAGCGGTCGAAAGGACTTTGGGACCTTCACCAAACAAACTTAAATCTAAGGATTTAGGATGTTAGAAATTCTTATTTATTACTTTTCCGAGTATAACTTTGTTTTACTCTGGATTTGCCTCTTCGTTTTGTGTGTTTATGTATACTTGATTTATACTAATATTTGTGTTTTATATTGAAATTTATCTCTGACTTTTGCCATGATCCATTTTACTGGAGGTCTATGGCCATGTAGTAGAGCGCCATTAAACCCACATCTCTCTCTCTCTCTCTCTCTCTCTCTCTCTCTCTCTCTCTCTCTCTCTCTCTCTCTCTCTCTCTCACTCCTTATTTGCACAACGTCATACACCACATTTTAAATTGTTGCCAGATAATTGGATTCGGTGACCAGGTTTACAGGATGCATAAGTGGAAGGTATTAGGCATGTAGGTAAGCAAACTCAAACCTGCTTATATGTGAGCAGCGCATGTGTAGATATATAAGAAATTTGGACCGGCGAAATTTTAAGTTAATATCAGTCAAGCTTGTTTTGTGAAGAAAGGCCTTTTCCCGACCATGTCGTAGGTCATTAAGCTCCAATTGAAACTCATTTTCAGTAGCTATGTCTCTGCGCTTCTCTATCATCATATCACGTTCTACTACCTTATAACCATCGTATGCACCTTTATAATTAGTGTAGTGCCGTTGTAAGTTATATTTCTTAACTATTTGAACAACCTCGCCGCAACCTAAACATTTTGCTGTACCACCTGTTTCTATAAGCACATACCGCTCTTCCTAAAAATAGAGAAAAGTATAACGAGATGCTGGGCGCAGCTCCACGGCCGTACACACGTGTGACCCCAACCACTACAGGAACACCACCAGTCGCCGCAGTCACAGTTAGATCTCCACAGACCGTAGCAGTCCCAGCACCCGTCGTCGCCGATAGCATCCTTCGGGACGCGGTTCAAGGCCTCCATTCAGGCTGGAGGCTATCACAGAACACAACACGCCGGCAAACAACACCAACGTCACTGAGCTCCTACAGCGCCACGACCACGCCACAACCAACGCTCTAGCAGCCATCCAGACACACCTCACGGAGCTCATACAGATTCTCACCAAAACAAGCGAAGAATTCGCCCGACTACGCCAACATACTGTCACCGCGCCCGCCGCATCTAATTGCCGACAACAGCAGTGTCACCCATCGCATTATTGTCGGCACTACGGCAAAGGAGCCGGAGGAAAGAGACAGAGAATGGCCGCATTGTTGGGGCGCTTGCTGAAAGAGAGAAAAGGATAGAGGCTTCTGGAGTCTTCTACTTTGTATCTCGCCGCAATAACTGAACGTTCCTGAAGCTTCCAGAATAGTGCCTGGGAGATATAAATAGCGGTAAAGTGCGACAGAAGGGAGTCAGTATGTGAAGCGTTGAGTAGTCGTGCCGACGGAGGCAGTCAGACGTATGTGAAGCGTTGAGTAGTCGTGCCGACGGAGACGGACAGACGATGTGAAGCGTTGTGCCGACGGAGAAGAGTTCTTTGTGTTACGATTTCGGAGCCGTGCTGTTGGAGAATCGGAAAAGACTTTCTTGCTGTTGCAACGAGTGTACAAGTTACTGTTTACGGAAATAAAAGTGTTTCTTTATCTCGACTACATCTGTCTTCTTTACTTCACACCCCACCACCAAAAGTCACACTGGTGTCAGAATTGGGATTCGTCGAATTGCTTCTAGTTTCGTTACATCGTCGTTAGAAGTTACAACGTTAGAACCAAGATGGAGGGAGATTCGGAAACCAGGATGATGGCAATGATGAAAGAATTATTCGCCGAAATGAAGACGACAAACGACAACCTCGTTGCCGAAATAAAGAGGAGAAACAACCTCGCTGCCAAAATGGAAACGTCAAACGACAACCTCGCTGCCAAAATGGAAACGAGAAACGACAACCTCGTTGCCGAGCTGAAAGAGATGAAGACGGCAAACGACAACCTCGCTGCCAAAATGGAAACGTCAAACAACAACCTCGCTGCCGAGCTGAAAGAGATGAAGACGGAGCTATCGGCGAAAATTGATGGCGAACTGATTGGCGTGACGGAAGACGTGGAAGAACTCGGCGAAAAGGTGGTAGACCTCTGCCAGCACGTGGACGTCGTGGAGGACGACGGGGAACGTCTTGGCGCCCTGGTAGTAAGAGTTGACGAGAGCGTCAAAGTACTGGATGCCAGGGGCAGACGGAATAGCGCGGAGCCGGGGAGGGAGCACCTAGTGGCCGAGGCGACAGTTGCGCCCATTTCAGATGATGTGAGGGAAGACGTGAAACAACTCGGCGAACTGATTGGCGTGACGGAAGACGTGGAACAACTCGGCGAACTGATTGGCGTGACGGAAGACGTGGAACAACTCGGCGAACTGATTGGCGTGACGGAAGTCGTGAAACAACTCGGCGAACTGATTGGCGTGACGGAAGACGTGGAACAACTCGGCGAACTGATTGGCATGACGGAAGACGTGGAACAACTCGGCGAACTGATTGGCGTGACGGAAGGCGTGGAAGAACTCGGCGAAAAGGTGGAAGACCTCTGCCAGCATGTGGACGTCATGGAGGACGACGGGGAACGTCTTGGCGCCCTGGTAGTAAGAGTTGACGAGAGCGTCAAAGTACTGGATGCCAGGGGCAGACGGAATAGCGCGGACCCGGGGAGGGAGCACCTAGTGGCCGAGGCGACAGTTGCGCCCGTTTCAGATAACGAAAGTGTACGTCTCGGGGAAGACAAAGGGGCAGTTCAGGGACGTCGTCGAGGATCCTCTGTAGGAGTGTGTCGGGTACGTAACCAACCAGGATATGACGTGGAGGACGATCAGCAGGGAAGCGCACAAGCAAACGAGCAACACGCGAGAACCGACTTGGCGTGTGAAATGGGGGGACCGTCGGAGCCATCCAATCACCTGACGCATAGTGCCGTGAACGGAAGAATGGTGGACATCATCGTGGACGGCAGGATACAGGAGAGGCCGTGCCGAGCACGAGTGAACACGAGTGCAGCGGTGGACGTGACTCGCGCGGATGTGGCGGGGTTTGTTGCCGGACCCATCAGAAGCAAGGTGGCTGCGAAGGTGCGCCAGAGAGGTCGGCGGACATGGTACCCACTGAGCCGTTTCCAAGTGCGCAGGATGGTCCGTCAACACACCAGGAAGAAGGGCAACTGGACGAGGGACCGTCAAGACCGGCGGTACTGTTGCAGAATTTCGAAGCAGGATGGCATACATCGTCCTACCCAGACCAAGGGACACTATCTAACAGCGATACCTAGGATCGTGCCTCCTGGAGAAGAGGTTCGATGGGTTAGTCCACCGGGGCGCAAGGGAGATGCCGCAGTGATAGTGCTGGTCGGGACGACCAGCTCTGAGGAGGGAGCAGTGTCACCGCGCCCGCCGCATCTAATTGCCGACAACAGCAGTGTCACCCATCGCATTATTGTCGGCACTACGGCAAAGGAGCCGAAGGAAAGAGACAGAGAATGGCCGCATTGTTGGGGCGCTTGCCGAAAGAGAGAAAAGGATAGAGGCTTCTGGAGTCTTCTACTTTGTATCTCGCCGCAATAACTGAACGTTCCTGAAGCTTCCAGAATAGTGCCTGGGAGATATAAATAGCGGTAAAGTGCGACAGAAGGGAGTCAGTATGTGAAGCGTTGAGTAGTCGTGCCGACGGAGGCAGTCAGACGTATGTGAAGCGTTGAGTAGTCGTGCCGACGGAGACGGACAGACGATGTGAAGCGTTGTGCCGACGGAGAAGAGTTCTTTGTGTTACGATTTTGGAGCCGTGCTGTTGGAGAATCGGAAAAGACTTTCTTGCTGTTGCAACGAGTGTACAAGTTACTGTTTACGGAAATAAAAGTGTTTCTCTATCTGGACTACATCTGTCTTCTTTACTTTACACCCACACCAAAAGTCACAATACAGAGACCATCTACCGCAACACACAGAAAATCCAAGACACCACAGCACTAGAGACTAGAGTCAACCAGATATACGACTTCATCACACTCCCCAGATTTCCCATTGGTCCCCCAATGCCATACACAAATGCCCCAAGTCGTAGGTCAATGTCAGGGCATCCGCCATGATGACCTGCCTCTATGCACCACCCATTATAATATGCACCCACAATCATCCGGTTTGCTTCGGCGGTACCGGACCTCATGTCACCCCTTGTTAAAAAATAAATTGTATCACCACAGAATTAACGTTAGTATAGGAATAAAAAAATTAAAAAAAAATGGCGGGGGAAATATGAAGTAGCCACACTTTGAGAAGTCGCCGCTCGTATAACTCACAGGTCGGAAGCGTCCGCCACTGCTGCACTCGAAAGAACGACTGTAACACGGTGCCCACTTGCTAGTTCAGAACATGCAAACCCTGCCCGTTACCCATTTTTCCTTGAATTGAGATTCCTGCATGGAAATATTTCTATTTTTCTTCCATCACTTAGTGTTTAGTTAGTGTTTCGCAAGTCCAACTCTTGCCATGACTACTAATAACGGAGCAGTGTCTAAAATTTGCAGAAGAAACATTTCGGGCGGTGATTACTCGATGCATCGAATAATGTTTATACTGAGCTCCGAGAAACTACAAGCTTTTGTTTCAGATTTAAAGTTACAGATAGATAATCCAAAATTCCTGCGTAATGATGGGGACCAAACAACAGATCACCTTCTGTACATATGCCCAAAGCCCAGACAACTATATAGGATTTTTATTGTAAACCAGTTGTGGCAGAAGCTGGCCAATAAATTACAGTATTATTACCATGAAATACTTTAAGTCGCTTATGGAGTAATGGAGTAATGTTTACAGAAACTCTATTGTAAACGCAATACACGAATTTCTCATCACTGTCATATGATACCATGACGTCCGAAAATTATGAGCAAAAATAAAATTGGTTGCATGCCTTTATACACAGAAAACTACTAATAAAAGCATTGAACATCGAGATATAATGGTATCCTCTCATCACTACGAGCTAGCATATTGGTTTTTCAAACAAGTGACTAACGGTTCAGACTATTGTTTTGAATGAAACGTGTTATGTAAACGAGCCCAACATCTATATCATAAACAGCAAGTAGAGAGAAATATAAGCTCTGGTGAGAAAAAATTGTAGGATAATATAAAAGTAAAGAACGTCGCGTATGTGTTGCTTATCAGACAGATATTTAAAACAGTTGTTAGTTTCTATAGTTAATTCTGTATTGTGTCATCGCTAGCTACATTATGTTCTGGATATTAAAATACATTAAATTTCACCTCTAAATTCACGCTTTTAAAATCTTAAAGACTCTGCTTACATTCAGCCAGGAATCCAACTGCCAAAGGGCATTCATTCAAAAGTATCAAACATAAAGATAGTTGCTTGGAGTCATACAGCTATACCCCTCACGCTGTCAATATTCGAATTACGGTTCAACTTAGCGCTTTACATCCCTAGCTCTTTTGCTCAGTCATCCAATTCATTATCTAACACACCTATCGGTTTAAAATATTTTGGCCATCAATAATATTTGATAATACTAACAATAACCCAAAATAACTATCTGCAAATAAGTTTGCTGTTGCTTATTAAAACCAGATCTAGCGATGGTCTAGATTTATACACCAAATGCAAGCCAGACAGGCAATGTTGCCCAACAGCCGCAACAAAATACAAGAAGGACTACGCCAATCTTTCTGCGTAATCCAGAGGATGCTAGGAAGGTTATCCATCACTTCCGCGAGGCAAGAGAGCCTCTATTTACAGTTAAAAATGCACGACAGACAGTGTGCATTCAGACAACTTCCCCTGAAGCCCATAGGCAAGTCCTCCGGTTTTTGGAGTCGCAAAAACTGGAATTTATCGCCACTCCTTTGGCTGAAGAAAAGAGACTGCACGTAACCATAAAAAACGTGCCTCAGTACATCACCACTGAAGAGGTGTCAGACCTCTTAAAGAGCAAGGGCTACCCAGTGGTCAACGTAGCCCAGCTTCGTGCAGTTCGTGGACCTTACAAAGGCCCCCTGCCCCACTTCCGTGTGGCTTTAGAAAAAACGGAAATCACAGAGGGGATATATCAAGAAACGCAGATGTTTTCCGCCATTGTTAAAGTGGAGGCCTACAGACCACCCCGTAGACCTCAACAGTGCACGAACTGTCAGCAGTTCACTCACGGAGCTGCAGGGTGCAACCTTTCCCCTGTTTGTGCTTTTTGTGGTGAAAAAGGCCACGAAAGAAACGCCTGTCCCAAGAGGCTGATAGATGGGGCGCAGCCCACCTGTGCAAACTGTGGGGATGCACACTCATGTAGATACGCCAAATGTCCAATTTGGCAAGAGGCAAGATACGAGATGGAGTGCCGCAAGAAAGGAACACCATCTAGAGTTGATGCCGCACCTAGGGTCCCTAACCCTCGCGGTCTTCCAAAGGAGGCCTTTTATGGAACTAGGCACCCTGGCTTACCATCTCGCCAGCCCCTAAGTTTCACATCTTATGCTGCTGCAGCAAAACCTTCCTCAAACCAGGAGTCTCAGCCTCTGGAGAAAACGCCACTTCCACAGAGACAAGCACAACATCTAAGGCACTCCTCCAACATCCCCTCATTGGCCGATCAGCGACAACCTAAACCAATGGGAGAAAACCACATTAATATTACTACACCTCCAGCCAGGAATGCACGTGCAAACCAAGCATCATCTGCCTCAAACTACGAGGAAATGGATTCGGCCTTCTATGAGGTAATCGACCGTATTCCTAGTCACCTCCGCATCCAGTTTGCTGCCGCACTGGCAGAAGCACTTCTGTCGCGCCCACCATCACTTTCGGCGGACACAGTGCTAATCCGCACCGTCTTCACCTTCTGTAGTCGTCATGGCTAGTACGCCCATTACAAAACCAGACTTCTCCAAGCTGACAATATGCTACTGGAACGCAAATGGGCTGCGATCCAAGCGAGAAGAACTAACCGACTTTCTAGCAATGCACAAAGTCCAGGTACTATTAGTACAGGAAACACACCTGCATCCGCACATAAGGATGAAAATCCCTGGAATGAAGTGCTATAGAAAGGATCGTGAAGATGGCTTTGCAGGAACAGCAATACATATAAATGACTCCATCTGTCACCACCAACTTGACATCTCAAATACCAGAAACATGGAAGCTACTGGTATCCAGATAAGCACGGCTCGAGGACCCCTAAACCTGTTCTCGGTGTATATTGCACCAACAAGGCCGTTGCTAGACAGGGAACTGGATTTACTGTTCTCCTCTCCAGTACCAACTATAGCTGCAGGCGACTATAACAGTAAACACCAAAACTGGAACTCCACCTGTATATCTCACCGAGGCCAAAAGTTAAATGAATATGTGACCTCGAGAGCCATCTCAGTACAGGTCCCTAACTCACCTACCATACATTACGGCGATCGCAGACCTCCAGATTGGCTTGATATTGCACTGGTCAAAAATGTGAGGCCTCACATAATATTATATACAGTGCCAGCTCTATCTTCTGACCACTATCCAGTCCTCATCACTTTTCCATCTAAGCCAACATACAAACTAGCACCGCCAGTTCCCTCGCCTCGAACTACAAACTGGGAAAAGTTCACCAATATATTGGAACAAGTTCAACCACGCCTTGAACCCTGCACAACTTCCCAGGAAGTTGAACTATTGGTGAAAAATACAACAGAGGCCATAGTGTCTGCGATCAAGAGCGCATCGCCAAAGCCAACACTACACCAATTTAACAGCGAGCCTCTACCTGGTAGGATAAGGGCCCTGATACAGAACAAAAATAGAGCCAGGAGACGTTATATGTTCTCCAGGTCCCCGGAGGACAAGACATTTTACAGACGTCTACAAGAGGAACTTAAGGTCGAACTCCGCCAACATTCAAACAACAAATGGGAGTCTCACCTTTGTCACTTAAAACCTGAAGACGGCTCTCTTTGGCGGACAACCAAAGTACTAATGGGTATTCCACAACAAAACCCACCTCTTCGGCACGGACAGGTGACAGCTCAGTCGGGAAAAGAAAAAGCTGAATTGCAAGCTAGATATCTAGAAACATCTTTTATGGCAGCGGATTCAGCTGACCAGGACCACATTACTCAAGTCCAAACGGAGATTACCAACTTTCTCCAGGTTCCTGTTGATTATTCTCACCTTGAGGAAACGTCGGTGCAGGAAATCACAGGATATATACGCAAGCTTGCTGCCTACAAAGCCCCAGGATTTGACGGAATCACAAACGCCGCTCTGAAAGCCCTTCCACCTGATTGGCTGAAACTATTGGCTCACATTTTCAATGCCATACTTAAAACTTCGCACTTCCCACAAACATGGAAGTATGCGAAAGTTATCACCATTTGCAAGCCAGGCAAAGATCCGTCATCTCCAGAGAGCTATAGACCGATCAGCTTACTTCCCGTTCTGAGCAAGCTCTTTGAGAACGTGATACAGACACGGCTAAGGAGTACCTTAGACAGGCACAATGTCATTAGGCCCGAACAGTTCGGCTTCAGAACATCACACTCAACTGTTCACCAACTTCTCCGGCTGGTGGATGAGATATACACAGCCTTTAACAGACGTCATTACGTCTCAGCCCTATTGTTGGACGTAACTAGGGCTTTCGACAGCGTCTGGCATGAGGGACTTATTTCTCGCCTCCTCACATATCAAGTTCCATCATATCTCATCCATCTACTGTACTCTTATCTTCAAAACAGATTTTTCGCTGTAGCTTATGAAGATGCTACTTCCACCTCTCATCCTATACGTGCCGGCGTACCCCAAGGCAGTGTACTGGGACCCACACTGTTTCTCCTATACATAAACACTCTGCCTACACTACCACGGTGCTCACTCTATCTTTTTGCGGATGATACCGCCATTACCTCAACATCTTCAAAAAATTATATGTCAGCTAGGCGCATTCAACAATATGCTGACCCACTGACCACCTGGTTCAATCGATGGCGGTTACGTATCCACCCTCAGAAAAGCCAAGCTATAACCTTTGGCCGTCGCCCGATGGTTGACGTGGCACCCATCCGCTTGGCAGGGGAAGATGTGCCGTGGTCTAATTGTGTCAAATACCTAGGAGTTACCCTGGACGTCAAACTTACCTGGAAGACACACCTGGAAGACGTCAGCAATAGGGTAAACAAAAGAATGGCAATGCTGTATCCGCTTTACAACAGGAGATCTCACCTGTCCTTGGACAACAAACTGTTACTGTATAAGCAAGTGCTTAGACCAGCCTTTACATATGCCTGCCAGATCTGGGGAGTAGCAGCTCAAACACACCTGAGACAGCTAGTTCTTCAGTCGAGATATCTTAGAACGGCTACAAACTCTCCATGGTATATACCAAATGCTACCATTCAGAAGGATCTTCACTTTCCCTCAGTGAAGCAATATATCAACATACTTTCAAAACCCTTCTTTGACAAGCTCCCTTCCAGTTTCAACCAATTAATACGGGGACTAGGCGAGTATGACTTGGACCCTGGAGAGCGCTATAAACGCCCACGACTTGTCCTTGGCAACGTATAAAAAAAAATATATATATGACATAACTTCCTGACATGACATAACGATATACAGACATACATTAATTAACAAAAAAAAAAAAAAAAAAAAAAAAAAAAACAGACACCAAAAAACCAACCTTACTACCATCTATTCTGTAATACATCTTACACGGCCAGTAGAGGGTTGATACCCTGACCTGGCAAGAACCGGAGGGCGGTCTGCAAGATCTTCTGCAACCACAACCCTCCAGTGTTTTTCGCAGCGTCGTCGTCTAGATTTATACATTAGCTAGCCCTACGTACAAAAATACACATATGAACTTTAAATCAATGTCTACACATTTCCTTATTTATCAGGCCTGTTGAAGAGTAGCAAAAAGCAAGACTTCGGAGAATTATGCCTCAACCATGGCTTTTCTCAAAAACGCACCGCTCAGTAAGATATTTTGTATCTATACTCGTAGTGCCCTAGTGTTATAACGTATAATTTAGACAGATCCAAATCCACGGTTCAAACTGAGTGTTATAGTAATTGTTTAAGCCATGTGAGTCATTCCACGTCAAAATATGGTAAAAATTGACCTTAATATCTGAGATTTTCTTGAAATTATTTTTGGTGTTTTGGAGCAAAATATATTTGACCCGTGTTTCTTCTTTTTATAAAAAAAAAAGGTATTTTGGTGCATATTAATTTTTGAAATGTCCCAAAAATCGCGCACTCCTCACCCCTCGATCAATCATACCTCCGATTGTAGTCAAGCAAATTACTTGATCTTTGGCTCAAATTAAAGATAAATCGCAGTATTTCGTGAGGTATTTATCAGAAAATTGTATTAATTATTATTAATATTATATTTTACACGATTAAGTTTTTAAAGTTAGATAATAAAACAAACTCGACCATTTAAAAATCTGGAAAAAAACTAGAAATACACTGAAGTTTATTCACTATTCTCAGAAAATATCAGAATGGAGTCTCTAATAGTTCAGTTGTAATTAACTTTACAAATCAGTGCAACGGACTCGTGTGGCAACGGTGACGGTCACCGTAACCTCGCACAATTGGCACCTTCCATTACGGCAACAGTTCATTGCTTGAGGTTCCATGAACGTTACAACAGTTGACGCAAACGCTCCTCTCCGTCGAAGACGTCGCCTTTAAGATCTATAAGATCTCGTGTTTGGTGTCCGGACTAGCTCTAGCAAGAGGTCTTAATCTCAGGGTATGCGCGAGTTATGGTAGGAATGGAACCAAACGAAGAATTAACCAACATCACTTTATTTGTAAATTTCCAGATTTGTAGAGAACTGCCGACGATATTTAAATAGAATGTAACTTTGTAACTTCAACTACAGCTTTACAACACTTTTAACTTTGTCACCCTTTAGCCACCGCCGAATTATGTATACGCGCTAGCTTACGTACAACTCCAAGTTGCACGTGTACTCTCAGCTCAATTCAAGACGAATGTGTTGCGTTGCATTTGTTTTTGGGCTAACAACACGAAGGAAGCGATTTCCATTGGCTAAATCACTAAGGCCGAGTACAAGCAACAATTGTAACCTTATCACTCATTTAAATCTGTCTAGGCTTCCATTCTTGAGACTTTAACATATTCAGCTTTATTACGTTTTCCCCTTAACTATTGACTAGAATCTCCTTTTGTCTCTTTCCATTATCAAATATATATATATATATATATATATGGACATTATAATTTCGGTTTCACACTACAGTAAAGAGAACACTGCTAACTGACACTATTATATGTACTCTATAAGCATCTTCAAACTGTTTAAAATATGCATTTTAAACTGATGTTTACATACAACACAAAACTTTAAATTTCTACTCGTCTACCTCCTTCTTCGAAAGAAAATTGCTTCACTAAAGCTTCAGTTTTCAACAAAGGAATGAAAGAGTGTAATTTTAAAGCATAGCTGGACACATTGTTCTTGGCCCCTGACCTTGACTGGAACTCATAGCTTTTGTCTCTTTCATCAGCTCATATTGTGTATTTCTGCGAATGAAATCATGCACAACATGGGGACGGAGGGAGAAGGTAATGATGTCTGCATGATCTGAGACAGTCCTTGCTAATTCACAGGTGTCTTTTTTAGTGCAGTGTGCAGTTGAAGACATAGTTAGATCTTTGGAATAAGGAGTGAATATAGTGCATTTGTGAGACGTTGATCATAGCCTAAATCAGTTATGTCCCTGTACGTTCTAAATTAGGGACCAAACAATTACACAGTCAGAGTAGAGAAATTGTTTCAAAAATATGCGCGTACATGAAGAAAGAAGCTAAACGCAAATAACTACTTACAACAGAAGATTTTTTCATAAAAATTCAGAAAGTTCATAAGCGCGTATCAGATGCCATAGGAGTATCAGAAAGAAGGTACATTGTGGAAGCATTTTTACTTTCTCTACTGGTAAGTAGCGGAAGTATTGTATTCCACCCAAAAATTCGATGTCGAGATTTCACCGGAAAAATGTTTTGAGGGCCCCTGAATCTAAAACCAAATGTTTAGAAAATGGTCCGTGTATGTGTCTGTATGTCAGTCTGTGTGTCAATCTGTGTGTCAGTCTGTGTGTCAGTCTGTGTGTCAGTCTGTGTGTCAGTCTGTGTGTCAGTCTGTGTGTCAGTCTGTGTGTCAGTCTGTGTGTCAGTCTGTGTGTCAGTCTGTGTGTCAGTCTGTGTGTCAGTCTGTGTGTCAGTCTGTGTGTCAGTCTGTGTGTCAGCCTGTGGACAGCATAACTCAAAAAAGAAAAGTCAGTTAAAAACCAAATTTGGTATTTAAGTTTAATTAATGCCTTTCAAGGATGCGACAGGAAGATTTTGAAGAAAATAGCCCCACCCTAAACTACCCTTTACATGGAAAATTGTTCGAAAACTTTGATTTTCTTGAAAATGGCTCGAACGATTTTGATTAAAATGTCATATGTTTGAGATATTTTTTATCTTCAAGTTTCTGGCTAAAGTACCCTGTAGTCGTATTTACTCTGGACGACTTTTGCATAACTGGTAAACCGTTAGAGATATACCAAATCATACTATACAAAAACTGTAGATCTTGTTAAAATACACAATTTGTCTAAATAAATTTTCTTGTAGGGTGAACCATTTCGGAGATATTCCTTGTTATGTGTGTGAGTTTCGGAAAACTTAGAACTTTCGTGAAATGGATCATCGTTGCTCATTTTTTATATGTTAAGTGTGCAAAGACAACAGAATCCCAAAGCTTTAAAACATTTGACTATCCACAAAGCCTAGTGTACTCTAATATTCCCCTTGCACCTACAAGGAAATAAGCAATAAAATAATTTGTACAAATGTTTATCTTAACTAACAGGAAGAAGATATAGGAATAAGAGTTTGTAGGAACAGTTAGTACAAGAGTAAAGAAAGTCATGTGAGTGCAACACATAAGATTTTTCTGCATGGACTGCACTGCCTTAGTGAGAAGAAGTTATATGAGTGGCATATGCAGCTGAAGCAACAATTCACATGCTGTCTGCTGTTACCTGGCTTGGTACTCGCTTTCCAGCTTTACCTTTATTTCCTCCAGGGGCCAAGAACGGCGAATCCAGGTGTACTTCATGGGGTCCGTGAGCGCTTGCAGGCCTCCAGAAAAAAATTGTAGCAAATGCAGTTATGCACGCTCTATAGTTTTTAACATCTTATTTTATAAATAAAATGTCAGGTAAGACGTGTGTATTTTTTTAGGTTTTCAGCACATCGATTCAAATTCCATTTTTGGTTTTACAAAATATGCTATCTAAAACCCAGTCCAAAATTTATGTGTAATAATGATTGGTCAAAGGTTGTTAAAAAGTGTCGTATTTAACCTTTCCAGTGCGCCAAACCCCAACTCTCAACTCTATATAGCCTTAGAGTAACAAGTGATTTTATTTTCAATTTTTAATAAAAAGGAGTATGTTTAGAGTGATGTAACAATTTTAATTCTTAAGGCAGATCATGTATATAAACTCATCACTTAACAAATTGATTGTAGCTGCATAGCGCTATTCGGAAGGCAACCTTCCATCTTCAGGCAATGTAGATAACTGCAAGCTCTGATTGTCGACTTTTCCTAACGTTGTTGAATCTTCTTCTGTCCTCTGGTGGTAAAAGTTGGAGTTGACTTGAAATGGAATAGACATCTCTCGGGTGGGATTCGGAATCGTTCTTCTTTCTTCCTCTGACGTCAGTAGTTGCAACATGGGGTCTAAATAAGGCATATCAAAATTAACAACTTTTTTCTTATTACTTATGATGTACATTTTTTCCCAAATATCTAAATGAGAAGATTCTTGAATTGATTTTAATAGTTGTATCTCTTGTCCAATATTATGTTGGGAATTCCAGAAATGGTTGGCAACAGCTATTTGAAGAATAATTACAAACATGTCATTAAAAAACGTAATGCTAGACCGGTTGTATATTTAAAAGCTGATAAAAGTAATCAGATTGTAATGTTAAATAGTACTGATTATGATGACAGAGTTACACAATTGCTAAATGATGAAGACAACTATATATCTGTAAAAAAGATCCTCTTAACAGCTGTATCACAAAAGTTAACCAAGTGCTTAATACTTCAATTATATTATCTGATAGTGTGAAACACAGGTAAAAGCCAGAAATCCGCTCCTTCCTAGAATTTACTGCCTACCAAAAACATAAAAAAGATAATAGCATGCAACCTATTGTCAATAATAAAGGTTCGCCCAGCTATTTGTTAGCAAAATGGCTTACGAAGAAGTTTAGTACTTTGGAAACGTTTCAATCTTATAGTATTAAAAATTCATTGGAGTTAATTAAGTTAAAGAATGTTAAACTACACGATACTAATGTTCTGGTCTCATTTGGTATTAAATCTTTATTCACCAATGTTCCTGTAAATAGTATTGCTGCTTTAATTGAAAAATGGTTAAAATCCATTAATTTATCAAGTCTTATTATAGAAGATTTGATTATGTTAACTACATGCTGCATAAATTAAAGTTATTTCACTTTCAAGAACAACTTTTTCAAACAAATACATGGTTTGGCAATGGGCAACCCACTTTCACCATAATTAGCAAATTTATACACGACTTTCTTAGAAATAAAAATAAAAGCTACATACCCACAGATATTTAAGACTTGGTTTAGATATGTAGATGATATATTCGCAATAATTCCAGCTGGCCAAATTGATAAATCATTGGAAATATTGAACTCTCAAGATGACCACATTAAATTTACAATGGAAATAGAAAACAATCATCAACTTCCTTTCTTGGATTTATTGATTACAAAAGATAATGGAAATTTAACCTTCAATATTTATCAAAAACCTTCACATGTGGATAATTATATTAAACACAATATTTTCAACCCAATATTACATCAGCAAGCAGTATTCCGATGTTTGATACACAGACTTCTTCATGTCCATTATCGAAAAAACATTTTGCTTCAGAATTGCAACATATATATCAAGTAGCTATTGATAATGACTTTCCATCTTCCTTGGTTGACAGAATGTTTAAAAAAGCTAGTAAAACATTTCTATTATATAATAATACCTGACTTAAAGAACATCAAAGAAATATTGAACTGAAACAAATGGATAGATCAGCTGTTGCCAACCATTTCTGGAATTCCCAACATAATATTGGACAAGAGATACAACTATTAAAATCAATTCAAGAATCCTCTCAGTTAGATATTTGGGAAAAAATGTACATCATAAGTAATACGAAAAAAGTTGTTAATATTGATATGCCTTATTTAGACCCCGAATAGCGCTATGCAGCTACAATCAATTTGTTAAGTGATGAGTTTATATATATATATATATATATATATATATGATCTGCCTTAAGAATTAAAAGTGATTTTATATTACAGTGCGCGCAGAAATTGC
The DNA here is from genome assembly GCA_030765045.1 of Tenodera sinensis. NCBI lineage: Eukaryota > Metazoa > Arthropoda > Insecta > Mantodea > Mantidae > Tenodera > Tenodera sinensis. Next base: position 74,340,368 of record CM060967.1, read on the forward strand.
TTAGTTTCTAATAGCCAGAACTAAGCAAGTAATTTAAAAATACGGAAATGAAAAATACGGGTCTCCTTATTTGATTCCTATTATTCATAGAAAAATTTGAACCTTCTGCGAGAAAGACGTGTTTTACGGGTGTGCGATTTGACGTAGACTGACCCATGTATGGGTTACAAAACCTACAAGAAAGCAACTTTTCAGAAATTATGATTTTATTCAAGCAGATGCTTTTCATACATCTGAATTATTTATCAAAAAAAATGATAATAGACACATTTGCCTTTTATTTTTTAATGTATTCCTCTATTACCCTTTCTTTTAGAGCGTTTATTCAGTATGTCAAAAGAAAACATTACCAGAAACATTCCTTACCAGACGGTCTAACGATGGGGGACAAGAGAAACAGTTTTAGATGAAGCGTGGCTAATTGAAACCTGTTTTCATCCAAATTAATCAAGAAAGTGACGGCGAAAATGTCAATGCGCGCAACTGTCAAACAGCACAATTATTGTTCCGCACTGACAAGTAGGTAGGAAGGCAGATAGACAGGTGGGTAGGCAGGTATGTAAGGAGGGAGGTAGGCAGGCAGGTAAGGAGGGAGGTAGGCAGGCAGGTAAGGAGGGAGGTAGGCAGGCAGGTAGGAAGGGATGTAGGTTTAATGGCACTCAACTCCATAGTCATCAGCGCCCTTAAAAAGCATTTCATTGCAAAAGCCAGATATAAACTTGAATAAAAAATAAAATTACTAGTAACAAAGAAAATACACAAATATAAAAAACAGAGTGGCAATAGCCAGATATAAAACAAAGATATAAATATGTCGAAAAGCATAAAAAGGAGATATCTAAAATTTTAAATCTTCAAACTTATATCACACTCCGCTAAGAACTTAAACACTATCAACCGCTGTTTTGTCGTCCGCTAAGACCTCTGCAAGTGTGGCAGGCAGCTGCAGAGTGGTAGGAAGGCAGGTTGGGAGTTATAGAGATAATCAGACAGGCATGTAAGTAGGGAGCTAGGCAGATAGGGAGGCAGGAGGTATGTAGGGAAAAATACGGAATACAATTCATTAAGGCAGCAATAAGAATCTCACACAAGGTGTGGTTCACTAGCCTCTTAGAAGATTCAACAGAACCACAACCACCACCACTACCACCACCGCCACCACCACTACCGCCACCACCACCGCCACCATTACTAGTATCATTATTATTACTATTAGAGTGTATATTAAACAAATAAATTGAAGTCTCAAAAGAGGATTGAGCTTTGCTAGATTTAGAATAGAATACCTCAAAACGGTTGTATGGTGCTAACGTAAATGATTAAATCAACGTGAAGTTTTAATGAAGGCATTGACTTTTTCGGTTTTTAGTCTGGCAAACTCTTGAGATGCAGAGGTGTCACAACTTCAGGATACAATACATATTTTGGAATCATCTTCCACAACAGCGAGTACTGTTGTTTACTACATTTATAATGATGTAAATTAAATTGAACATCACACCTACGAGTGACAGAACACAACCCAGATGTAAATTTGAGGGAAAATATAGTCCGCCTGTAGTTTGGCGTGATATTACCTTTATGAGAATGTTATACTATATCCTATTGTAAGTGAAACGTTAAATGTACGTAACAGTGGTCCTGCGTATGACTGATGTCAAATCCGTCGTATTGTTTAATGTAAATGAAAAACACACATGACAACCGAGTAATTGAAAATGAACATAACAGTGATCGTTTTGCTGATGTAATACACACGGGTGAAGTCAATAAGTCTGCACTCTCAAATTCCCAGAAATATTGGTGCAGTGTCCAGCGTTACGTGTCCCCTCATCACAAGGCCATTTTTCATCGCCGACCGTGGCACAAGCTCTTGTTAGAGCCGGCAACATGATGCCGTCTCTGATTGGACCCAGCAATAGCCAATTACTGTCATGTGACGTATTCGGTCGCTCGCCACTTTATTAAAGTGGCACCGTCGTCAGCTTTTGTCCTAATTTTATACACCGCTATAAAGTGAAAATTCCAATCACTTAGGTAATATCTGCTGATGTGCTAGGTCCACCCATGGAGAAGTAACTTGTGGCAAAATGTACACTTCCCAAGAGGTATAAACGCAATGGAAAACTTATGAGGCTTTTCGAAGGACCTAACGAGCGAGAGAAAAGAATGTTTGGCAAGAGGTGATTACCTAAGAAGGGATAGACATGTCAAACAAAGAAGACTCCTTTGGAAAGCTTTTAGTATACCGTTCAAATCTTTGTCATTGCGCGCAATAAGTTATTCATCTCACTGTTAGTGCACACTGCCGGCGAATATTTAAATTCTGAACAAACTACATAAAAGCTTAATGGACAAATATAAAAACGTAAGATATTTACTACTGCGTTAAGGAAGCGAACATGATAGCTCAGTCTCCATTGTCAAACCAATCACAAACGAAACTGCGGTCATAAAATCCGAAATGATAATAATACTTATTCAATTATAATAGTAGTGTAATATATATAAAATAATAACATCGCCGAATAAGACAAAAATAATGGCATTTCAACGAAAACTCCTGCAAGATGTAAACTTGAATTAGAAGGAAGGATAATAGAACAAGTATCTTCTATTAATTATTTGGACTGCAACGTTATACTTAAAACCAGAAGCCATTTAAAATTTCTGATATTTTAAAATTAATAAATTTCAGAGGACGTGTCAAACAATATGACGAACACTAAAAAATAAAACATTGCAAGAAACAAATGAAACTTTCTAAAACAATGACTGTTCCTCATTTAAGTTATGGATATGAAAATTGGTCCTTAAATAGGAAAGGAAAGTAGAAGATAGTGAAATTAAGTTTTGAAGAAGTGTAGCTACTATCGACCTACTGAATCATCAAATAAATGAAGAAATACGGGAAAAACAACCGTCGTTCAGATACCATGTATAGTGCCAAAGCATTGCAGAGGTTTAGTCTCTCTTGTGAACCTCCGTCTGCAGGGAACGCCAGAGGGAAGTGCATTTGAGCGAGGAATCTAGCAGCAAAGAAAGTACGGGACACAATAATTCAGCACAGCAACCAGAGGTTTGAATTGTCCAGTCACTTATTAGATTCTAATTTACTTGATCAGCACTTCTTTCCTTCACTCAAAAATAAGTTTCCTGAACAAACTCCTTTCTGTTGTTGCGCAGTCCTATCCGTTTTTAAATAAAGCTAAGTTGAAAGCAGAACTAGCATAATATATTCTTGAAATGATTTTGAAGAAATGAAAAGTACAATAGGCCTTCTAAACTTTTTAACTGAAAATAACCTGGAAGAATCCTTTGGTTATGTTATGAAATTGTTGGAATTAGCAGCTACGAGGGCGAATCAAAAAGTAACCTGCACTTTGTTATGGCCATTTATTAAACCACATACACATAGGCAACACAGCTATGGCAACATACAATGTAAGTTCACTTTCCCACATAGTCCCCAGGAGACTGTAAACATTTATCGGATCGGGCAAACAACTTTTCCATTCCGGATGAGTAGAGACCACCTCCACTGCTGTGTTGTTGTAGCGTTTAACGCCCGCTTTTACTACTACGGCACCGCAGGCGGTGACACTGATGATACATGGAATGAAGATGGAGCACCGGTGGAACGACATGGCGGGGGAGACCGGAGCACCCGGAGAAAACCCACCCTGATGCCGCTTCGTCCACCACGAATACCACATGCGGGTCCCTGGGATCGAACCCGGGCCGTCTAGGTGGTAGGCGAACGCGCTAACCGCTCGGCCACGGCACCACCTCCACTGCTGGATACATCTGCTTTCACCTCCTCATCGTTTCGGAATTGTCGCCCACAAAGATCCTTTTTCACCTTACTAAACACACAGTAATCGCATGGTTCTAAGTCTGAACTGTATGCAGTATGGGGGATGTTGTCTTACCTTCCACTTGAATCTCTATAGCAGTTCCGACGTTTGGTGAGCCGTGTGAGGTGTTATGGTGAAAAATTGCATGCCCACAATAAAGAGCAGTAATTTCACAATGAATGCCCACGTAACGGAGCTATTTGGCCCACAGAAATCTGATTGTTGCACGCACCTGCATTTTGGAGTAAATATCCAGTTGGCATGCCATTGAACCAGGCCTGCTGTGCTCACACAACACGATGGGATACCACACCGCCCTACCTATCGGATGTGTCAGCAGTTACTGTAGCTTGCTACACATTCGTCACCGTTACGACACACAGCGTGCTCTTGTGGCGAGCAAGTGCAACTTACTTTTTGATTCACTCTTGTACTATTCCAGGGAAAGTGTAAAGCAGAGAGGTATTTCTCCACTTTGTCGCAGATCAAACCATTTCTTAGAAGTGCCGTGGATGTAGATAGGCTGTCTGTTCTTGCCGTGCTGGGAAATGATTCACAGGCTTCCAGATTTCAACGAGAGATTCATGGACAGATTCGTCTCCAAAAAGGAAAGGAGCATGGAATTTCTCTGCAAGTATAACTTCATAGGATATTCAACGCCATCAGACTAATTTTAAGGTAATTTTAGAACTGCCGAAATAATGCAATTTAGCAAAATGAGCTATTTAGAAAGGTAATTGCATAATGCACTAGGCACCAGCCGCCAGTGCGAAAAACCTAAAAGTAATTAAGCTAAATGATAGAATACAATAAAGTAAACCAAAATAGTAGTCTTACATTATCAGAATGGAAGAAAATTGACTACCAAGATTGTTCAAACCACCAACCAAGACGCCAAAAAAGTATAGGGAGACCAGTTACTAGATTGACTGACGACATTGTCCTGAAGTGGAACAGGACAAATAGCCTAAACCCTGTAGTTGGAGAAGAATAACATATCAATGAGTGAGACATTATTTGTTTTATTTAATATTTACATAGACGATGTTGTAAATGAATGGAAAGATTTATTGAATAATGAAGGAACTTTAATTCAGAAAAAGGGTAGAACAAATGCCCTGGTATTTGCGCACGATGTCGTACTTATGGCTGAATGAGAGAGATGTTAAAATATTAGCACACACGTTCCGAATAGCGGCCAATAGATGTGATTGTAAAACATCAACAAAGAAATAAAAGCAGTGATATTTATGGATAAATTTGAAATTAGAGCCAAAAAAATAATGTAAAATAAAATAGTGGAAAAAGTAATACATTTTAAGTACTGAAAATGTGATTTACGTACATATGAAGACAAAGATATAGGAAAACAAAATAAATTCCAGGCAATATGTGGGCCTATTAAGAGAACCTTAGGCCGGAAAACAAGGAAAGACACAAAACAAACTATGTAAGACAGTGGTTGTTGTCTGGAAGTGAAAACCGGATAATATAATCAAAGGAAAGAAGAACGCGAGCAACAGAGATGCTATTTTTGCGGAATATGAAAGGATGTACACGGGCAGATAGAACACAAATGCACTGCAATATGAATCAGTTGGTGCAGCAGCGGCGGACTAGCCGACCATCTCTGTCGCGCATAATGCTAACCATGCAAAACGAAGTTACTCTTACCGTTAGTTTAATGAAGTATTCAAAACACTGTCTCTCTGCATCTCTCTGCAGTAATTGTTGATTAATCGACGGATTCTGCAATCAAAATGCCTGTAAACGCACATCAGAAATTGCCTCTCAAATAGTCAAGCAATTTGGATTTTTCTTAAAACAGTTCATATTAATTATATTCATAATCTGATATATTCTGTGTTTGCTAAGGAATAGAAATTATATATATTTGGACTTGAGTCATTCTATTTCTGTGAATTTTATAGAATTAATAAAGTTAACGAAAGGTTGTATGAAATCGTTTCCAAGTTCATCTTTGTTTATGGGCCAAACAGCACCTTTATTTTGTATTTTCCTAATCATGTCTCTGCGTGTGTTTGCCTGTACGTGTGCCTCTGCGTGACTGTGACTGTGTGTGTGTTGTATGGTCACCGTGAAAGGTACGTCGTGTCGAAGTGAAGATTTAACGAGCGCCTTGTGTTTGTATCCTTTGAGTTAGTGTATGACAGACAAAGTGAAGAAATGCAGTGAAAGGACTGAGTCAAGGTTACGAGAAATAAACAGTGGACTGTTAGCGTCAGTAAAAGAACAGTATATTTGTGCAAAAGTTTAGTAGCAAAATAAAACGATAGAAAAGTAACTGGACTGGATTTTGTAATTTGGTCACAATATTTAAAACACAAGTACAAACTACATTAACAGACTACTATTAACATAAAATGTTTGACAAATAACAGCACGACGTCTAAATTATAATGGGCTCTTTAATTTACGGAAATTGAAGCCAATTTACAAAGGGAAGATCCTGCGGATTGGAGAACACTAACCAATGTAGGAGGATCAAATCCTAGATTGAGAGAAAATGTATAAATAGGAAACGGGTCTTCATGGAGGTCCATATCGCAAAAATAACAACTTTAATTATGGTGACTATTAAGCAAAAATGTGTAAATATTTAATAAATAAATCTTTATCTGCACATGCCAGTTGCCATTGAATAAAAAATAATTATTTTGAAGAAACATCTTGACGATCAAGCCCATACTATTTTACGTTTAATCAATATCAATGGATTAATTGAAATATTGTAAAAGTGTAGGTACGTATGTATGAGAAAAACAGTGTAAGCATTTAAACATCTACTCACAAGCTTCAGCTTGTATTGTTTCTTAGAAAATAAGTGGACAAATGCAAATATAAATAATAATAATAATAATAATAATAATAATAATAATAATAATAATAATAATAATAATAATAATAATAATAATAATAATAATAATGATGATGATGATGATGATATTAATGATATCAATGATATTGATATTGATGATGATGATGATGATGATGATGATGATGATGATGATGATGTCATCTAGCCTTCGACGTGTGCGGACGTGTCTCTCGATCGCTCCGTGCTATAGTTTGTAACTCTACTGTTTACGTACCAAGGGTCTTCCTTTCTAATGGGGGAAGATAAAGTGGACGATATTAAGCCTTGTAAGCGGTGTTCTGAGATTGCTCAGAGTGGTTTGAAATGTGTAAATTGTGGAACTATTTCCCACAGCAGTTGTGTAGCTTTGTTAAAATCTATACATATTATAAATGGAAACGAGAGACTTATAAATTGCTGTGACAATACAGGAAATTTGGATCTTAGTGCTATTGACGACCCATCTGTGGATAATAAGGACTATAAAACTGAATTGGTTTATTTAAAGTATATTATTAAACAAAAAGACTTGATAATAAATCAACAGAAGGATCACATACACCCTAAAACTTCAAATCAAGTTATTATTATTACATACCTTGGACTGCGACAATCAGCGTACGGAGATGTCAACTAGACAGAGAGACTCTATCTCTCCACATGTAAATATGGAAAATTTTACGGCGGAACTACCTCGGGAAGTGACGGTGTGTGGTGTAACTTACAGTGATGATGTTGCCGTCAGCACAGACAGCTCAGGAGACAACAGGGACGATAGTGCTCAGTGTAAGACGAAGTCTAAATCAGGTGATGAAGGTGCAGTACAATTTAGTGATAGTGTTAAACAAGGTAATCAACTTGAAGAAGATTGGAAGCATGTATCCTATAAAAGTAAGTTGAAACCTAGAATTCAGTTTAAAGCCAATACGAAGCCCATACAAAAGAAAGAATTTCTTACAGGTAATGCTACTAAGGGCAAACTTGCCGTAGCTGAAAAGTTGCATTTCCTGTTTGTTTCGCGACTCGACCCAGAGATTGAAAGTTCTCATGTCCTTGAATACCTTAATGAACGTAAACAGGGCAACTATGTTGTAGAAAAATTGAAATCTAAGTTCCAAGTTACAGTTCATTCAAAATTGGTGTGCCCTCGGCATCATTTGAGTTAGTTTATACGCCTGAATTCTGGCCCAGCGGTTCTTTTATCAGTAAATTTTACTTTCCAAGGAATTTTTTAAACTACAAGGCTGTCAAAGAAAAAGGGTCAACGTAAATTTTGGTGAAACAAAACTTAAGAACCTGAAGAATAAAAATAAATTAAATTTTAAAATATTCCATTGCAATATACAGAGCATATTGAACAAAATAGACGGTCTAATTGACATTGTTAATGCTTACGATGTTGATATTATTTGTATCGCTGAACATTGACTTTGTGACAAAGAACTGTTTTTGTTAAAAATTCCTGGTTACTACTTGGCAAGTTATTTCTGCAGACCAAGTGGTAAACATGGGGGCTCTGCAATATTTGTAAAACATGAGTATGAATCCAGCCAATTTATGGACATAACTAACCTAGTTGTTCAAGACAATTTTGAAGCCTGTTGCGTCTTTATTAAAAGTATTAGTCTTCTGTATGTTACCTTTTATAGAACACCAAGTAAGTTAAGAACCTGTTTTAATGACTTTTTAACTCGTTTTAATGATTTATTACAGTTAGTATTTAGTCGAAAAATGAGTATTAATATTGTTATCAGTGGTGATTTTAACGTCAATTTTAACATCAAAAGTAATAATTTAACTGATATAATTAACGTGTTTGAATGTTTTGGATTACGTTACCTGATAACAAAAATTACCCAACCTGCATCAGGTACTTGTTTGGATAACCTCCATACACCCCGACAAATGTACTGCGGAAGTTGTTCCTTCCATATTCTCTGACCACGATCCAATACTTTTTTCAGCTAATATTGATTATGATGACAATAATTTTCAAGGGAAATTAAAAACGCTAAGAAATATTAATAATCGTAATATAACATATTTTGTGTATTTACTCATGAATACTAACTGGATTTATTTGTATAGTATAATTAATCATGCCAATATTTTTACATATTTCTTAAATAGTTTTTATGAGGCTGTTAATAATACCTTTCCATTTATAACTTTTAGGCCCAAACCGAATTACAAATGTAACAATAAAAAGTGGTACAACGATGAACTCCGAATTTTAAAGAAATATATTTTGTTGTTTAACGACGCAGTCAATTGCCAGAATCACATCAGCGTCGCCGGTGTGCCGGAATTTTGTCCCGCAGGAGTTCTTTTACATGCCAGTAAATCTACTGACATGGAGCTGTCGTTTTTAAGCACACTTAAAAACCATCGGCCTGGGCCGGGTTTGAACCCGCGACCTTGGGATCAGTAAGCCAGCGCCTAACCAACTGAGCCACCCAGACCGACTCCGAATTTTAAAGGACAAATGTATGATGTTTTATGATCTTTATGTTTAGTTTGGTGTGTATGAATACAAAAGCAAATATATTGAATTAAAAAAGAAATATCAACATACCTTAAAGTCGACTAAAGTGAATTACTATTCTGCATTCATTAAGAACTCTAATAATATATTAAAATCCTCCTGGTTTGTAATATCTGAACATTTAAATTCTAACTCCAAGTCTGATATATTCCCACCTAATCTAAATTGTGAGGGATTTAATTCTTTCTTTCTTGATAAGGTCAATGACATTGTGAATAGCATACCCGTTACTAACGAATCAATGTCCTTTCTAAATAAGTTGCCTAAGCCTAAGTGTAATTTTGATTTCTTAGAACTTAGTGTTGAGGATGTTTACTCTGGTATTATGAATCTGAATAATAGTACATATGTGGATGTCTATGGAATTAATTATAAGATTCTTAAATTAGCTGCTCCATATTATATATATGTGTGTGTGTGTGTGTGTGTGTGTGTGTGTGTGTGTGTGTGTGTGTGTGTGTGTGTGTGTGTGTGTGTGTGTGTGTGTGTGTGTGTGTGTGTGTGTGTGTGTGTGTGTGTGTGTGTGAACCATTAACTTAACGTCTTTAATAGTTGCCTCAAAGCTGGTCATTTTCCGGATGCCTTTAAATTTTCCAAAATAATACCAGTATTTAAGAAAGGAGATAAAACCTGTTATGAGAACTATAGACCTATTAGTATAATTCCAATAATTGGAAAGGTGTTTGAAGCATTATTATGCAGGCAAATTGTGACTTATTTTGAAACCAATTAGTTGTTTAATAAAAACCAATTCGGCTTCAGACATGGCATGAGTACAATAAAGGCTGTCACCAGCTTTCTAAAACAGTGCTATGAAAATATGAATAACGGTAACATTGTATCAACTAGGCTTTTTGATCTCTCGAGAGCCTTTGACACTGTCTCACCAAATATTCTTTTAGAGAAACTTACTTTTTATGGTTTTCATAATCATAGCATTCAATTTTTAAGATCTTATTTTAGCAACAGGACTCAGGCAACTTATTTTAATGGTATTTTATCTCAGTTGAAACCTGTGAATTATGGGGTTCAAGGATCAATTTTGGGACCTGTATTTTTTATTATTTATATTAATGATCTTCCCGTTTCAATTAGGGATGATAATTTTGCTCCTTATCTTTACGAAGATGATATAGCAATTACCTTTTATGATAAAGCTGAACACATATTAAGACCTATATTACACACGGTATCACTAGTAGTTAATAATTGGTGCAATGCCAATAATTTGAGCATAAACACTGGAAAAACTACTGACATTCAGTATAAATGTAATACCAGATATCTCGGAAGCTCCATAAAGTTTTTAGGCATTTATATTGACTCTGACCTTGGATGGTCAACACATATTAATCACATCTTTAAAAAAATAACAACAGGAATTTTCATGCTAAGAATTTTAAGTCACAGTGTACGTAAAGATGTTCTCATGAAAGTGTATTATGCTCACATTTATTCGCATGCTAACTACGGTTTACTTTTCTGGGGGAATCACTCCCTGGCTACGAAGATCTTTGTACAACAAAAAAGGCTGTTAGATTAATCTGTGGAGTTCATCCAAAAGAGCATTGTAAACCACTTTTTATTCATTTAGGTATTTTAACCCTGCCATCATTGTATGTGCTGACCTGCCTCGTGTATGTTAAAGAAAATTTTACCACTTTTACAGTTTGCTCGAACATTCACAATTACACGACACGAAATCGTCTGAATTTATACATCAACAAATTTAAACTTACAAAAATTCAGAACAGTTTTATAGTTGTCTCTAACAAACTATACAATATTTTACCCGAAATGATAAGGGATCTCCCTATCACAAATTTTAAAAGGACTTTACGCCATACATTGATGGCCAATCCACTATATTCTGTGCATGATGTTTATAACCTAGAATGGTAATTTTAAATTATTACGTTGCTATACTGTAATAGTTTTTGGCAATAAACACTGTCTGTCTGTCTGTCTGTCTGTCTGCCTGGCCTGCCTACCTATGTAATAATAATAATAATAATAATAATAATAATAATAATAATAATAATAATAATAATAATAATAATAATAATAATAATAATAATAATAATAATAATAATAATAATAATAATAATAATAATAATAATAATAATAATAATAATAGTAGTAGTAGTAGTAACAATAACAATAACAATAACAATAATAATAATAATAATAGTAACAATAACAATAACAGTAACAATAACAATAACAATAGTAACAATAACAATAATAATAATAATAACAACAACAACAACAACAACAACAACAACAACAACAATAATAATAATAATAATAATAATAATAATAATAATAATAATAATAATAATAATAATAATAATAATAATAATAATAATAATAATAATAATAATAATAATAATAATAATAATAATAATAATAATAATAATAATAATAATTAGAAGAGGAAGAAACAATACGGTGCAATTTGTAATGGTCCAAAGCGTATCTCCATAAAAAATCTAGTATTCCGCAATTTTATCCTTTTTGCCAAAACTTCCGCCTCCTGCCCTTTTTGTTTATTGATAATTAAATATAACAATTTATTTACACAAAATACCAGCACCTCTAGCGGTTGTGTTGTATGAAAATCTGCAGTACACGCTCTTATCACCACTAAAAGCTTAAATTTCGCAAAACGATATGTTTGTTCATTTGTTGAGTTTTAATCAATGGTTTCTCCGTTTCTGCAGTTTTATTTGGGCGAAAATGAAAGCTATAAAAAGGGAAATGCTTTGCAATAATGTGGGATAAAAATAGTCATCATATTTCTGTACGGCTAAATGAAACGCGGATATATATACACATATGCCAAACGCACATACACACATATTTGGGAAGGGGAAGAGGGGGGTGTAGTCCTGCAATAACGTTTTCCGCAATAAAACTCCAGAATAATCATTTAATTTCACTACTTCATTCCTGCACAGTTCCCTCTAAGCTTAAACGTGTCCAGAATATAATGTTTTTATTCGTATATGTTGGTACTTTGTTTTTGCAGATTATTTTCCTAATAAATTTCCATACTATTACACAAATATCCTAGCTCTTAGCAGATTACTTTTTGGGTTTTGCCAGCAATTATCTGATGCGTTTGTCTGGGTTTCCAATACAAATATACACACAAATAAATATGGTAAGCATAGTCTCGGCAGTAAGTACTGCAATATTGGTCACTGCTGTACGAAATTTTTCCTAGATCACTTCTAACACTATCATCGCCATTGTTGGCATACTCGTATAACCTACCATTAAACGAAAGAGATTTTGTAAAGTGGATCTAATTATTCCGAGCTTCGGTAATTGCTGTTGTCTTTAACGCACACACACACGCGCGCCGGCCGGCGCAAACGAACATTCGCAAGCAAAAATATGTGAATGCTTTAATAGTGGTTATCTAAGCTCTTTTTAAGTTTCACATTGGCTTGCGGCATCCTTACCATAAGTAATGCCACAAGTGAATGTCAGTTTATCTAACTAGTTCACGAATATAGCCTACGAAATGTTATTTAAATACTGTATTGTAATTATCAACTCTTAAAAGAAAAATGAAGCAGGCATGCATACTCAGCGTCCATTGGCACGGCCCACGAGATTAAACACCATTCACCTAGTTTCCTGGTTGCACACGCAGTTTATATTAAACGTATTTCCTGTTGTACTCTGTGTTCTGAGGTTTCTCTTTTCGAATTGGTTCATCTATTTCAGCATTAGATGGTTCACCGAAGTAAGAGTGAGTCATTTTTGACGTTTAAAGCTAGGGGCTCTGTCGCGTCAAATTACGTAAGCTGTTGCGCATCCGAGGCTAGCGTAAAATACTCTTTCACTCAAGCCTCCTTGCGTATCTGTAAGACAGTGCAACTAGATTCTCTAGCCTGATCATTAGAACTAGGATTAGTATGTAAATGCATTCATACTCTTTTTCTTTGCTTATGTATAAGTAAAAATCTGATGTGTTGCACTCACATGACTTTCTCTACTCTTGTACTAACCATTCTTACAAACTCTTATTCCTATATCTTCTTCGTGTTAGTTAAGATAAACATTTGTACAAATTATCTTATTGCTTATTTCCTTGTAGCTGCAAGTGGAATGTTAGAATACAGTACGCTTTGTGCGATAGTCAAATGTTTTAAAGCTTTGAGATTCTGTTGTCTTTGCACACTTAACATATAAAAAATGAACAACGATGATCCATTTCACGAAAGTTATGTTTTCCGAAACTCACACACATAACAAGGAATATCCCCGAAATGGCTCACCTTACAAGAAAATTTATTGAGACATAAATTGTATATTTTAGCAAATTCTACATTTTTGTACAGTATGATTAGGTCTATCTCTAACGGTTTACCAGTTATGCAAAAGTCGTCCAGAGTAAATACGACTACAGGGGCTATAGCCAGAAAATTCAAGATTTACATTTCATTTGTCATCAAAATATCTCAAACATATGACATTTTAATTAAAATCGTTAGAGCCATTTTCAAGAAAATCAAAATTTTCTAAAAATGTTCCATGTAAAGGGTAGTTTAGAGTGGGACTATTTTCTTCAAAATCTTCGTGTCGTATCCTTGAAGAACATTGAACTTAAATGCCAACTTTGGTTTTTAGCCGACTTTTGGTTTTTGAGTTATACTCTCCACAGACACACAGACACACACACGGACCTTTTTCTAAAAATGCTTCTTTTTGGATTCAGGGGGTCTCAAAACATATTTCCGGTGAAATCTCGACATCGAATTTTTGGGTGGAATACAATACTTCCCCTACTTACCAGTAAAGAAAGTAAAAATAGTAAACATAATTCTGCCTCTTACATTAAAAAGTATTTCTTCTTTCTTATCCTTTAATTACATGAATATTTTTTTATTCCACTTATTAACTAAACTTTCTGAGTATGAGTCACTGAGAGAGGGAGTTTTAAGAAACTGAAGTAAAGGATTGTAGCGTGACAATAGATTACCGCTTCAATTGTTGTCAGCCTGTCTACTACATGATGATGAAAGCATGCTCTTTTTCCCTGTATTTGTCAGCAATGAAGTTATTCTTGAGTTTGTACGTTTAATGTTTCATTGAACTCCACCTGCGATACATCCTGTAACGTCAAAATAAAATTACCATCGAGGTTAAAGTCGTAGGTTACAATAGATGTTTCATTCACTACTGATGGAGTTGTGATTTTCTGCTAGGCTTGTAATAAGATTATATGTTCATTTAAATCATAGCTTGAACATGTTACAGTGCCCTACACACTAGGAATAAGGCGCTGCAAACATCTAAAATGCAAGGCCTTCTAAAACAAGTCTTCAACTGCAAGGAATTCATTGTTCTATGACATATGTATTGCTATGGTTGCCGCATATATTCCATGGTACAAACTCTAGATAACTACTCATAAATATAGTACATTTTAAACAAGTATTGCGAGAGGCAGATACCCCCCGATTTTATGCCTTCCTGCATTTGTGTTAGGAGAAAGTGTTGCAGTGCGTTTGATGTCATTAGGCAGAAGCTACAGACGTGAAACGTGGCTGTCGCCAATCTTGTGATTGATAAGCTGGATGAAGAAGAATCCCCTACAGCTCTTCTAATTTCAACAAAAGTGTCGAACACACAAATCATTCAACAAGGGCCCGTTTTCGTAAAGTGTTGTGGCTTAAAAACAATCAAGAAGATAAAGTTCTGGATCCTTATTCTGATTCTACAGCGTACATGCTAAATGTAGAAACTGTTTTAGGTGTGATTTATCAAAATATGATTCATTTCACCTTTCTTGGGCCTGGACTGCAACATGTCACCGAAGAAGTGCAAACTAAATCTCCACAAGTGAACACCGTTACATCAAATGACAAGAAAGTATTCGTTAAAGCCAGAGGACAACTGTCAAATGTTTAATTGCCTCCTGAACCTGTTCTGATTAGGCGGAATATGTAGCTACCTGTTTTTAGAGTGAACATTTTAAAGATGTTAAGTCTCTGACAAGATTCATTTCCAGATAAGTCAGCAGTTTCAGTGAGTGATGTCCAAAGTGCCTTCAGTGGTTCTATAATACAGTGCCAATTAGCTTATATCCAGAGCAATGTCGAATTCATTGCTGACAGTATTTTGAAATTACAAACACGTGGCACGCTATTGTGGGAATCATTGTGCAATATGTAAAATCCAGGTTAAGTGCTGTTGAAGGGAATGTTGGAATTCAAATAATGAAGAAATCTGAGTTTTTTTATGGACAGCCACCTTGACTTCTCTACAACGTTTGTAGTTTGCAAGATCCTCGACAGCGAAGAAGAGAAACCCTATCTCTCCTGAAAAATTTGATCTACCTAAATTTGCACCACCAACCTCCTGTGATTATACAAAAACATCGTCTCTAACCGGCAGCATTCCATGACAATGGAAAACTTGAAGATGTATAAGATAGTTCATTGCAATATAGAATGAAGTACACTGAATTCTGCAAAGTAATATTTAGTGGACAGATAGTTTAAATAGTGACCATGAAAATTAAAAAAAAAAAAAAAGTATCTTCATAATAATGTAATTTGTTTTAAGTTTGCTGCAACATCGATATAATTAATTATTATGGCACACTTAATTTTGCAAAAACATAATGAAATGAGGAATCTTCAAGTAATATGTTTAATATATCATAAGTAAGTATAAAAATTAAATTAATACTAGATATTTTAAAACTTTTATGTAATACTACATATTTCACGTAATATTATTACATAAATATGTACATATTCCACATGTAGGTATTACATAAAAATCCTACCCTGTAAGATCATAACATGAGAATAGCGGAGGAGGTGATCATGAAATGTCAAATTTGATACAGCGTTCGCGAATGAAGATTGTCATTGATTGAAATTGTTATGCACATGACTCATTGATTTCAACTAAGTCACGCATGAGTAGAATGGTTGTCTTAATCGAATTCAGCCCTAAGTCCTGTTTGAAAACAAAACAATTTATTTTGCCACTTGGCTAAAATTGTCCTCACTCCTTACATCTCGTTTGTATTCAGATGGGATGTGTGGTAAACCGAATGTTTTACTGATGGTTTATATCAGTTATTCTGTATTTATTTAACTATAAATATACAAAATAAGTCAGATACTTCCTGATTTCTTCACTTACGCTTTTATTTACAACACTCACTCTCGCTACTGATTAAACATATCATCACACTACCAGAACGTGTCGAAATTCATTCACACATATCGAGCGATAGCGAGTCATTCATAACATTCAATAAAGCGCCTTAATTGGCCATAGTTTCATACAAATATTTATGCTCGACCATGTGTCCAAGCTTCAAACATTTATAAACTTTATATATATACATATATATTCTACGCTGCATATTGTCAATGGTGTCAGACATTTTAACTATTTGTTACCCGATCCGATTGTAGTTAGGAGAATCGATAATAGGGTTTTCAATTTTTCTAGCCGGTCTGGGTGGCTCAGTTGGTTAGACGCAGGTCTACTGATCGGCCCAGACCGATAGTTTTTAAGTGTGGTTTAGGAAGAACACTATTGGGATAATATCGTGCTTTTATGCAGAAATCTTGAAGGAGTTGCAGCTGCAATTATTGACGTTGATTATTCAGAAATACTTTTTTAAAAGGGCAGGTAATATTTGTGTGAGTAATGCAAGACAAGCGCTAATTTTAACGTTGCAACAATTACCTGTACCGTAAAACAGGCTAAATTCGACCACCTTGGATAACTTCGGCCATTAGGTTGTTGAACTATACTTTTTATTCTGTAATCTAGAATATTAACATTGTAACGATTTCGCGAGGTTTATTGTACAACCAACAGACCACATTAGTTACAAACTTGTTTTCCATGCATCTTGGTGCGTAAAGTAGACATCAGTAGCAGCTGATATCGTTCCCTCGATAAGTGTTGTTCGGAAGAGTGAAAACTTGAAGGTGTAGACGATTTGTATTTCACGTAATTGATGGGTATCTCAAAATATACGTTATTTAAGATTGAAACAGATTAAACAATTTGTCTCATTAAATTAGTTCTACATTCATCGTTGTGAATTTTCAGCCTAACTTTGGCCACGCCAAAATACCAAAGAAAAATTGTGGCACCAACTGTTTGGTTTGGTTTAAGGGCGTTCAACTTCGAGGTCATCAGCGCCCTTAAAAGATTCATGGCAATAGCCAGATATAAATTTCACTCAAAAAATAAAAACACTAGCAACAAGAAAAATATACAAAGGTAAAAAGCAGTGGCAATAGTCAGATATGAAACAAGGTGATAAATATGTCAAAAAGCAGAAACAGATAATTAAAATTTTAAATCCTCAAATTAATATTGCACTCCGCTAAAAAATTAAAAGCTCCATCAACCGCTGTGGCACCAACTGTATTGAAATAATCCCTAAATATGTTTTTTAAACCAGCACGTCTGAAATGTAAAAGAACTATATCGAATTGAATGAAGTTAACATAAACAAAACCAATGCAGTATCACGGTAACTTACTTTACAGAATATTAACCAAAAAAGCAAATAAAAACTGAGTTGTCTTCGAGAGACTGATTCACGGAACTTCGGAAATCTGCACACATAGGAGAGAAAAACAATAATAACCAAAGAGGCTGAATGTAAAATCTGGAAAGAGTGTCAGTAGGAAACATTTCAAGAGAAATGGAAGCCGAAGAAATCCGCTCTATGTTAGAAGCAGATGAATTAGTTCAAATTGAGCCTTTTTCTGCTACAGCTTCCAACACAAGTCGTTCCCACTGCATAAAACTTCGTGTGCAGTTTTTGATTGGGTACAATCAGAGATTCTGTGCTGCAGAAACTTTAAATTCCGAGAACACATAAAATAAAGTGCTTGAGAAAAAACTTGGGGAAACAATTCTTTCTTATACTTCCAGACAACGAGGATGTGTGTAACATTCTGAAGAATCAGTTTGTGAAGAAACTGCAGCCATCCCTTCGTATAAAACATGGAAGTTTTACTTTCAGAAATATTACAGACAATTACATATTTTAAAACAAATCATGGACATGCCTAAGAAATGACCAAACTGATAAGTATATTTTAAAAACAGTTTTGGCGTAAAATTATGTTATTGTATGATGAAGCTTTAAAGAAAAGAAAAGGCAGTATTTAGTACTCAATTTATGTAATTTTTAATGCAACTTTCGTTCCAAAACAAGTACAGCATTAATGCATTTATAGCGGCCAAGTAAACACAGGTTAGTGTAATTACCCCGTTCTGGTATAGTGGAATTATTTGATGGACACTGCCTACCCACACACTGATAACCAGCCTCCATCACGGTATTTGGCTGCTGAAACTCATATATATGAGAGAATTAGCCCATAGCCCATCTCACGTGAACAATATAAGTAACGTGTTTCTTTGCAATCAGTGTAAACATTTAACCTAAAAGTATTTTTGTGAGACAACTATGGCTAAACAATCGTTCACAATTTCAGAGGTAAATTAGAAATGGGTTCTATATATGGAAGTAATCCATTCCTTAGTTCTCTTTTCTTCATGTTTTAGTTGGAGTTTCATTAGTCAATTTTCCCTTATTCTCTCATACTTATCTTTACTATGTATGTAGTTTGAAGATACATCAAGTATTCCTAATTATACACCTGAATAAACCTAGCCCACCACTGAAGACAGCTCGTGTACATATCACAGGTACACTCACTTCCATTC
The DNA here is from genome assembly GCA_030765045.1 of Tenodera sinensis. Classification (NCBI taxonomy): domain Eukaryota; kingdom Metazoa; phylum Arthropoda; class Insecta; order Mantodea; family Mantidae; genus Tenodera; species Tenodera sinensis. The sequence continues at coordinate 74,359,389 of CM060967.1, forward strand.
ATGCTGTCACTACAGCTTTTGGAGACATTTTACTTACCTTTACAGATAGCGTACGTGTAGGAAGGAGAAACTCTGTATCTGTTTACGTGCACAGTTCTAGATTATTCACATATGTACGTGTATATATATATATGTATATATATGTATATGTGCACAGTTCTAGATTATTCACATATGTACGTGTATATATATATAATTTCGACTAATGTATTCAAATGGCAAATTTGTTTCCCACATGCAAATCTTCCTCGATTCACCTCCGCAATATTTGCATACTTTGCTAGAAATAAGGGAGACTGGGCCTCAATTTTCTAACTTTTCAAGTTTACATCTGTTCACTTAAAAATTGGCACACTTAATATGAACAAATAAAGAAATTGCCGTAAAAAAGGGAAATGTTCTTGCTTCTCAGATAACAGAATTAAATTCTTTTAATTAGCGGAAATTATTTTTTTTTTTTTTTTTTTGAAAGCTGCCCTCACATTTTTCAGATAAACATGCTAGTGCCATACGTACGTAAACTGAAAATAGATTAAAGTATTTGAATAGTATAAAAATATGATGTGCCAAATGAAAAAACTAAAATTTGGAGAAAACGTAGGATTCTTCAGGAGAGCACGAAAAAACATAAATGTGAACTTCATATTTTTATAACATACTACCTACTAATTTACATAAACACGCTGCGGAATTTTCCATGTTATTGAAGTGCAGTGTTGTAGGGTAAATTTTGAATATGGAAAAAGGAAAACGGGCTATATTGCACAATATCTCTATATAACAGGATATGTGCGACTATACTTGTATATTGCATTATTTCAAAGGTGAAAGGTGAGAAACTATTTTAAAGATAGTAATATATTTCTTAAGAATACTATTTTCAGCTCAGTCTTCTAATTAAGTCTGCCTTGTCATTACCGCTCTAGGCTTTTTGTTATTTTTATCCACTGGATTTTCGATGTTTGTTATTTATTAGCGTTAAATGTATCTTCAGCACCATTCTTAAAGTTACAACAGTCTCCATTCTGCATTAATTACCATTAAGGATAGTCAAATCTAACAGAGGTGATTACTTCAACCAGGTATAGAGAGCGTTTTTGGCTTTCTTTTCTCTATTTGTACTAAATCACTAACACAGCGTTAAAGCGAGTGTCCAGTAATGAGAAATGTTTCTTCAACCTCATCAATTATCCGTCCTGAAATTAGATAAGACCATAAAAATGGCAGCCTCTTATTTTTGTTTTGTGCGCCGCAGTTGTCACTCGAAAACTTCAATTTTCTCTTATATGTAATTTTAGAATGCAGAGCTTTTAGAATAGATGAGGCAATTTCATATCCTCCTCTACCAGCCACTCTGTGGTGCAGAAATGTACTCACTGCTTTCACCTACGTGAATACGAACTAGCAAACTGAAAGCTTTCTAGCATAGTATATTTTACTATATGTCAAAGACGGAAGTGAAAAAACTTGTTGCACATTCATACTAAGGATACTTGTATCACTAGAGGTCATTTGTGAATTTGTCTTTTTCACACACAATTATTCTGGCTTTTTGAGCTTATCGGTGATGTAGTTGAAGACGTTGTCTTGATCGAGCTCAGGAAATAATGTGATTGCATTGTCCACATAGCCCACTATATTAGAAAAATTAAATATAACTTGGCACTGCAATATCTGTTGAGATGTATTTGAGCAACTTTAAGTGCTTGAGTTACATGGCCCGTTATATACTGTTACTGGAATAGCTCCATAGCCCACTTTACATGAGAATAAAAATTCAATTTTTGTCATTTGGCCCGTACTATCCTTCCACTCTTTATTCGATTGAAGCGGGCGTTATTACTTACACAGAAATAAGTTTTTGTTTTTATGAAGTAGTTACTATTAATATTCCTTTTCTTTTCAGCATAAACTATTTTTCGTGAGCTAGTGGTTAAAGCACTCATCAAATAAATATTTATTTTTAGGTAATACATTTAAGATTATGTATGAAAATTTACATACAAATTAGAGTAAAATTGAAATGTAAGGAATACATTTTATACCAAATCAAAAACTGAAAGAAAAAATCTGATGTGTTGCACTCACATGACTTTCTCTACTCTTGTACTAACCATCCTTGCAAACCCTTACCCCTACATCCTCTTCGCGTTAATTGAAATAAACATTTGCAAAAATTATCATATTTGCTTATTTCCTTGTAGGTGGAAGGAGAATATGAGAATACAGTAGGCTTGAGCGATAGTCAAATGTTTTAAAGCGTTCAAATTCCGCTCTCTTTACACGCTTAACATAAAAAATTGAATAACGATGTTCCAGAAGTATAAGTTCTCCAAAACTCACACAAATAACAAGGTATATCTTCGAAATGGCTCACTCTATAAACAATTTTATTGAGACACAAATTCTGTATTTTAGCAAGATCTAAATTTTTGTATACTAATATTTGGTCGAACTCTAACAGTTTACCAGTTATGCAAAAGCAGTCCAGATTAAATAAGACTACACTTCATTTGCCATAAAAATATCTCAAATATATGACATGTTAATCAAAATCGTTAGTCATTTTCAACAAAATCGAAATGTTCGAAAATTTCTCCAGATAAGGGGTAGTTTAGGGGGAGGATGTTTGTGTCGCATCCTTGAAAGACATAAAACTTAAATACCAAATTTGGTTTTTAGCCGACTTTTCGTTTTTGAGTTATGCTGTCCACACACACCTTTTTCTAAAAATGCCTTTTTTGGATTCAGGGGGTCTCAAAAACACATTTCCGATGAAATCTCGACATCGAATTTTTGGGTGGAATACAATACTTTACTATAATCTACTTTACTATATGTAGTAGAGAAGGTCTATTAGGGCGCACTTAACGTATTGAGTATGATTCTGATCGGTTATTGTTTTACTCGTCACATATGGCGGATATTTGAAGCTGCGCTCTTTTTCTAATAAGAGGTTATGTTTTCCAAACATAAAGACAAAGAGCATAAACAATTTTAAAAGAAGAATAGAGTACAGGGATGGACGTAGCCTTTAGGAGCAAAGCAAAAGAAGCAGAGAAAAAATGTTGAGTAAATAGTTACAAAGATAAGCATAATTTTATTTATAACTGCATTGCACCATTTCTCACCCATCGCTTCAAACTTGACGCAAAGTGAAGAAAATGTTTGGCATTGTCAATCTTAACTTACGTCATGTTGAGTCAGCTCTAAGTAGCTCAATTTAATACAGTCTGTTAGACTTTCACGTTATGGAAGTTCATCGTAATCCCGGCATTAGCAGTCCGATTAAGTTTCTAGCACTGAGATCTGAACCCATACTTAGCAATCTAGGTATATCATGCAGCCATTATGACAAGCCCTGTACTGGAATCTCTTTCTTGACCTTTTATAATATTGTGATAAAATAAAAATCTTTTTCAGCTTTTTTCCTCTAACAATGCACAGCAGCAGTTCTGTTATTGATGTTAGCACAGTCTTCAGTCTTTCATGATATTACAACTCACACTGTTGTCTTTTCGTAACCTTAATACACAACTTTTTGTCTTTTTGTTCTCCCTTTGTCTCACGAAAACTAACTGACGACACAGTCCGTCAAAACTGCTTAGCCTCTTCTGGAATGCCAGCTTCCAGAAAATTAACGAACAATCTAGGAAACCCCCCTTTATTCTGCCGCTGGGATTGTTGTCATGTGTTAGCTCACCGTGAGTCGTGTGGGGCAGCTTGACCTTGATTGTTTTTGTCTGCTCACCGACCTGGTAGATATGTATACCTTGTTCCACTCTTAGAAGGCAGTATGGAGTTAAATGGGATGTATCTGTCTCTATCTAGCGCATACAAGTTGCCATTAGCCTCGTCCTTTTCTACCCTCGCACTGTTCCTAATAGCATGGTATAAATATTCAGTTGTTATAAATTTCAGGTTTGAACACGTTATCCTACGCAGATTTTTTTCTCTATTAGTTTATATCCTTTTTAGAGTCATTATACATTTCTATAGGCTCATATTTCTTCAAAAAACATTTTCTCAATAGAAGTCCGATATGTACTGTTTCTATACTCATCACGCACTAATAAACAAACTGCTAGAATGCGTCCATATTTTGTTCTTAGCTAGAGTAAACCATAGTGCTACTACCTGCCCACTTTGAATTCTCTATGTTTACTCAGTTAAGTGTTATAATTTTTTAAATTAAATGTTTTCGGAAAATGTTATACCTGTGCACTGCAAAAGTTACGCAGTGTGAAACTTTTTTGTTATTGAGTTTACATCAGGGAACCAGCGAGAACAAATGTTGACGAGGGTTGGAGAAAGTTTTTAAAATAAACCAAAAGGCTGTAACTTCTTTCTTTCATCGAGTAGGGCAAACAAAAGGTATTCATCTATTCAGCGTATTCTCGCGCCAGGCCTGACACAGAAGATAGTATAAGGAGCAGCACTAGCATTAGTTCGAAACAAGTCGGTGTGTAACTGTGTGGAATCTATGAGCTGTTATTGCGTTATTTGTTTAATAGTTTCGTAAATATTTGTAGTTATGGAGGGGCAAGCTAGGAAGAGACGATATATTGGTAAATTAAGAAGCAAGGAACGCCAAATAATTATGAAGGTGTTAGATTATTTTTCAAGTAAAATGCGTGTAAGTAAGGCAGTAAAAGAAACAGCTAAGGCTATCGGGTGTTCAGAAGCAGTAGTGTATAGGATTAAAAAGGAAGTAATGAAAGGACCTCTAAGAACGCCGTCGAAAAAGAAAGCAAAAAGGGCGGGAAAAAAAGAAGTATATAGTGAATAGTGCAATGTGAAGTGCGGCGAATTATTCAGTCTTTACTGTTTGCAAATATTCAACCCACGCTGAATATAATTTTGTCACGGGTCAACAGTGATGAGACCCTACCAAATTTCTCAAGGGCCACTCTTAGTCGGTTCTTACATGATTTGGGGTTGGAATATGAAAGAAGGGGTAACAAGTGCATATTAATAGAAAGAGACGATATCGATATCATCAGATGGCGACATAAATATCTAAAAGACGTAAAAAGGTGTAGGGACCAGGGGAAATCAGTTGTTTATACAGACGAGACATTTGTAAATTTAGGTCATACAGTAACAAAGGCATGGAGGGATACCAAAGTTAAAAGTGTCCGTCAAGCAGCAATTGAAGGCCTAAGTACAGGACTCCGGCCACCTCGGGATCGCGCGCGGAGAAAGATTCGCAACTAGTACATGTTGCAACACTGCGCTCCATTTAACGTGTACTGTCTTCTAAGGGTGGAACGCGCTTTAGTATGAGGTAACTTCACCTTGGCTGTCCTTTGGTGTGTGCCGCGCGGTCGGCGTCACAATATACATACCAAAGCAGAAACTCTGGTTCTTCCATCTCCAAGACAATATGCCTAGCTCAGTCGGTATGGTACCTGCCTGCTGCGCAAGGGTTCCCGGGTTTGAATTCCCGACTGGAAGGATGGACATTCTTCTTCCCTTTCCTACCTACAGTCTGGAAGTACGAATGGGAGTGTGAATATGCGTATGAATTTAATGTAAAAAGTAATTTAAAAAACAAAGACCAGAGTAATAGAACCCCAAATTTAAAATAAACGCCATTAAGTGAGTGAACATCATTGCTGTTTAACAATAATTGCTCCAAGAAGCAGAAAGTCGTCGATATCAAAGCCAGCATATAAATGGAACTTTTTTAAGAAAAGAAACGAAGCACAATGGACGGAATTGTTTTTTTTTTTTTTCCACATTTTTGAAGTGGAAAATGTGATCATAAATTTGCTATTCATATCGCAAAGCTTTGGTAACTTGCGAGATATTCCATAAGAAACAAGTTTTTTAGAAAAATGTTATCCTTAGATTATTTTTAGTTATTTCCTCTTAGAATGCTCTAATATTCCATTTAATACCAACTTCTTTTAAGCCCACTGGTTTGTGTTTACCATGCGTAGCATACTCTTGTTTTGGTCGCCTGGAGGCTGATCAATAATTGAAATTTTGTCTGACCGTCTTACGAGGGCTGCGCAGTTAATATGTTTTGGAAGTGGAGTTGCTACCTTTCAGCCCTCCAACCTGCATGCCTTTGTTTGTGGTGAGCTCCCATCGATTACTCCCTTTCAGCAAGCTTAGATATACCCTGTTGTTGCAGGATCAATCTCGGTTTGATTTCCGCTCCACCCCCTCATCTGTCAGCCAGTCCATCAGTATCTACCATAGTGTGAACCTGCCTAGCTTTCTGAATCAAAGAGCTCACTGATGCTTCCAATATATCTACTCAAAGCTCCCCTTATTAAAGACTCGCAGATAAGTTGGTATTTAGACCTTTATTGTTAATAAAATGCTAAATATGACATTTGCTTCCCACTTTGATTCTGTATTCACTGTTTCTCAATCCAGGTTATCTCAGTTAATTAAAGACGTATTAGTAATGTCTAGAAATGAAACAGTTCCTTCGTAACGTCAACGCGCAATATATACATATTACATAATTGGGAGGGGTTCTCTGTATTGTCTTCTGCACCTGGAACCTGATCTTCTTGACCTCTGACCGGGTGCAAAGTTTAGAGTCAGCTACAGTGTATAGTTTATGCGTAGCCAACCTCGCGTCGATTGAAGCAAATGTTTCATGTCTAGTATGATCCTTCTACCGATGTTAGAAATTATGGATACTATCGTTATAATCTATTTAAAACAACACAATGAAACATAGCATATTCTTTAATTACGCCTTTTTCCAATAAACAAATATTTTGATTATTTAAAATATGAATGCTTTTCGAGACCCCAATTTTAGGAAAAACATGTGTAATTGATAATAATTTGTGCGTTAGTGCAAAATGTTACACCAATTCAAAAGATACTATGCCAATTTAATCTATAATAATCAATTTGTGAAGTAGAAGTGAACTTAAAACAATTGATTACAAAATGTATGACAGTTTTGTTTTGGAAATTTCACCGATTCAACGTCTTGACAATAGTTACTAATATAAGAAGCTAGTTTAAATATAGGCTTTTAGAGGTTAAAATTGGCAGATAATTGTATATTGTGACAAAAAGGCAATTCAACAATTCCACTCCTGACACCAGTGCAACAAAATGACAATATCATTCCGGTTACTTTTCTATCACTTTGTGTGCTAAACTTTTGCACAAATACACATTTTCTTCTCGTCCTTAACACAGTCTACAGTCTTTCTGCTATGACAACTCAAAACTTTTACTTCTCGAAACCCTGCTTAGTCTTTTCAGTGTCTTCCTTCACTTTCTGTCTCTCATACACTCCAACGACGATGTAATCACTCGACGCCCGTTAGAATTTTCTTCACGACGAGCGACGCATCTTTCGCGACGATACACACTTGCACAGCTGTCTGGCACTCACTGACACACTGATCTTTCTCGAAAGTTCTGGAGAAGTTTTGTATAGTCACTCCCATTGTTGTTAATCACGTACACACATACAGCTGCGCGAGGTAGTCTGACCTTGAACGCCATTGCCCACTCGCCGGCCCGCCATGTGGTATGAAGTAACTTGGCCCCACCCGTCCTTTGTTGTGCGCCGAGGCTGGCGTCTCAATATGGTATAAAAAGCCGAGTTACTAAGCACCGAGAAGCAAACACGTGGCTCTTAAGAATTGCTACCCTAATGGGCATCACCATCTGGCCTTTATGCGATATACTGGTTATTTATTTAGTATGAAAATATCTCTATAATAAAATATTTATGAAGTTTTAAAAGCGAAATTAGGAAATTATAGCACACACAATTGGCAATAAATAAAAATGTCATTTTGAAAAAATGTTATTCAAAATTTCAGATTACTTATTCACACTTTAATAGATTCGTACTCTATACAAGCAGTAATTAAAATAATGTTCATCATGGAAATGATCCATTTTCATTCTGCAGTATTGCCTTTTTTATATTTTGCTTGAACTGTAGATCATATTGTTTATTCTGTTTTTCATAACAAAAATAAAAGTTTTTCTGTCGACTATCTATAGCAGATTAGAAGAAATATTGTATTTCAAAACATAAATTACCCATCCAGATTCCGTTAGTTTAATAAAAAAAAACTTGTACTGTTGAACCAGCATTCCACCCAAAAGTTGAATACCGCGATTTGACCGGAAATAGGTTTCGAAACTCACAAGTAGCACAGAAACCAGAAAACAAAGGAAGAAAAGAAGAAAAAAAGGAGAAAAAAAAAGTATATTGACACACTCTTCAAAACTCTGAATATCGTTTTGCCTATTGTAACATATAACGAAATGTGACGAGGTTTATCTGGATTAACAATAAATAGCTAAAATTATTTCTCAGTTGGTTAGACGCTGGCCTACTGATCCCAAGGTCGTGGGTTCAAACCCGGCCCAGGCCGATGGTTTTTAAGTATGCTTAAAAACGACAGCTCCATGTCAGTAGATTTACTGGCATGTGAAAGAACTCCTGCGGGACGAAATTCCGGCACACCGGCGACGCTGATGTGATCCTGGCAATTTACAGCGTCGTTAAATAAGAAAATAATTTAATTTTACCTAAAATTATAAGCCTTTGCAGGTATAATTTGTAGAAGGACTAGAGAAATGCATGTGAATGTAATACACTTGAATTTGTACATTAACTGTCTGTGTGAGCGTCTGAACACCCTAATCTAAACATGAAATATCCGATAAGCACTAAACTTTGGTATTCAGGTTCAGCATAATACAAAAATGCCACACGAAGATTTTCAAACAAGTACCTCCACCCCAGACTATCTTTCACATAAAAAATGTTTTGAAATTTTCTATGTTCTCAAAAACTGCTTCAACGATTTTCATTAAAATATATGACAAAGTGTGTATAGGTATTGGATTTCCTTGGGATTTCCTATGAAGCCTCCTTCATTTGGAAGGAATTCTGTAATCATCTTTAACTTGTAACTGATTGTAATAGATGCACAACAAATAGCTGCACGAAAAGCTTAATTCTCTTTGCAACGTACAGTTTATTCCAAACACTTTGGTATGGTATTTCCTACTATCGATTGCTACTGGTTTCAATATTCAACATTTTGGCCTTTTTGAAAATTTTGTCGCTGTTGAATATCGACTATCTGGACAATCCGGTTTTTAAGCACCTGAATATCCATTCAGTTTTTTTACCCAGCTTGTACCTTCAGCTTGCTTCCGAAATACTGTATTTCGATTAAAATGAAATATACTGAAAAATAAGGTTTATGAAGAATAAAAAGTAGAAGCTAAAGTTATGTGAATGCAATAATCACACTTTTAAATTAGAAACGGATATTTTATGAAGTCTTCTTAGCTTCTATTATTCATATATAGTTGTTCTTTTGTGATTCAACCAGATGAATGCTAAGTAAGGAAAACAGTATGTAGTTTTTTGATCTCAGTGTCATGTGCTGCTTTTTTGTTACTTTCTTACCTTTTACTCTTGTTTTTCTTTTTATTTCTGTGTGCTCTAATAGAAAGTAAAATATGCTACAAACCAGAAGAATCCACAGTCCCACGGCTCTGAGGTACTGGGTTTTTCATTTTATCATCGTCTCTCACTTTCTCTTTTTCTCGTTTCCCGCTCTTCTTTCCATCCGTATTTTTGCTCTCTGCAATTTTCCCTCTTAAATCACTCCTTTTTTTTGTCATCTTCCCATTAACTTAGTCTCCGCCTGTATAACCTTCCTTCCACATCTGCGATTCTACGCATCATGCACAGAGTTGTAAACCTACCGTAGACTACCGTAGACTATCATAAGTGTAGACTACGGTAGTTTTCAGAGCAGAATTGATCAAGTACCCGCATTACCTGTACGTTAGGTGTGTTGCATACTTATGGGGTGTTACCTAAATTGATCGCGTTCTTTCATTTTGACCATGTTTTACCAGATTCCTCTAGAAACCGGAAGGTTGAATTTTGTACCTTCTCGAAACAGAGAAGGAAGGGCTGCTTAACCTACGAAACATTGGTGTTCTCAAAAGCATTTGGAAGCTCCTCTAAGTGTACTACAGCAGAGATCGAAGACTGATAGTGATCACGAGTAATACGAATCTGAACTGAGAAATACATTTTTATTTTGATCAGTTACCAAAGTCATGATCGTAGTTTTTGGTGATCATTATGCATGAATGACCGCTTCCGTAGTGCAGTGGTAGCTCGCCTGCCTCTGGCGCGGAGGTCCCCGGTATTGGTGTGGGGATTTTTCCCCTGCTGGGGTGTCTGGTACGGGGTGCACTCAACCTCGTTAGGTCCAGAGGGGCCAATTGCGAACCTACTTGATAAAGAATTAGGTCACAAAGTCCGCATAACCGACTGGAAGGGCTCGGGGGATGACCATCTCCCATTCTGCAGAACTGCACCCCATTCATGACGCTTATAGTGGGCAGATATGGGGGACGCAGCGGCCGGGCGGTAAAGCTTGACCCGGCAAGGGCTGTTGCGTTATGGGTTATGTATGAATTTCTCATTACATTATTATTTCTTTATGCCAATAAACTTACTCCTGGTGTTTTTAAATACACAAGCCATATGTGGGCAATGTTTAAGAGGTCGAATCAGGACTAAATTCAATGTCCTAGCTGGGATTTGAACCACGGAACTTCCGCTTATCGAGCGGCTGGTCTAACCTACCATGGCCAACTTGCCAGTAAATTCCCCAACTGAGGCCCAAATGACCCAGCTGTCGACGGGCCCTTAAACCCCACACTCCACTCCACTCCCCAACTGATTCGTACTTTCCCGGTAGACCACAAGGGAATCTCACATCAGAGATATATACCCCAAGGGCGACTTAGTAAGTACTTTATATCCCGGGTTTTAAGTAACATTTAGATGGTAATTATTTATTTATGCTTACACCAGCAGGAACTTTTTTAGCATAAATAAATAATAATTACCATCCAAAGATTACTTAAACCCAGGACATAAAGTCGCCCTTGGGGTATATATCTCTGATGTGAGCTTCCCTTGTGGTCTGACCGGGAAAGTACGAATCAGTTGGGGAATTTACTGGCAAGTTGGCCATGGTAGCTTAGTGATTAGAGCAGCCGCTCGATAAGCGGAAGATCCGTGGTTCAAATCCCGACTATGGCATTAAATTTTTCAGTCCTGATTCCACCTCTTTCTCATTAAATTTCTTAATTCGTTGTATTTTGAATTATGTTTGTTACCCACCAATGATACCAATACCAGAGCGTTTAGAAGGAGAAGTGTGATCACTGCTGTAGTTCATGTGTTCCGCCGCACAGATGGCAGTGCAACTGTTAGTGCGGTACAATGCTAATACAAACACTAGCGTTTAGCAGGAAGTTCACCTGGAAAAGTAGCAAAGGAGAAAAATAGTGTCGTTTAACAATAACTAATTCACACATGCACATTCTGACAGCCATTCACAGAAATTCAAGACAATAATGTTACCACTAGAATGCAAAATGGCATTAAAGGAATGAAGTAAAATATAATTTCCTGTGAATGAAGAGTTAACTTTGCTGCAAGAATAGCACAAGCCACTTGTATTTCTATTGTATCTTGATTTAACTTGGCTGTCAGTAGGTATTGCAGTCCATTTCTCCACAAATGTAATGTCCTTTCAGAAGTAAAAGTATTCTGTTCTTCATTAAGAAGTGATTTCCAACTCGTAAGTATATCGACTTTGTTTGATCCTTTGTACAGCCCATTTATAGGCAGTGGTGCCTTTAATACATCTACGAGGCTTTCTGGTGAATTGTTCCGTTTTTTCACTTCCTTCGAATCCAGCAAAGTGTGTCTCCCGGAAGAATTTAATACTATCACCCACAGATCGGCTAAACAGCTGGAAAGTAAGCCTCACATTATTTTTTTAAAATGTATTTGGGTTGATATGAACTTTCGTAAGTTTGGGGCAGACTCTCATTCTCGAAAACTGAGAACAAGTATCAACTTCATAAAGGCGTCTATAGCACAGAAAATGTACGTTTTCATTGCTGTAAGAAACTTTGTAGTTTTTGTGCACATTATTTCTTATGCATTTAATTATGTGCACAAAGTCTGAGAAAGCCCAAAATCACCTGCTTGTATCGGTAGGATGGGCTACCGAACATTTAACATTATTACGTTTGCCACATACTCCCAAACAGTTCCACAGTTGCTTGTTAGATTGGCTCCCGTCTGATGTAAAACCAAGTATTCTAGCTCCTGAACATTCCAGTTGAATGATAACCTGCATTAAAATTTGTGCCAAAATGCCCCCTGGAGTTGCGTTTCTACTTGCGTAGATAGCTACAGGTTGCACCCAATTATACAATAAAGGGACATACATAAATACCAGGACGTGATTGGCCAATTCATTTTTACTTTTATCGGGGGTTAAATCCCCCAAATCCACAAACCCATCCACTTTCAAAGAATTAGAATCAAATCGAACTTCTTCTCTTAACCTAACTTCTTCAAAAATTAAAATTCCACATCGTTCGTTTTCATTCTTATGCTTTAGAAATTCAGATATTGCATTTACAGCATGGATATTAATGCCATAAGGACATTTAAGACCTTTGATTAACTTTCTTAAATGTGATTCTGATGGAAGGGGAAATAGATTGTGATTTAAACAATGTCTGTATCCATTGGGTGACTTGATTTTTAAAAGCAGGCTATCTAAAAGAAATTCTTCATTATATCTCATGCCTTTCTTTTTAGTTGCCTTTGATCTTTTCAAAATTGTATCAACAACAATTTTTTGTTTTTTACTTAGGCATTTTGTTCCATCAGATTCATCGATATTGCCGCTACTTCCATTTACTTTCCTTTCAAGTACTTTCAATTGGCCTTTTAGTCTAATTATATTACGCTGTTGTTGCTTTAACTTTTTCTTTAATAGGTCTACTTTATTATTAAAATGTCTACTGGTAACCCCATGTGAGGGGAAGATTAACAGTCGTATTTTGAAAGCCTTCTGCATGATTCCCACTATCTTCTAAATTGGTATCTCTTTCAACCCTTTTTGATGGTCGCTGTGAAGGAGGTTTACGGGAGTGTATTGATCGTGATAAGTATTTAGGAAGATTAGGAAAAAGATGTGGAACTGCATGAGGCATTAATTTCAATCTTTGCCTTGCAATCTCTACATTTTCTCCATTAACTACAAACTTGTCTAACTTTATCAAAAGCTCTTCTGAAAAATGCAAACCACACACGTAACTATTAGATGAAAGGCACTTGGTCTCTCGTGGTATGGCCCTCTCCCATTTAGAAAACAGTAGTTTATCTTTTGGAGGTGTAAAGAAATGTTTACCTTTAGATTTGTCATATCCAGATCTACAACCAAGCACGAAACAAATAGGCATGTCGATTATTTCTATAAATACACAGTTTCATAAAAATTAACAATTCGTCGCACTGTAACAAACAGAGCAACCATACACAACAATACTCCAATGCAATGGCCAGCGAAACGTGCTGTAAATAGCCGCACTAACGACTTTGCTGCCACCTGACGGAGGCGCCAGGTAGCTCTTGTATAATCATATGGAAGAGCAGTGGAGTGATCACACTTCTCCTTCTATACGCTTTGCCAATACTATCGATAAGCCTACCATTTACTACGTCATTAATGTATCGTACTATATTTCACAAAAGTAAATACCCACCTTCAGCTAAACCTGAGCGAAGGGTCACCTAAACCCGAAGCGTGCTTGTATAGATGGCATGAGAATTAAATTATTCATGTGCTTTCCTTGCTGTCCAAAGGGCATGGCAGCCATGTCTCCTCTTAGCTCACTCACCTCAGTTTTAAAAAGCAATACTTCAGCAATCCTTCTACGTTAACGCGCAAATATTGCAAATTTAACTTCAGTAAATATGCAGAAATGGTGTTCTTATGGTGTTTTATTAAATTGTGGACTAGAACTAAAATAATTCCAGTATTGGGTACTACACTTAGAGACGCGAGTTTAATCAGCGAGACGAAGTTCGTGCGTTGCCTATAGCGCAACTGGATAAAGCGTGCTCGTTCAAATCTACAGTGGTCTGCTAACATTAGTTCGAATCCCATTCAACATACTTCTTTCTTTATTTCCCTTTTCCTTGTTTCTATCTTAACGGGAACATCCTTATTTATATAACCCGTGTGAAATATAACATTACACAAACTAATGCAATCTACGAGTATTTCTTTACATATTTTTATTCCGCATAGCGTTGTAACTTTCCCGCCGTCCTATGAATGCTGCAGTACGATTGCAATTTATTTTAAAACTGAATGCTTTATAAGATATTAATTGCAATTGCTGAAAATAAAGCAGGGAACATGCCTACCTCAACTGTCAATCATGCTTACCGAAATTAATATTTCCCTTTAGATATTCACATTCAAAGGCATCCCTATAAATTTCGTATAATATCAGCATATTAAAAATATAAGCGGGTAATAGTGTAAAATACGGTTTTAATGGTCATAAAATGCATTGTTACAAGATCTGGATGCCAGGGAGTAATTTGATTAGTGATACATTAAACAGAACAGAATGCAGTTGTAGATTACTTCGGTGGAAGCAAGCTTTGCACCTAGCAAGGTTGCCATGTCGTTTATTTCCAAGCACTACACAATGTTGCCATGTCCCCATCAACTAAACTCTATTTCTAGCAGTGTGCCTTCATCCGATTCTCCATTCCTGATAAAAAGCTATAGAGAATTAAGCACGTTTGATAATTTTGTACTTCAGAAAATAAACATACGAAAAGCGGGGATCGACCCCCGGCAGCTAGAAGTTCTGAGCAGCTAGAAGCTGTCTCGCTGATTAAACTCACGTCTCTAAGTGTAGCACCCACCACCGGAATCATTTTAGTTCAAGTCCACAATTTAATAGAACACCGTAAAAACTCCTTTTCTCCACACACTGAAGTTAAATTTGCTATGTTTGCCCGTTAATGTAGAAGGATTGTTGTAATGTTGCTTTTTAAAACTGTGAGGTGAGTGAGCTAAGAGGAAACATGGCTGCCACGTCCTTCGAACAGCAAGGGAAGCACATGACTAATTTAATTCTCATACCATCTATGCAAGCACGCTTGGGGTTTAGGTGACCCTTCGCGCAGGTTTAGCTGAAGGTGGGTATTTACTTTTGTGAAAGATAGTACTGTAGCAAAATTATCCAACCGTATCTTTGGTAAAGTGCTTCTCCATTAGTGAACTAAGCGACGTTTTCAAAACACGTAATAAACCGTTTCTTCTGAAGTTTTAATAGAAATTAAAATGTAAATAACCTGTTTAGCAGTTTTGAAACTTGTGAGAATTCTGCTTATGTGATCACAACTATAGTTTCACTTTGTATGCGGTTTGCGTGTGCATTACACAAAAATTCGTATTATTTTTTCAAATACTCATATCGAATTTTGTTCACAAGATTGTCAAAAATATTGAACAAAAAGCAGATACTTGGAGTTTTAAATGTTCCATCCCATTAGAATCTTCCTTTCGAGATAAGGAATTAGCGAACTTACTAAAAGGAACCTACCGTATATTGCACACCTGTTTTCATGCAAATCAGTTTGGCCATTCTTAAGTACAAACATATTACTCATACACGCTGGCACGCACGATACACAGACAGACTGACAGACTGACAGACAGACAGACAGACAGGCAGGCAGGCAGGCAGACAGACAGACAGACCAGACACACACGCACGCACACACATACCTACACGAACACACACATACACGAATCACATATATGCTCACATACATATACGCACAATGTGAACAAGGCAGTAATGTATTTCTACCTTAATTAGAATGAATTTATATTTAATATTAAAATGTCATGCAAAGTTTAATTTCTAAGAGAGATTAACATTAAATTGTGACTAAATTTATTCGAATTAAAATAAAGGGACATTCCAGCATTCATTACACAATATTTTCGCGACAGTTAGTGAAATAATTAACCATTTGTATCCATTCATCAAAAAGCTAGATGCCTCCAAATATTTGATACAACTTTTTGCTTTGGCGAAACGGTTCACAGAATCCCTGGTTAATGTATGGCCGAAGCAGTAACTTCCACCTGATATGCATATAATATACACATACGAGATACACGCCTGCATATACGTACACAAACACATATATACATACTTATACGTACATGCCCACCCACACATACATACACACAAACATACATTCCGGTCTCAAATGATCTAGCTGTCGACGGGCCCATAAACCTTACTCTCTGACCTATACACATATACATTCAGACACATTTGAAACTGCTGTTTTTGCCTTAAAGTTATTCTAATGTATTGGATTGAATCAATTCTTTGTTGAAAACCGAAAATTACTAGAACAATACTTTGTTACAGTATAGAAATTAAGTCTACCATAGCAATCTACAATACTCAATCAGAAAGGCATGTATTCTAGCTTTATGCCTCTTGTCTCATTTACTACAAAATGAACCCTTACATTTGTATCTATATCTTCAGTAGGGTTTGACCTCTCCCCTTAGCCGCAATGTCTGTACTTCAGAAATATTAAACTTCTCAGCATTGTGTTCGAAACCAACGAGAGTTTTTGTTAACCTGAGTGCAAAACAAAAGTCTGTTTGTGCATTCTTCTGCAGGAAAATAAACATCAAAGGTACCTTCTCCCTTCATGCGATGGTTAACCCTACCGCCTTTTTGGCAACAGCTAAAGGCGCCAACATTAATTAATATTCTACATGCTTTACAAAAACAGATAACGCTCTCGAGAAAGTTTGCTCAAAAAGACAAAACATTATTACTAAAAATTATCATTGGGAGACGAAACGTATAAGTAAGGAAAATCCGTTGAATTTGAGACCACAGTAGATAACTATTTTCCAGTTAGTATTATAGAATTTTAATTACATACTGTAGGTATCTCTTGGTAGTATAAAAGCAACTAATTGGCCAACCTCAATTTCCTTCCAGAGAGCACAAATTAGTAAGGGGACAAGCATTATGCTTAATTTGTCAAGGGATCAATGAAATGGAAAAGCATATTTCACATTCCAGATATTCTGAGGACAAAATGCCTTGTGCTAACCGCACTAAGGTGCTAGCGATGGTTTTGCATGTCAACACAGACTAGTGTATATAAATGTCCGCATTAACTCTCCGGAATCCTACTCAAAGCACAAATAGGAGACAAACATTTAAGGTGTATATGTGCTGAATGTGGCACAGTAAAACAAAACTATGGAAAGCCTTCAAAGATATCAAAATTCCTCAATATTTATCTTATGCAATTGAGAGCATGTATAAAGGTACGTACAAACACAAATATCAAAATTAATAACAATATAAGCTCCGGACATATAACAGTAAATATAAGAGTCAAACAGGACTACTCAATGTCACCCACTTTATTCAATATGTACATGAACGAAGAGCATTATCCACGAACTCCTTGTTTGATAACTCACCGCACTTATTACACATAGCACCACAAGTGGTGAATTTGATGAAATAAAATTAAGGAAAAAACATCCCAGGCTTAAATTTGGGGTATCTCCCTAGCATTTGCCAGTAATGAGGTCTAAAGAAAACACAGGAGAGAGACCGGTGGTACTGTTGCGACTCTCTCTGTGTGTGTGTGTGTGTGTGTGTGTGTGTGTGTGTGTGTGTGTGTGTGTGTGTGTGTGTGTGAGAGAGAGAGAGAGAGACGTTTTAATCTTCAGAGAAAACCCTTAAATAAGAGTAATATAAATATTTCTAAATTTTACAAATGTAAACATCATTGCCCATTGGCAAAATATTCCAAAGTCAAAGTCGTAAATATGGTTTAAACATGAAGGACGCTTATAAATTTAATGGAAGAAACAAATATACTAAACTCACATTATCATTCATACGGCAGAATAAATTTCAAAAACCTAAATTTACAGTTTTATCGAGTAACCAGAAATCGTCCTCTGAGTATGTCTTAGACGACTTAAATGTGCAGACTATACCAGAAACGCTAGAAATATGAAAGTTTGTGCTTATTCTAAAGTGAGCTCCCAGTTTAAAATGATAATAAATTTGTCAGACGTTTAGATTCGAATCAAATAAAAAGTAAAGAAAAGGGACTTCATTAAAACAAGATAAAATTAAATATGCGTTGCACCGGTGCGTGCAACCTGAGAGGCCTGGTTTAGAATAATCAGGCATTCCAGTTTATATGCAGCCAAATATATTTGAATATACATGTTTTGAAATGTTAGTGTTATAGCTGCAGGGAACTACGTATTTGATTTTGTTTTTTACATAATACAAAATTATCCCTGTTCTGTTTTTATATAATGTCTTCTTATGTTGAATATTCAAATCTAATATTTATTATATAGGCAAACTAAATGCTCATTTCTTTGACATGTTCAATGTTCACAGGCTTTTATTGTTGCTAGTGAACTCATTGAACTCAGTCCAATTAAATCGAATTCAAAACTATACCGTTCGGATCACATATTTCTGCACTAGGTCTACAGGACTCGGAAAAATGATGAGCAACTTTATGCAACTTTAAAAACTACTACTCATATTTGCAAAAATAGTTGAGAAATTTGACAAAAGCTAGGACACTTGCGTATCAGGTTAGGCATGGGAACGAGAGGAAAGGCAGCAATTGAACTTGCCTTATTCATCTCATATTCCCTTGTCGAGTGACGAAGGTTGTTTTGATACAAGCGTAGTGGTGGCTTCTTTCCACCTGCGTGATAATAATAATTTCTACGCTGTTATTAACTAGGTATCTACTCTTATTTTGTTTATATTTAACATTTTTGCATACAACAATTATTACAGCCAGCTACTGTGATTAGGAAAATTATATAACCTTCCTTTACCTTATGCACGTAATATTCTTACGCTGCTTTATGATTAACATACTAAATTGTTTCTTTTTCGCAGTAAAGTTCCATTGCCATTATAAATATTTTAAAACTATTTGATGGACATAATTGTTTGGTTTTAAACTCACTACTATGTTCAAACTTTGAAATACGAAATACAATAGCTTATATTAAACAAAGTAATAAGAAACTAAATGTATAAAAGGTGGAATTACATCGTCCTTTTATATGTCTACAAATACGAGTATTCAGAAAATACTTTTTAAATTGTAAAATAAATACCTATAATATCTCAAAGTATGTTATGTGCTTCTGGTCGTAGTGGCACTTGATATTATAATGCTTTATATTTGCAAATTAAAATCCGCATATCAAACAGTAAAATTTCGTGTATTGTAAGTTGAATTTTATGTAACTTAAAAAATGTCTCTTTTCAAGAAGCAGACCTCCTGATGAGGCCATACTCTCCACTGAATGATACATCTCGGAAGGTGAACAGCAGTGAAAGGGAGGGATGTCCGATGGAGCGAGCTAAGAATGCGTCGCAGTGGAGTGACCCTTTTGAGCCGATTTTGCCTATGCCTATCTTAGGTACTCACGGAAATTTATGCTACTCATCAGTTTCAAAAGTTATTCTTATCCGCATTTTCAAATTTTCAATTGTCCAACCTCAACACAATGTTGTCGAGTTACTTCACGTCTGAAAAAGCTGCTCCGAGTATTCCTTCAATTTTTTAAAGTGATTAATTATTTCGAAGACCGCCTCCGTAGCGCAGTTGGTAGCGCGCTTGCCTCTGGCCCGGAGGACCCGCTGGGAGGTTTGGCATGGGGTGCACTCAGTCTCGTTAGGCCCCGGGGAGACAAATTGATGAGCCACTTGATAGAGAAGTAGCGGCGCCAGGCCACGAAGGCCGCATAACTGGCTGGGAGGGCTCCTGGCGCTGATCACGTCCCACCCTCCAGTACTGGACCGCGCCAATGACGCCTGTAGTGACCAGAAGTGGGGGATGCAGCCTTGGCTCTTCATGGGCTGTTGCGCTAGGGGGTTCTAATTATTTCGAAACCCTGTGTGATGTCCCATAATAACTACCAAAGCTATGTCAGAAATCACTTCTTACAAGTAACAAATTAATATCTTCGTTCATTCTTGTAGAATAGGGCATCCAATTTGGAACAAAAGCCATTTATTTTTTTTAAAATCGTCTTCTCAAAGAACAAAATGCCATTATACTTTTCTGTTTGTAATCCTTCTATGATGCACATATTAGAAGGGGTGTAATAAATTCCCTTCCAACCTCTATATACCGAGAATAAGATACTGCTTCGGCCAACCGTTAACCAGGGATTCTAAATGATGAATGTAACAAATATGTCCAATACAATTATTGTTAATAAAGAAGAGTTTCCACCAAACTGACGAATAGATATAAACAGGATGGAAGGGAAGTTGTTACATTCGTTCTAATATGTGCTTCATGAAGCATTACAAACAAAAAAAGTAGAATGACATTTTGTTCTTTGACCAGCCGATTTCGAAATTTGTATCCAAATTGGATGCATAATTCCACAAGAATGTACGAAGATTCAGTAATAATTATGGGACATCACACGGTTTCGAAATAGCTAATCACTTAAAAGACGTGAAGGAATTCTCCAAGCACCTTTTTCAGCCGCGAGGTAAGTTGACAACGTTGCGTTGAGGTTGGTCAGGGAATTCACCTGGTTTCCGGATGTAAGCACTTTCTCTTCCGTCTGAAGTTTTGGCAGGTAACGGTAGTGGTTGGCCTACACATGGAAGGAGACCTTCACGAGACGCTTGGTAGTGATGCCTGTTTGTTTATGTACAGAACCAGTGAAAGAGACACAATGTGCAGTGTTGCCAGCTTATTTTTGACAAAACTATCTCCGTAGGAAATGATCAGAGACAAAAATGTAAGATGCAAAATGTGCCACAAATACCCTTCCATCCTGTATATACAACTACTTTTATATATATATATATATATATATACACACACACACACACTTCCCGAAAAAAGGTATTGTTTTAGTTGTGAAACTGAATATCAGTTTTGAAGGAAATATCAACTTGTGTTGTTGGCTTTTATATAAATTCACTGGATTTCTCTTAGTGCTATGTAACCACTATGCAGTAAATGGAGAATACATTGTAATGTAAACCCCGCGCGACAGCCCACGAAGGGCCAAGGCCTACCGCCCAGCCACTGCGTCCCCAACCTCTGCCCACTACAGGCGTCATTGGTGAGGTGCAGTACTGGAGGGTGGGACGTGGTCAGCGCCCCGAGCCCTCCCGGCCTGTTATGCGGTCTTCTCGACCTGGGGCCACTACTTCTCCATCAAGTAGCTCCTCAATTGGTCCCCCCGGGACCTAACGAGGCTGAGTGCACCCCGTGCCAGACCTCCCAGAGGGGATAAAATCCCCATGCTGGTACCGGGGATCGAACCCGGGTCCTCCGCGCCACAGGCAAGCGCGCTGCCAGCTGCGCTACGGAGGCGGCCGGAGAATATATTAAAATGTAGAATTAAAGACAAACATAAGCTCGTTTATAGCACTGACCGTTTGTAAGATGTCCGCAGCTCTTCCTACGTCACACACAAGCTGCGGTTCCCGTGGTAATCGAGACAGGGCCCAGGAAGAGGTCCCCAGCTGTCTCACCAACTGTCAGGGAGAAATCTACACTGAGCGCAAATTCCACACCAACCACAGTCTCCTGATCCTCCAACTCCCAGCCACATAAAAGGAAATTACGGGTACCTGTTACAATAAATTGGAAATTCGAGGTAGAAGGGAACAACACGTGCATCCACCCATCGACCCGAAGAAACCACGTAATAAGACTATGGTCAGAGTGGCGGCCTGACGAGAATCGAACCCGGGACTTCCCAAATACTGTGAAGCCATTTCGCTCGTTATACTCAGGGATAGTTCAGCACCCTTTAATCCAGTAAATCATATCGCACGGTTAGTATATGCAACTACTCAAATTTGCCCGGGTCCATAGAGCTTAGTTACCCGAATTCCACTTTTCAGGATAAGCGAAAACCCTATCCGGTAACTTGCCCTAACTGAAATTGAGATTCTTTTTATAGCTATGGACACTATTTAAGTGCCATCAGACTTGAGGTTCTTTTACGTGCAGTAAAACTGCGACACGGGACCACTACCTTTACTTTCCTTTCGAAGAAAACCATGCTAAGGATATTCACGCCCGAAAAAGTACATCGCTCTCCTCCGAGTTTAAACCCGCGGGAACCAGAGGCGAGCATGTTGCCACTAGGCCACGGAGCACGACCGCCCTAACCGAGATTCGAATTCGGAACCTTCGGGAGTGGGACTTCACCAAGGAATTAACCAGGCCTTTGCATATGCGCTTCCAATAGACAACCATTAATTCGTGGTTTCAAGATAGAGCTGGCGCAACAAAGCTTGTCAATGTGCAGGATGAGCTGAAGACTGTTCTCGTAAACGTACCATTATGCCTGTAGCTGGGACAAAGTATCACTGTTATGGGCTTCAGTATCCAACAAAGTCTCGAGATGTGTATATCACAGTGAATCGGTACAGCAGAGTAGACTGTGGGAGCGGCAAGTATAATGCGGGGAGTGTAAATTGCACTTGAGTGAGGTAACCCGACATTATCCCCGTAGTACCGAAACTTCGAGCAGCTCTCGTTGGCAGGCTTTCGTTGTGTTACGACTACTAAATTCTGTTTACCGTCCAGCTTTCTAAAGTTAAAACTTATCTTTAGAACCATACAACCATCTTGGAAACTTAATACATATCCGTATTGAAACAAATCCGTGTCAAAGCAGGTTATACAACTGTGGTGAATTTTCTGTTTGCATGCAAATTTATTCATATCATCTCTACCTATATGTCACACTTTTTGTTCATCTTCCAATTACCTGCGGTAGATAAAGTACTGTGGCATCGGCCGCCGGCAAAGAACAATAAGAGTCAGCTACCTCATACGACAACGGCGTTATGCAATACAGACCGCTTAGAAAACCAGTTTCTCGAAGCTTCAAGAAAAGGTGCCGGCAATTCTCGAGGATAAGCGAATCGGTATGAGTTGACAGTCAGTGAGTAGTGTGTTGCATATAGTTGAGGAATTTAGTGAAGTTTTATTTAAATTATACTTCAATAGAAGGGAAAGCTGAAGGTTGTCACAGTTTTGTAGTAATTAGTGCAGCGCTACCAGTTTAATAGGAAATAAGGTGATAATAGATAACTGGAGTAGCATTTTGTTACGGATTGCATTCCTCCAAAAGTTTGATATCGATATTTCACCAAAAAATGGTCATTTTGGTCATTTGGAGATCTACTGAAACCACAAGAAGCATTTTTAGAAAAAGATCCCTCTGTGTGCGTGCACAACTCCAAACGGACATTCGCACCTATCATCTCATCTACCAACAATAGAACACGAATATTTAAAAAAAAAAAAAGTCCCCCTCCCCCCCCAATTGAAATGTGTTTCATTACTTTTGGCCTTCTCAAAAACGGCTGCAATGATTTTGGTTAAACTACTTTAGGTTTGGGTTATTTCTGTGGCTTTAATTATTAAACGCAGATCTTGAATTTCTTTGAATATGCTCTTCACTGTGAATTAATGTGAGATAATTTTCTATAACTGGCAAACTATAAGAAATAGATAAAAGTTTATTTATAAAAAATGTATATCTCGTTAATGCAGACAACTTATGTAAGGTGCCTTACCTTGAGTCATTAGCAGCTTCCGAGTATTCTTTGCCATTTGAGTTCTGTATTAGGTACGCTTTTTAAGAGATAAGGCAACACCATTGTTTTCTTTCTTGTGATGTCACTTAAAAGCAATTATTAAGCAGTGGCATGAGACGAGCCCATGCTCTCAATGGCATTAGACACCACCTACATTATTATGTAACTTGTAGTTCAGTGACATGAAATTATACTGCGAAAACTGAGAGTTCAAACGTTGTATTAAAGTCCTTTTGTGGCTTCCGGCTTAACTTCAACTTCCTTATTTTAAATACAATACCAAATGTTGATATTTCCGAGTAGTGCTTATTAAGGACTTGTCAAAAATACACAACCCTAGATATTCGTTGCTGCTAAATCAAGCACAAAAAATGTAGACTTAACAAATAATAATGCTCTTGTGTACTCGATCTGAGCGTCCTTTGTTTATCAGTGGCAGCACTTGTTCACTGTGATTCCACTGTCCTTGATTTATCCATACGTATGCAACCCTAGCATTAAAACGGCTTTTAATAAAGGAATTCATCGTGTGAAATTATCCTGCCTCTGGCAACAGTGCCAGGCAGTGAATGACAGCCATGATATCATCACGCCACAATAACTTTCTCCAAGCTGCCTGTAAGAAAACCTAAAACCGTCACTCTCGCAAGTGCAGCGACATTAAAAGACAAAAATCACCTCATCACATCATTTCTTTAGCCAGAATGGTTTTCATGTTCTTTTGGTAAACATCTTTTGATTTTTCCGGAATTAAACTCTCAGCACTCTTGACTTCGTTAAACCGTGACACGGAATGCAATCTATATTTTCAATAGTTTTATCGTTACCTGCCATTTTCTTCTGCAAGTGTTGAAGCAAATGAAACATCTCCTTGGCAACCATATGACGTCACATATGGACAAAACGTATGTAACACGTATATAATTCTTTCATTGTCACACTCCTAAAACTTAACACACTGGTATTAAATTATACACTAATTACATAAATATTATATTTGGAATTGTCACGTCTCTCAGAGCATGTAGGATACAGAAGGGAGAATAGGAACCGATTACTTAAATAACACGATGTGAGCTAAATCTCGCCGTTCAATCAACAATGCTGTACATCAAAATTATGTGTTACCCAAGATTATGCGTAAATGTTTTATTATATGAGGAAATTTCTCATCAAATGTAGCAAGTTCTTTGTTCTCGTATCTTCTTTCTTCTTGTTCTTCTTGTTCTTGTTCTTGTTCTTCTTGTTCTTGTTCTTCTTCTTCTTCCTCTTCGAAATCCTGATATGTACAACGTCCGTCAAAGGTGAAATCCCAAGAGTGTCTTGGCAATTATTTTTTCACACTAGCCGTGTGTAGGACTCCAATTGGAAATGTAGAATGAGGCTGAAAAATTGAATCTGTTATTCCTAACAGTAACTGTTAGATCCAAATAAAGTGTCTATTCCTTATTGAATTGCGCAAATCGAAAAAGTTGCCCTTCGTGAATTTCAGAACAGTTGGTGATTTATTTATATGGAAGTAACTTTCAATTTCGAATTGGGGTATCGAAGTGGTAGTTTTATTTATATATGCATTCCATTAGCGAGTTAAAGTACATTCATTTTTAGTTTCTCTATCAGTATAGTAATTAGGGGAAGGACCCAAAAATTCGATGTCAGATTTCACCGGAAGTAGATATGTTTTGAGGTCCTCTGAATCAAAAAAGTATTTTTAGAAAAAGGTCCTCTGTGTGTGCGGGTGCGTTTGTGCATGTGTGTGCGTGTGTACGTGCGTGCGTGTACGTGTGTGTACGTGTGTATGTACGTGTGTATATACGTGTGTGTTGTATGTGTGAACAGCACAACTGAAAAACGAAATGTCGGCTTAAAACCAAAGTTGGTTTATTTTTCAAGTATGCAACACAAAGACGAAGATGAAAATTCATCCACCCTAAACTACAATCTGCCTGGAAAATTTTTCGAAAATTTTGATTTTCTCGAAAATGGCTCTAACAATTTTGATTATAATGGCAAATGAAATGTATATTTTGCTATAGCCCATGTTATCCTGTTTACTCTTGCTGACTTTTGCACACCTGGTAAACCGTAAGAGATAGACCAAATCTTACTTTAAAAAAGTAACATACAACATATTCATTTTCTTTGTGGAGTTCACCATCTCGGAGATATTGCTAGCTATTACTTTCAAGATTCAAGAGCTTGTCCTTTTCTTTAATTGGAAGCATTATTCTCTCTCTGTCTCTTTCCTCGTTTCTCCTTTCCTTCTCAAGGGCTTGTTACCACGATAGAGACACTTAAATGCGGCTTTTGCAAGATATAAATATGAAATTTTTTGTTGCATTCAATTACAATGTAAACATCTGTAATAAGGCAATTAAAGATGTCTCCCAAGGCATTGAATTCGAGGAATTACTATTCAACCAGATAGGTAAGACTGTTTCACTTTAAGTTTAATTTCTATTTATTATTTGTTATAACGCTGTATTCTGCTGTTCTTAGTATTCGTTTACTTTTATGTTCGAAGACTTTTTATCATGCCTTGTAGAAAACGAACTAACTTTAACTTTAAACTTAGAATACATCGAACACGATCAAGGAAGCTGGACATACTCGGAGTGGGATTTCGGTGATGCGATCTCAGAGACCTTCTTTGCCTGTGCCCCGAAGGGTCGCCCCCGAGTGGGAGGGGTGAGGCGAGATAGACAAGAGCGGCCAGACCACAGGAGAGTAGGCACAGCAGAGGGCAGGATACCTAGATTTTCCCAGTTAGAAACTCCCTGACACCAGCCAGTACACCGGTGCTACAGGTTCGCGCTGAGCCCCGCCTGCAGGGGTCCCTCCGTAACTCAAGGACCTTGGTGTGGTCAACTACTGTTGTCCGGGAGTCGGTACTTGGGAGCCTCACTGTTGTGCTCAATACTACACCCTGTAGTACTCCCCCCCCCCTCCCACCTGGGATGCGTCGGTAAATACCGGAGTGTAATTCCGGGAACAGCCCATAAGTGCGGTGAAAAGTTGACACAACACCGAAGGTGGGATAGCTAACTTCGCACAGTCCGATTGCTCATGATCGAACCGTGTACGTTGGTGCTGCCAGGGAAGATAGCTGCCAAAGGAATTTTCCTGGACACATGATGGATTTGATCCCCTTCCGGAACCGTCGGCGTTAGCCTGCAATCTGGGTGTTAAAGACAACACACCATATCTCCACGGTCGTGCCACCGCGGAAACCCCTCCATGACTGACCTCAAAAAGTACGTCAGAGGAGCTACTCTCCAATCTCCATTCCTAGTCCACATGGGAAAACCTTTCACCACGCACATCTCGGCTTTATGCTCCTATCACATGCTTGTGGCTCCCCGCTTCAGACCGTGTCCATGCGAAAGAGACAGACACGGATTCAGAGGACTTGTGGTTAATTACACCGGGGTTCCGTCAGCGATAACACGTCCGGCCGATGATACTAACCCGGAGGCACATGGCCGTCAGCGCATTAACACAGGCCGGGCCCTCAGAGAGGGTGCGGCCGACCTTCGCGCCTGAGACCCCCGGAGAGCACACGTCAGGAGCCGCGCTGAAACCGTGGGAAAGGACTACAGAGATAGAAGATATCCCTGCTGGTGAGACAGGAGTTAGTAAACCTAAGACCTTGCCAACTAATAATCATAAGAAACCTAGAAGGAGAAGAGGGTGATGAATAGTGGCAACGAAAGCAGCTACACGTGTCAAAGTTGATGGACATGGAAGGGTGATGAGTGGCTCAGGAACTCGGGTGTGCTAACACTTGTACCGCCCTTGTGGGATGAGTGCAGGGCAACTGCTGTTCCACCTCTATGTTGGCCAGATATCATTAGGGTACCATCCAGTCTACATAACTGAAGATACCCCTACCGTTAGCCTTTAGGTTCTCATCCCTATACCATATGACTTTGCTTCATCACGAGCTCAGAGTGAACAGCCCAAGGCAAACGCACCTCTTACTCTGTGACGCCAGATAGCACCAGGGTGCTATACAGTGTATTTACTTTCACATCTGTAGGTGGATGGTGCAGAATTCACCATTATCATCTATTTTAGACAAGAGGTGGAAACTTAAGCCGTGGTATTAAATATCCCAAAAAAACTTGTTAGACTGGTGGGCCCACGGGATTTGAACCCAATACCTCCCGAATGCGGTTCACACACGTTACCGCCTGAGTCATACTGCTCGGTTACATTCATGTTATTTCAAATAGCGAAAAGCTGTCCTCTATCTCCATCTCCACTAACCTTAACATCACAGATATACCAACCTTAGAGGCTGTGATCTCTTACTTTACCTCCAATGTAATTCGAACTTATCGTAACCTGACTAACCACACCCGGGCTCCTCTTCACCCAGATGTCCTGCCACTACAACTTATTCTGTTCATCCGCCGTTCCTGGGTGGCTCGCAGACTCTACCAGCGACACCGCGAACCACACCACTTAGCGCTTCTAAGGCGCCTACGCCACGAGGTGCATCTCCAACTACACGAGCACGGAGTGCGCGCGTGGGAGGACACGATGAATCCATTGAACCTAGAGGATGGTGACGTGTGGAGGTTCGCCAAGAGACTCCGAAATCGAGGTGAACCACCTACCTCCCCCATCCTAGATACCCAAGGCTTGGCCTATGAACCTTAAGTCAATGTGTTCGCCGAATACCTAGAAAGGACTAAGAGGCGCGAGCACACCCGTAGGACCTAGACTTCTCCAACCGTGTCCGTCGGGATGTACGCCGATACCTCCGACGACCACCTGAGGAGGTGGATTGACTTCCTCATAAATCCAAGTGAAGTCCAGGACGCACTCAGGCGTCCCAGCATCAAAAAGCCCCTGGCCTGGCGGACTAAGCCCTGTCACCCTCCACCACCTTATATTCAAAGCCGTGCTCTTTGTCACAAAGGTCTTCAATATGTGCCTTGCCCTGTGTCACTTTCCACGCGAGTGGAGGGAGGCGCCGGTGATCTGCATTTTGAAGCCATGGAGAGACCTGCCAACTGCTGTTCCATAAGCCTCTTCTCTGTCTTCTCGAAAGTATTCGAGAAGCTTATGCTTGTCCGCTTTTCCACCATACTGGGGGATATTCAAGCTATACCTCCCCATGAGTTTGGGATCCGGTCTGGGCACTCAACACCTCAGCAGCTGCTGCGCGTAGTGGAGGCTGCCACTCTGGGCTATCAGGACAAACCTCCATGACGTGGCATGCGGGTCTCCTACATAAGTTCATCAAACTGGAGTTACCCACACACGTAGTAC
The DNA here is from genome assembly GCA_030765045.1 of Tenodera sinensis. NCBI lineage: Eukaryota > Metazoa > Arthropoda > Insecta > Mantodea > Mantidae > Tenodera > Tenodera sinensis. Next base: position 74,388,252 of record CM060967.1, read on the forward strand.
ACCTACTACACTCATTTCTAAAGGTCTCTTGTGGTCTCTATTGTGGGAAACAGACCTACACAAAGGCCAATTTGAGGCGGAGTCGCCGAAGATTCTGTTTTGACCCCCACCTATTTAGCGTTTGTGTGGCCGGCATTCCAGCCGAGCAACACGTCAACATAGTCCAGTGTTGTGAGGACGTGGTGCCATATCCTACGAAGAAAAACCCTCGCGGAACCTTCCTCTCCATCCAGAGACACCTTCGCCTCCTCCAAGGATGGTGCAGGCGTTGGCGATGGCCATAAACCCGGAGAAAAGCCATGTTCATTCTCTTCATTAAGTGCCGCTTTCCCGCAAACCTCCCCACATTCACCTATCTCAGAAGAAGGATAGAATGGACGAATACTATCACTTACCTCGTAGTGAAGGTCGATAAGAGTCTAACTTTAGGGGATCACATCCGGAACCTGGCGTATCGGGTCAGCGGGGCAACAGCCTAGTTTTATCCCATGTTAAGGTCCGGGATGCCTGTTCCCTTGAAGCTACTCATTTTCGGGCCCTTGTAATCCCAGTCCTATTGTACGTCTGCGAGATCTGGGGCTTGGCCGCAGATTCTCACCTCCTGCGTCTGCAGCCTGTACAGAATACAGGATTTCGGATAATCTATTCTGTATACTGCAGATTCCCCTCGAGGCTACTGCACGAGGCCACGTCTGTTCCGTATGTGGAGGAAGAAATTAGGCGCCGGGCTACAAAATTTTACGACTCATTGCCGCAACTTCAGAGCGCCCTGGTTAGGTCTCTTGGAGATTATAACCCCAGAGAACGCATACTTGTGCGTCACCGGCTTCATCGCATGGCTTGCGGACACGGAGTTAACCCACCAATAGCAAAGGCTGAGCTCCCAAACAATCCTTGGATGCTTGGATTCCTAAATTCAAAATTAAAATTGCTCATATTTGGTTACACACAGCAACAGTACCGAAGGACAGTTGCACCCTGACTGGCAGCCGTTGAGGAGCATAAATTGCTATCTCGCTTCCACCCCAACCTCATTCTCACCCATGCAAAACCCCACATCCTGTCATGAAAGTGGTTAAGCCCTAATGACACACCTCGTGCTGCTCTCAGCCTGCCAACAGAACGCTACGATTTAGTTACAGTAGTATACATTAAAGGAACATTATATACAGGGATACATAGCGCGATAGAAATATCAGTCGTCATATTTAAAGACTTCGAATACGTAGTAAATAAAATTAATGAATTAATACATTAAATAGGGGTAATATTATGATATTCAGGGCTCTGATATTTATGGATTGCCACAACTGGAAGCAATCCTAGGGGAGTTGGATCAGGACGATTGAAAAACGCATTGGATAAAAATATTTAATTGGATGTTCCCATGTGCAAGAAAATGCAAACATTTCTACTATAAATTGGACTTTACAATCCAATATACACCAACTTCAACACCAACACCAGCAATAAAACCAACTTTTGCAGCAACTTTCGGAGAATGGCCTGATAGAAGAATGCAATTTCGTGCATTAATCATAGAGCGCATTAATTATTATGACCCATTCACCTCTCTTCCTTAAACCACATAATATATATCAAAGAGTGTCATAAATAAATGCAAATATTTTCCACATATGCTAGTCGTGATCCAGGATTCGAGAAGAAGCAGATTCTAATAAAAACAGGATAGCCAGGAAGGAGCTGCTAAAATTTAATAGCCATAAAATTTCACCCTTTTTCTGCACTCTGCAACTTCCGTCATAAAACTTCTGACATTTCTGTTAGGGGCACTGGGAGCTTATTTTTAACACCACGAGCTTAACTTACACCAATATTTAAAATTTAAATATAGCAGGTATTAATGATTAGAATAAATTGAAATTTGGTGTGATTATACTTCGCGTATTTGTGCATTTAACTGTTACATAATAATTAAATTACATTCACAGAGTTCCATGCAAAAGGGGCATAAAGCACACTATGTATCCTGAAAAAAATGTTACACCTCATACTTCAGGTACACTTTTCTTGTAGGATTTTGAAGCTACAGGCACCAAATTTTTATTTAAATAATATAAAGCATAGCTTGACATCGCCAGTTAAACATAAATCCTATGTAGTTTGTATTTTGCACATAAAAATTATTTAATCCTATATAGGAAAAATATGGTAATATTTTTAAGCATTAAATTTTTTTTCTCCACATTATAGCTCTAATTCACAAAAGCTTTAACCGGCTGTACTCAACAAACATGGATAAATAATCACTAAAAATTTGATATCAATATCTCTTACAGTTTTTGAGAAATGTGTACCTGAAGTGTAAAAAACCAAGGTTTCGGGAAATTGCGATCAAAGCTAAAGTACCATTCTTTTCAAATTACACATACTTTCAGAATGCCTGCTCCATATTCCTGCTCACTTAAGTTTTCCTCATCTTTTCTTTTCCTTTTCTTAGTTCTAGCTTTATTTTCAAGCAACTGAACTGCCCTTTTTGCCTCTGAGAGTCGACATATATATATTTTTTATACAGGTTTCCTTCATATTCTGACTAACTTTTATACCCATTTTTTTCCATCACTGTAAATCTACCACTGCAACCATCATTATAACAAATAACACTATACCTATGTTATATATATCATTTTAAAGCTGAAGAATTATATATTTTTTTAACATTAAAAACAAAAAATCGATTTTTTGAAGTCAACCGACCTCCCAGTGCCCTTAAACCACATAATATATATCAAAGAGTGTCATAAATAAATGTAAATATTTTCCACATGTGCTAGTCGTGATTCAGGATTCGAGAAGAAGCAGATTCTAATAAAAACAGGATAGCCAGGAAGGAGCTGCTAAAATTTAATAGCCATAAAATTTCACCCTTTTTCTGCACTCTGGAACTTCCTTCATAAAACTTCTGACATTTCTGTTAGTTATATTAACGTATGCATACAACTTAAGACCACAAGCTAACAATTTTAAATTAATTCCCTTCAAACTCTCATTAACACCTATGCCTTGAAGGTACATACCAAATATTTTCCCCTTTCTCATATAGCTTATTGCAATAAATTCACACCGGCTTATTTACACCACGTATGCAGGCACTTCCACAATTCCAGTCAAGGTTACACATCATTCACGGCGATATTCTCAACTCACACCACATTAAACCTCATTTCACAACTGCTATCTCGGTTAGTGCTTTCATCGGAATAGTAGCATTGATGATAAATAAAATTATCCTAAATTTCTTCCCAATTTCTTGGCCAGGCTATGCACAGCTTACACTGACCTACTCTCGTCATGAGATACAGTTTGAAGAAAACAGATTAAAAGATTTAACGCTGATATTCAATTGTACACTTACAATGTACACCTTAACTCAATTCTGATCTCATCTACCCTCATAGTGAAAATTAAACATATTTTCAACTTTACTGTTTAAAAAAAAATCTTGCAAATATTTTGGTATATAGGTATATAGCGCTCCACTAGCTTGAACTTCTAGCTACAACGTTCCAAATGTTCTACTGACTTGTGCTTCTATCAGCCTCCAAGATATAAGAATTAATTACTTCCCTAAATTCTGATACAAATTTGCCCATGCTTACAGACTCGATAGTTTCATGAGTAAAGTATATTCAGCAGTTAAATATTTCTCTACAACGTCTGCAGATAATGAGTACTTCAGCATTTCGGTAAATATGTATAAAATTGGTCCCTCAAGAAAGAGAATGAAATAGAGTGCAATCGACAGATCTTGTATTTTTTATTACGATTCCCAGTTTTATTTGGCGGCCAAGCTTCAGTTTTGGTTTATGAGCAAATTCCGTGAGGTTGCTATAACGGTTTTATTTCGGTTGTGTGGAGGTTATTTCGCAAATAAATACTTATAAACGACTATTACGTTTGCTAAAATGATCTGTTACTGTGTTTGCGATGAATAGCCTAAACACTGACTAAATTTCGATGGCAGAGGACCCTGTCATCCCGATCATATAGATACATTAACCTAACCTAACACGGACTAAACCATTTTACCTCATATAATAACCGCTTATAAACATTTACTCTATTTGCCAAATATCCACCACACAAGCGAAATAAAACCGTTGCACAACACGTACGGAATTTCCTCATGAATAATAAACGAAGCTTGGCCGCAGATTAAAACTTTCAAAATCGTAATCAGAGATAGAAAATCTATCCATTGCACTATATTTCCTTTTCCGAGCGGCCGATTTTATACATAATTACCGTCATTTCTTCACAGAAAACAGTACTCATACGTTTTCTTTGTCACTAAACAAGCTGGTCTGGAAATACCACTACATCGCAAAAGTAAGTGTCCTACCTTCTTGCAGATCTTGAAGCGTAACACTCATAACTCACTCTGGTTTTCTTCTTGTTCTACCACCGTTGTCGAGATGAGAAGTTTCCCTGAATCTCTTCTCTTAGCCGGAACTCGAACCCACAGCACCTAAAAAATCAGGAAATACAAGACACGTGCTCAACTAGAACCCGTACTCTGCCATCCCAGCTTTCATTTGACGAACCACTTCTTTTCCTGTGTCGACAGCCGAGTGAATTTGCGACGAATTTACAATTACAAGAGTCACACACACCTAAGCAATGCATTTCTTCATGCAATTAAGTGTTTGCTGCCCAAAATTCTGTCACAACGCAGTCCAATAAGACTTGTCCAGTAGGGTACACTTGACGCTGCTCTGCGTACGGACTTCACATAAATCACTCCACCCTGTTTCTTCGTTCCTCTCGTCCACTACCCCCTTTTCACTCTTTCTACTTCCTTATCAGCACTGACGTAACCACTCGAACACACCGTTCTTCAGGCGTACCAACTTGGTTTTATTACCAATGATTACCGTTAAACATTCGGGACAAGAAACCTTCTCTTAACTTCTTTTCTCGTTAGAAGTATAATCCAGCTCTCCTCCATGGTGTGGGGTTAGCACTTCTGCCTCATAATCAACAGGTCCCGAATTTGAATGTTTGTTAGGCTGCGTTACTTGGATTAAATATTTTTTCTGGTGCTTTTCCTTAGATATCTTAAAAGACGCATGTCTAGTAAATCTAAATTCTATGGACTCAGAGTTCATTTTAATATAACTTCAGTCATTTGATTCATTCATCGTCCAATATACCTACCCGGCTAACGGGCAAAACACATTTCTAAAAATTAAAATCCAGACAAATTGTATTCTTAGTTGAACCCACATTCTACATGAAAGGATTTGTGAACAGAAACATGTCGATACTGATGGAGGAGAACCACACGCAGTTACCCATAGAAACTCATATTTGGTGTGGTTCTTTCTGTTTTAGGGAAACGTTTAACACCAATACATATTTGGATTTGTTTCAAAATTAAATAGTACTGGTAATTGCAAACTTCTTTTCAAAGCCATTCAGAAACAAAGAGAGAAAGAAAGAAACAAAGAAACAAACAAACAAACAAACAAACAAACAAAGAAAGAAAGAAAGAAAGAAGGAAGGAAAGAGGGAAGGAAGGAGGGAAGGAAGGAAGGAGGGAAGGAGGGAAGGAGGGAAGGAGGGAAGGAAGAAGGGAAGGAGGGAAGGAGGGAAAGAGGGAAAGGAATGAATGAAGAAAGGGAGGGCGGGAGGGAGGAAGGGGGATGGAGGAAGTGAGGAAGGGAGGGAGGAAGGAATGAAGAAAGGGAGGGAGGGAGGAAGGGATGGAGGAAGGAAGGAATGAAGAAAGGGAGGGAGGGAGGAAGGAAGGAAACAAACAATGACAATTTCATACTCATTTGCAGAACAAAATAATTATGTTCAGGTACTGTTTAATATTGTTGCAACTTTGTGAACGGCTATTCATAAGGTTAATAATGTCATTTATGTATTTATTCTCTTTTGTTGCTTAGTACGCAACGTTTATGGCATCTTCAATTGGGGCTGGGGCAGCTGAATTTGATAATAAATACTGTACACGCGGACAGAATACCTTTAAATTGCAAAACTATCACAATCGAACCTAAGAACTCAATAGAAAAACGATCATATTTATTCACTTTACGAATGTTAATAAGCTAAGCCAGGCACTGGCAGGGTTTGTCCGATCGAGCCTTGCCCTGGCTCGCTGCTAGCTTAGAGCCTCAGCGCGGCTCTCGGGTTACGTCAATGACGTACTTCATTGATGACAACTAACCATACAACAGGTCAAATTAATCTGAAAGTCTATTAACAGTGAACCAATGTTCTACATTTATAATAATACAAAGTGCGCGTGGATAATTACAAACAGATTTATTCCAATTTGTCAGACAATTTATCACTCATAGTTCTGTGTTGCACTTACAGAAGAATACTTTCAGTCTGTTTATCTAGTTGATGAATAAACGGCTGTTTTACATTTAACTGATAAACTCTTACACGTAACAGGAACAAAAGTATATTTCATAAAATAAAAATATGATGTGCAGCACTCACATGACTTTCTCTACTCTTGAACATTCTTACAAACTCTTATTCCTATATCTTCTTCGTGTTACTTCTTCTTCTTCTTCTTCTTATTTTACGACGCTCTTGAATACCAGTACTTATTCATCTAGCGTCCTCCTCCAATGTTTATACTAAATGACTAATTTGTCAATTTAGCATCCTTTAATATTTTAAATGAGCTGCTTTTTGGAGTACTATACTTTTTAGAGTTTAATTTTACATTTCCTAATATGTTTAATAATTTTATTGAATACTAATTTTAGATTATAATTTAATAAATTTGTTATTTTAATAGGTCCCGGTATGCCCAAATTATAAATAGAACTCAAAAACTCACTAATTTCATTTTTATATAAGTTGCAACCTAATAATATATGTTCTAAATTTCCATATTCACCACAACTGCAGTAAGGAGAGTCTTTCTTCTTCATCTTAAACAAAAATGCAGGTGTTAATGCAATATTTAGCCTCATTTTGATTATGTTGCACAAGTCTTGTCTAGGATAGTATATATTTTTGAACCAAGGATTATATTGTTTGTTGCTAATCCAATGGTCTTCAGGATGTTCCTTTAACCATTGTGAAGTTGTTTTACTTTTCATATGATGCAAGATATCTTTAGGTGGTAATTGTACATTTATTTTTTCTTCTATCTTTCTTGCTTGTTTGGCCAATATGTCTGCTTTCATATTACCTTCTATGTTTTTGTGACCGGGAACCCATACAAACTTAATTTGACAATTTTCTTGATAGGCATAATACACTTTTAATTTTATTTCCATTTCAATTAAATTCTGATTACATGCAAGTCCAAAATTTTTTAATTTATTCAAAACACTTAGGGAGTCCGATAAAATTATGCTCATTTTTATCTTATTTGTAGTGATATAATTTATTGCAGTTCTAATAGCAATAAGTTCAGCCGAATATATTGTGAATTCATCACTCATTTTAACTGTAATATGGTCTTTGGATTTGCTTAAATATACTGCTGCACCAACATCACCTTCTCTATTTTTGGATCCATCAGTGAAAAAATATTCCCATGTGCTAACCGGATAGGTATCTGTAAATTCTGTGTATAATTGTACCGGATTGTGTACATTTTTTATGAAAGTATTGGTATCAACATCTAACTGAAAATGAAGTATATTCCAGTGAACACAGTATATAGGATGTCTAGGAGTACCGTTTTTCTTTACCATGTTTCTGTATAGAATCCATATGTACATGACGTTGAAATTTTCCTTGAAGTAATTTAAAATGTTACTATTATTGAATGCATACAATTGATCCAGAGACTCCACGAGCTTATCTTCCAAGCAGTAGCCCAACTTAACCACAAATTTACAAGTTAGATGTAATTGTTTTAATCTAAACGGAATGATCCCAAATTCTTTAAATGTAAGAGTTCTTGAGGGTGTTCCAGAAATGCCCAGACATTGTTTAATTATTTTATACAATGATGAACTCAAAAAATCTTCGCTTTTACGTGATATTCTGCCGAATAGTATAGCTCCATACTCCAATGTAGAATTTATCAAATTGTTATATAATATTCGTAGAGTATAAGGATGAGCTCCCCATTTCTTTCCAGAAATATATTTGAAAATATAGGATATATTGTTTAATTTCCTTACTATCTGATTTATATGAAGATTCCAGCATAATTTACTATCTAAAATCATTCCCAGAAACGTTATATTGGAGGTAGAAGCAATTTCTTGATTACCCACTCTAAGTGTTTTATTGAATTTTTTCCTTCCTTTTCTAAAAATTATCCATTGACTTTTTTCAGAATTTATGAGAATTCCTTTATTCTCCAAATTTCCGATAATATTGTTGATGTTCTCACCAAACTTCGCGATAGTATTGTCCATCATTTCTAGCTTACAAGATGTATATAATAACAAATCATCTGCAAATGCAAGTCCCTGTATTTCCGCGTTAAAGAATTTTTCTAACATTAGAGTGTATAAAATATATAAGATAGGACTCAATGATGATCCTTGGGGTAAACCCAAGCTTGTTGTTCTTGTTTCTGAGCAGTGAAATCTAGGATGTAGTGTGATCTCTCTGTCAATCATCAAATTTATAATACATCTTATCATTTTAATAGGAAGTTTAATTTCTTTTAACGTTTCCATTAATAAATTTAATTGAACGGAGTCATAGGCTCTGCTATTGTCAAGTTTGAGTGCTAATAAACAATTTTTCTTCAGGAAGCTTGAGTGAATTTCTGTAATTAAAATGGCTAAACTGTTTGTTGTGTTAAAGTGTTTTCTAAAACCATACTGAAACTTAGGCCATAAACCATACCTTTCCAAATAAAAAGTAATTCTGTTAGCCAATATCTTTTCAAAAATCTTCCTTAGTACGCTGGATAGTGCTATAGGACGGTAGCTACTAGGTAAACTTGTATCCTTAGATGGTTTCTTAATAGGGACAATATAGAATTGTTTCCAGTATCCGGGAATTTTACCACTGTTAAAAACATAATTGAATCCCCTGCTCAATGTTCTTAAACTATTCTCTGATAGATTGTGCATCATCTGGTAACTTACTTCATCTGGACCCGGAGTGTTGTTCTTATGCCTTAGAAGAACATGTAGTATCTCACTAAGTTCAATTTCTTTAACTAAATCCGCATTTCCCACAATACTAGTTGTATCTTCCTTTATTTCATGTAAATCTTGTTGAAAATTAGAGTATACAAAGTCCGGGGCATTGGTTTTTAGGAAACTATACTGTAAATCAAAATAATCTTCAATTTGAGTATAACTGGATCCATTATTTTTTGAGAAGGATCTGATATCTCTCCAAATTTGATTAATGTTTTTTGATTGTAGAGATAGAGAATTACAAAATGTATTCCATTTATTTCTTTTTGCCGAATTTAATATTTTCTTTGTAATTGCGGTTTCTTTTTTCATAATTAGATAGTTCTCTAGATTCCTATTTTTCCAAAAATTTTTAATGGCATCTTTCCTCTTTTTTACTGCTAGTTGACAATCACTGTTCCACCAAATGGGTTTTATGTAAATCTTAGATTTGTTTTTATAATAAGCTGGATGAAAACAGTTCAAATAATTTTGTAATTGTGTATAAAATATATTAATCACATTGTCTTCCTCCAAACTATCACTACTCAAGGCTGAATCAAAGAATTTACGAAATTTTATCCAGTCAATGTTTTTATTTCTTGTTTTGATATTTTTAATATTTATATTGGATCTAGTATCTCCCATATTCATAATTATAGGGAAATGGTCACTTCCTAAGTTATCTTTATATACTTCCCAATAAATTTTGGACACTAAATTTTTTGATGCAAATGATAAATCCGGAGACGTATCCGCTTGATTATAAGCTCCCATTCTGGTGGGAGTACCATCATTTAAGATAAATAAATTTTCTGCTGCCAATTTTTTGACAAAAGGAATATTCATGAAATTAAAATTGCCATCCTTCCTTGAACAAGTATAGTTAAAATCCCCACTAATAATAATTTCTTCTTGAGTACTGCAGTAAAAGATTCTTTTCCAGAAAGTATCACTTATAATAGAATTTGGAACTTTATATATATTATATATTCTGATTGAACCAAACTGAATCATAATTCCTTGTACTGTATCGTCTAAATTTCCAATAATTTCAAAATTAGATAATATCATATTATCTTTGTATCCAACTAAAACTCCTCCACCAGTTTTCATTCTGTCCGATCTAATAATTTTGTAATTAGGGACTCGAAATTTATTTCCTGGTTTAAGCCATGTTTCGGTAATCATAAAAATGTCTATATTTTCTTTATGTATAAAATTGTTTAGTTCATTCTTTTTACTGTTTAAACTTCTAGCATTCCATGATATAATTTTACATTTTTTTATTTCCACTATCCTGAACTTGTTGCTTTGCGTCATTGTTGTAGTAAGTTAATAACGAAATGTCCTGAGATATTATCTCCTGAGTAGGAATGATTACTTCACTCACTTCCATACTACAGTTATTTTCTAAAGCAAGAGTGATTGATTCCTGATTTGTATATTCGCTCTCCATTTTTTCATCGGAATTAGTTTCTTTATGGATAGATGGTATGTTCGAAATTAAATGTTGTGCTTGATTTCTGCCATTTGGGTTGATCAACGCGTTGTTCAGGTTTGGGATTTTATTGGTAGTTTCTACTTTGTTTACGGGACTAGGTTTCCTTTTTTTGACCGCTTTTTTAGTAAAAGACCCACTAGGTACTTCCTTAGATTTAATGGAAGAAACTTTATTTTCTTTATGAAAGTTGTTTAACTCTTTTGAGGCAATGACACATAGCGAATTGAGTTTCGGATTTTCTATTACCGCACTTTTCTGGCTTACTTTGTCGGCGTAGGTTGTATTACCTTTCAGTATGTTAATAGCATCGTACCTTGAAACTCTCATTTCTCTCACTTTTTTTAGAACTTCAGTTTCGAATAAATATTTAGGGCATTCCTTTGAAGTTGCTTTATGGTTCATGGAACAATTGATACATCTTTCTGTTTTTGCTTTACAATCCTTTTCAGTGTGTTGGTAGCTACATTTGTTACAACTAACTTCCTTTTTACAGGTTTTGAATGAATGGCCAAAAAGCAAACAATTTTTACACTGAAAGGGTTTCTCTTCAAATTCATTTACTTGACATGATATGCCATAAATATATATTCTATTGGGAAGCATTTGTGCTCTGAAAGTAAATAAGACTGTTTTAGTGGGGAGCAGCTGAATATCGTCCCGATTCTTTCCAGGTACTTTTTTCATAAACCTGTGCACCTTAAGAATTTCATAATTTCTATCATTAGTTGTTTGTTCTAGGATTTCTGATTCAGATAACTCAACATCGATTCCTCTTACAATTCCCTTGACTATGCAGTTGTAGTAAGGAATGAATGATTTCACATTATATTTACTATCGAAATCTGATTTTAAGAAGTTATTGGCTTCTTGGAAATGATTGAAGTATACTTCAATTCTATTTCTACCAATTGGTTTAATTTCTTTTGCTTTAAATCCATTTTCAAATATCATTTTACCATATTTCATAGGATGAATCCTGTTTACATTTCCTTGGTTACCATTGATAATAACAAAATATGGACCCGAATCTCTGTAATTATACAATATTTTCTCGCTTTTATTACTTATTATTCCTTTCTCATTCTTTTCTTCCATAATTCTTTCTACTGTATTCATGTCCTTAATTACACTTATTTCCATATTTATTAATTCCTTTTTACTGAGATCTACATCGTGCGACATTTACCAACCCCTAAGGGTGGAATTTGGAAGTATTATTTGTCTATATATATAAAGGTTTTTGCACTCTTGTTTGAACAAAATGATCTTAATTAACCCAAGATACGAATTATGCACTAACTACAACTAGCAGCTCAAAGGATACTGTACAAATTAAAATTAAATGAGGAGGACGCTCAATTTCACTATACGCACACTTCAAAACAACCGCCGACGTGTCCAGAGTATGTTCTTCGTGTTAGTTGACATAGACATTTGCAGAAATTATGTTATTGCTTATTCCCTTGTAGGTGCAAAGTGAGTATTATAATACAGTAGGCTTTGAGCGATAGTCAAATATTTTAAAGCTTTGAGATCCCGTTCTCCTTGCACGCTTAACATATAAAAAAAGAACAACGATGTTGCATTTCACGAAAGTTTTAAGTTTTCCGAAATTGACACAAATAACAAGGAATATCTCCGAAATAGTTCACTCTACAAAGAAATTTATTCAGACATAAATTGTGTGTTTTAGCAATATTTACATTTTTGTGCAGTAAGATTTTGTCTATCTTTTAGTGTTTACGAGTTATTCAAAAGTTATCCAGAGTAAACAGAACTAAATAGGCTATAGCCAGAAAATTCAAAAATTTCATTTCATTTGTAATAGAGATATGTTAAACATAGGTCAGTTTAATCAAAATCGTTAGAGCCATTTTCAAGAAAATCAAAATTTTCAAAAAATTTCAATGTAAAGGGTAGCTTAGGGTGGACCTATTTTCTTTAAAATCTTCGTGTCGTATGCTTGAAAGAAATTAAACTTAAATACGAACTTTGGTTTTTAACCGACTTTTCGTTTTTGAGTTATGCTGTCTACAAACTGACAGACACACAGACACACACACAAACACAAATACACACACACACACACACACACACACACACACACACACACACACACACAGGGACCGTTTTCTAAGCAGAGCCACCTCCTGTGCAGTACAGGTTACTGCCCCTTATGGGGGTGTTAGGTTCGGGACCCCTTATTGGTTATTCAGGCGGCCCTGATAGCGAACAAATTGTACAGGTTATCCACGATCCACCACCTGTGGACCCGCCTGGTAGCTAATACCCGAGACCCAGGAAATTATGAATAACTAACTTATATTAATTATAAAGTACAAGATAATTAAATTGCAGCTTACATTAAATATTTTATTTTGTGACTAGTTTTCTCTTCATCAACTTATGTATATTTGGGGAGATATTTCGTGCTGCCCGCATCCCAAGTACTGCATTAAGATTTTCCTCAAGAACACGTACATGTATTAGCGTGCCAAACGTTGAAACCCACACTGCTATTCACTGCTGTGACGTCAATGGTCGCTGCTAGGCAAGCAAGCTCTTGGCTCCATCTACTGCCCACTGCTCTAAAGAAGTGTACCTGCCTGTGTCTGAGCTAAGGACTCAATATCACACTTAAGCAACCACACACGTAACTGTGCGATTAGCTTAGCAATAAAAATTTGCTCTTACTATTTAAGATCATAAACAATAATATTGCAAGGTTTAAAAATTTGATGTATTGCATTCACATGACTTTCTCCACTCTTGTACTAACCATTCTTACAATCTCTTATCCTTATATCTTCTTCGTGTTAGTTGAGATAAACATTTGCAGAAAGTATCTTATTATCTTCAAGTACAAGGAGTAAATAGGAATACAGTAGGCTTTGAGTGATAGTGAAATCTTTTAAAGTTTTCAAATTCCGTTCTCTTTGCACGGTTAACATATAAAAATGAGTGGCGATGTTCCATTTGACAGAAGTATAAGTTCTCCAAAACTTACACAAGTAACAAGGAATATCTCCGAAATGATTCACTCTACAAAATAAATTATTTGGACATTGAGTGTTTTAGTAAGATCTACAATTTTTGTATAGTAAGATTTGGTCTATCCCTTTCCAGTTATGCAAAAGTCATCCAGACTTCATGGGCTATAGCCAGAAAATTCAAGATATACATTTCATTTGTGATGAAAATATATCAAACATATGGCATTTTAATCAAAATCGTTAGACTCATTTCCATGAAAATCTAAATTTTCCATGTAAAGGGTAGTTTAGGGTGGAACTATCTTGTTAAAAATCTTCGTGTCGCATCCTTGAAAGACATTAAAGTTAAATACCAACTTTGGTTTTTGATCGACTTTTTGTTTTTGAGTTATGCTGTCCACAGAAAGACACACACACACACACACACACACACACACACACACACACACACACACACACACACACACACACACACACACACACACACACACTCACACACGGACCTTTTTCTAAAAATACTTTTTTTTTCAGGGGGCCTCAATACATACTATATTTCCGGTGAAATCTCAATATCGAACTTTTGGGTAGTATAGAAAGTAAAAATATAACACATTCTGACTTGAACTTGGCCCAAGCAGAAATTGGAATGCTTTTGTTAATGAAATCGAAATTTATACCAGAACGTACTGAACGTGAACGGATATCCTACTTTCTATGTAACCTTTAAGACTGTTTTAGTAAAACAAGCTCCCATAGGTATATTGCTGCGGCTGTCATCAATGGCGAAGCTAGTCATAACTGACTGGGGAGTTTGGGGCTTACCTAAATGTTTACGCGCCCTTCTATGAAAAAAAAATACTCACTTTATGCCAATCTCATCCTATTCACTTTCTCCTCCACATAATATGCAAACATAATATTTCATTATGCTTGCTGTGAGCCATAGATATTCCCTGCAGCACTTGGATTGGAAAGTCCTTATTTGGCCTCCATGCTTGTGTACAATATTCAGATGTGGTTTCTGTCACTTATTCTTTAGAGTACCTTTTTCTTCAAGAAAGAGACGATTATGGTGTTTATTAAAATGGATTACCAAATCATTAACCTCACTAGTTGTAAAGTATGAGAGAAAGGCACAGAATGTAGAAAAAGTTGCAAATAACTGGAATCCACAGCACAATAGAAAACGAAATCTAACACGCCTTGTAATCCACTGTTCTACGCTGCAGGAAGCCTGAGTCTAGACTCCGAGAAAGCCTACGTGCATTAGAATAAAGTGGCTTGGAGAGGGACGGTTGCTTAGAAACGGCTAATAAGCCCCTCCCTCGTGGCAGTAAGTGTGAGACAGGCGTTATCCAGACCCCTAAATTTTTACGCTGTTAGAAGTCGCTTTAAGAGCATACAAGCAATTTATTGACGACTTTTAGACACTGTTTTCTTTCTTGTTACATCCAACATATACTATACAATTTATCTGTATTTAGTTTGGGTAACCTGAGACTCTCAGGCACCCCGTCAGCTTCGCCACTGGCTGTCATCTTGCTAACTAGATACTGTTCCAAAACTACCTAATTATGATACAACCCGAATATTCGTTAACTTGCCATGTTGTTCACTACACAAATGCGCGAAGTGTTAACTGAGATTCAAAGTGAGTACACCTTGAAGGGAAAGTGGTAGATTGTTTTGTTAAGTAGATTTTCCGGGCTTGTGGGCCGTGGTCGAGTTGGGTTACCTTCCTCCGACGTTTCGCTGAAAACTGCGTCCAGCATCTTCAGGGTCAATCTGTTATTTTGGTCTAAATTAGCGGCTGCACATAAACTAAAGTCCACTGCAAACTTTCATATTTATCTTTGTTTGTTATTAGTGTCCTTGGTAACATAAATTTTCACGTCGGAGGAAGATAATCCAACTCGACCACGGCCCACAAGCCCGGAAAATCTACTTAGCATAGCTGATAATGCCGGCCTTGAAAGCCTCAGCACTTATAGTAGATTGTTTTGTTTTTCCTTGGCTTATGCAACGAGCGTTCCCCCACTTCTTAAGCAGCTGGTTCTGATCTCAAACTCATGCATACTTAATGACAAAATTGTCCATCATTTTGGAATGATGTAAAGATTATGAGGAAGTAGAAAAATCAAATGTTTAATGATGTACGCTATATCCCGAAATTAATAACATTTACCGAAAGGCATTAGACGTTTGTATAAAACGTTCCTCTTGTGTCGTTAATTTCTACCCTTTCTAAGTATTCCAATTACCTAAGTTTGCCATTTTCCTCTACTCTGTGATTTCTATATCTGTTTCTTTCTCCTGCTGTATTTCCATTGCACTGTTCCCAATTAAATTCTCAACTAATTGCTCGCTTCTTGGATTCCCGGAATGCAATTTGTCAAGGGTGGAGACACATCTGGAGCTAACAGAGTTTACGAAGGGATCCTTCTTTGTGAGAACAAGGTACGAAATCTAGTAAAGTGGTGTACAAAAAGGACCGAAAAGGAAGAAATGTCATTAGTTTCCAGTAGGGCAACCCCATCTGTCGCAGAGATGAAATATGACACATTTATCGTGGCTTATTGTATTTACCAGTGATAGAATGGGTCAAAGGTTATAATTATATGATGCCATTCAGACGTAAACAACAATATTGATTACCTAACGGACACAGGTACGGTTGTTGCATATACAACAAATACTTTTTATGTCTATTAACATCAAAAAGGTACAAAATTGTGTATGTGCGTGTGCGCGCGGGCATACGTGTATGTATAGGTGTGTACTTACACGTCTGGTATAGTGATTTAGGTAGTCTTAGAAACTACTTCCTTGACATTCCACAGCGTCCTGATCTGGACTTAGATCCCATATTTTGAATCCTTTTATAACGTGGATAAGTTTATTTTATTTATACACAGAGTATCAATGCTTATACATATTTCTGTGTCTAAAGAATCTTCTTTCTCCACTTACCCCTATCCATCCATTCCACTTCTTCCAGTCCTCTTGCTGTCATTCCAATTATTTCCCGCATCCATGAGTTTCGAGGTCTTCCTTTTCTTCTTCTTCTTCCAGGTAGACTCCGTTCCAAAATCTTTCTCGGTAATTATCTTCGTTCATTCTTCTAATACCTATGATATGTCCGTGCCAGCTCAGCTGTTTATATCTTACATAGTATAATATTGAGTTCTTATCATCCATTTTTCTCTAATAACATTATTTATTTTTTCAAATCTCTACCATCTCGCTTACCTTAGAAAATCCATTTACATCGAAATAAACTTTGATTCTAAATTTTTGCTAGATTTCCATGTTTCAGCTCCATATGTGACAGTTGTATTATATATTTGCAGTTTATTCTTCCTACTTATATATCTGTTCCACAAGATACTATTCAGCATTTGTGGGAGAGCAGTTTACGGGATTTAGTGAAAACACGTTTATTTGTACAACGTTCATTTACATGTTTTTTACATTGTTTCCTGGGCCACCAAAGACGTATCTAAAAGGTGTTACATATCTGCTGCAGAGGGCAGCACAATCTACAGTCTTTACCCAATACCATCAGATGACGTAAGATTCTCTATTGTCCGCCATCCTCCCCACCCTGGTCTACCTCCAGGGGTATGACCAGTTGAACCGGCCTTGTCACACGACGTCCTTCAGGTGTGTTGAGGATCACAGTCCGTACCAGTCTATCCCGTCCTTCCAGAAGATCTGCGATGCGAGCATTCTTCCAACTTTGCCGTGGCCTCAGATCTTCTTGGAGTAGCACGACATTTCCCATTCTTAAGTGCGTGCATCTCCTCGGGCGTCGTACTTGATGGAAACTTCAGGAGCATCAGGTACTCTCGACTCCAACGTTTCCAAAAATTATTTCCCAGTCTCTAGTGCAGTCTGTACATCTTTGGCAGTTCAGTCGATTTTGGAGGCTCGGGTCTCGTCGGCAACATTGTTAGACGTTCCCCCACTAGGAAGTGCGCAGGTGTCAGAGCATCCTCGGCGTCTTGAGTGACTGGCCTCAAGTTCAGCGCGGCTTCTATGTTCACCAAAACGGTACGTAGCCCTACCTCGTTCATGCTGAAGCGTTCCAGAACTTTGCGCAGCCATCTCTTGGCGGAACCAACCATCCTCTCCCACCATCCTCCCCACCAAGCCGCGCGTGGTGGGATGAATTTCCGCTGTATATAGTATGAGGGATAGCCCGTCGGCCCACAAACCTTTGTAATGCCAACATAAACTTCAGTACACTCATGTCATCGGACAGTTCCAAGTGCACAGCTCTTGTTGTGGCGCAGGTGGACAAGACTATGTAACATTTCTGTACACCAGATCTAGTTGTCGAGTACAGGGGACCTGCAAAATCGACTCCCGTTACTCCGAACGGTCTACTGTTACACACTATGTCCTTTGGTAGAGGAGCTTCAATTTGTTGACCGGGCATACTTCTTGATATTTTACAAGGAAGGCAACAATAGATTACCTTCTTTATTGTTCTTCTTGCGTGGAGAATCCAGAAGGACGAACGGAGTTCTGACAATATTATTCTCACTCCTAGGTGATGCACTTGTATGTGTGTCGCCATAATGAGAAGATGTGTGAAGTGGTGATTGCCATCAAGTATAAGTGGGTGGCGTTCTTCTTGGGACAAACCAGAGAATTGTAAAATATGATTTGAAGCTTTCCTGGCGACGAACATATTCAAGATGCTCTCCGGCTTCGAGCGAGGTGTAGTGATGAAAAGACATCGACGTTTCGGGAGTGTACATCTCTCCCATCAATTCTCATCCCAGAGAATTGTAGCCGACCTCCAACTCGAATGAGCCTTTCGTCAAGAAAAGGGTTGAACTCCTTAATTTTAGAATCTTGTGGCAGAGGGGTATTATCTGAGAGAGCAGCCATTTCAGCTGGGAAGTATTCGTATTGGATAGTTTTGATCCAGTATTCTCTGGTGGCGGTTAATTCAGCTACCATGAGTTCGCCGTTTGGAGAAGTCCTGCGAAGTAATACGTCTTTGAGTCGGAGGACCCGGCCGTGACTCGAAGTAGCTTCCAGTATAAGCTGAATCTGTGAGCGTTGATTAATTGTTCTGGAAAATTAATGAAGAGAACCTTTGGTGCTGTATTCTTTATTCCACAAAGACCATCAGGAACAGTAATTCTAGGAGGCTGCTGGGGGTCACTCTGAAGAGTAATGTGAGAGCCAGGGCGGCCCACGCCACCAAAGCTCTAAAGTTTTCAATGTATGTTTCATAAGATTCCTGGGTAGGTGCTAGTGCCACGTGTTCGTTTGTGGTATAATCTAACATCTGAGTTTCATACGTGTGTCTAAGGGCTTTGTTTTTCTCTAGTTTCTTTTTCAGACTCTCCAAACGTCTTTCAGCCTGTGTAATATTGCTCTGTAGTGATACTGTCGTATCAACGAACGACGCGCCGCTGGTTTTCAAGCAAGTAAGAGTCATGGAACTCCTGTAAGATTTTGTGATCTCTGGTGTTGATAGTGCGTTCTTATCCTGCGGTTATGCCAATGGCTTCTAAGTCCCAGAAGTTTCTGACGATGTATTCACACGTGACTAGGCTGAGAATTTATGAAGTTCACAGTGGCACAGTGGACACGTGGACACTCCTGTCCGGTTTCCGCTAAAGATCCACCCTAGTTTCGACGGAAGCAATACCGTCGAGGGAGATATGCGTATGGGGGAGGCTTGTTTCACAATCTTCGAATAGTGTTCTGCACCGATAAGCATCTCAATCGGCAAGGCTTCGTGTCCGTCCGCAGGATCCGCTAACTGTAGTTTCTGAGTTTGCCGAATTAAATGGACGTCCCTAGGAACAGTCGAGGGCTGGGAAAACGTATGGGTAGTTTCGAAGGTAGTGAGTGTCACTTCGAATTTATTTTTGGTCTTCTAGTGTTTACTCGAGCAAGCCTGCGTGAATTTGCTATAGTTGAAGTGGGTTTCAAAGGCATCAACTGTTAGTGGCCGGTCTACGATTTCCAACTCCAGTGCTTCTATGAGTGTGTTGCTAATGAAGGTCGACTGCCTACCACAGCTCAACACATAGCGAGTCATTTTACTTATTCCCGTGTGTCCTATGATGAGTACACGCGCTATCTGTAGGTAAGTATATCCAACGGGAGTAACGTCAATACTTCCTACAGCTATAGCTTCTGGCTGAGGTTAGGCAGATGTAGACTCCTCGGATTCGCAACACACGGGCCGGTGGTGGCCCTTATTGCAAAGAGAGCAGGAGACTCTTCCCCTCTTACCGTACGAATGCACGGTGTATCCAAGATTCAAACAGAGAAAGCATCTGTTGCTGGACTTCAATGTCTCTATGCGTCGACTTACATTGGTTATCTCTGTGCACTACTGCTCCCAGTGTCCCTTCTGTCCGTAGAATACGCAGAATGCTTCTGCTTTTCTCTAACTTTTGTGTGGTATTTGGTGGTATTTAGTGTTTCTGGAGAGACAAACTGTATAGGTTTTATATCTTCCAGGTTGTCAATGTGTGATTGAATAATACGGTTACGATCGCCGTAACGCGCGTGTAGTATTTGTTCGGTGTCTTCATACGTGGCAGCGGTGATCGAAATGCCGTCAGCAAGTAGCTTCGGTTCCCCTTCCAAATAGCTTCTTAGAAACACATGTTTATTGATAGTGGACAGAGTCGTGTTAGTATCAACTGACAATTCGAATTGCTCCCAGAAGCGAGGCCAGCCTTCAATATCCCCTGCGAAAGGCTCTAATTTTATAGTTGGAAGTTTCACCGATGTTAATGGGTTCATCACTGGAGAAGGCACTCGGGTGGGGTGTTGTTGTAGCGCCAGCTGGACAATAGATGACGGTAGTCTCTTCTCGATCTCCTTTCTGGCCCTTTGGATCGAGCGTTTCGCCTTGTCTATATATATATCTCACACACCACGATATCGGTTTCGTATTCGTCATCCGGCAAGGCATCGTGGATAGCGTCGTCTTGGTGTGAGAGCAGCCACAAAGTCTCCCTCCAAACGTTCCTTGTATAGTTCCAATGCTTCAGTGGAGGTGTTCTCTATGAAACCCTCGATGCTCGTGCAGAAATCATGTTTTTCTTTTCCCTCGTCCTTTTGCGTTTCAAGTTGTGGAGGATTGCATTTGTGTCTGTTTCTCCGTTCATGTTGCGTAATAAGGAGATATTTGATGAAATAGTATAATGACTGCCAGCAGTTAATATTCACGACAAAATATCACAGGCTTACCGTAAATGTAGTTTATTTC
This sequence comes from Tenodera sinensis, assembly GCA_030765045.1. NCBI lineage: Eukaryota > Metazoa > Arthropoda > Insecta > Mantodea > Mantidae > Tenodera > Tenodera sinensis. Next base: position 74,409,093 of record CM060967.1, read on the forward strand.
TCTGTGCACCTGTTTCAGTGATGATTCTCGTCTCAAATCCCTACGTTTCGGCGCCAAATGTGGGAGAGCAATTTACGGGATTTAGTGAAAAAACGTTTATTTGTACAACGTTCATTTTCATGTGTTTTACATCGTTTCCTGGTTTACCAAAGACGTATCTACAGGTGTTACATATCTGCTGCAGAGGGCAGCACAATCTAGTCTTTACCCAACACCAACAGATGGCGTAAGAGTCTCTATTGTCCGACAGCATTGACGTTATAATTTTATCTTAGTTGGTTCTGTTCTTAATTTAATCTTCTTGTTTACCTTCTTTATCTATTTTTACCCCCAAGTACTCAAATTCTTCACATCCTCTAATACAACCTTTCTGTTATCCCAGAATTACATCTTTGGTTTTTTGTTCCACATCCATATAAAACTGTTCTCTAAATTTATTCTCAGACCCCACTTAACATATTCTTCCACCATGCCCACTTACCTAAAACTACGCACTTACCGGGTAATCATCCCGCCATTGATCTTGTATGGCTGCGAAGCCTGGGGATCGGCGGCACCCTCCACCATACGCAAACTGCAGAGTAGGGCGTTAAGAACAATATATATCGGGCGTAGATTCCCGTATTACATCCTTCACAACCACTCCGGACTACCCTACATCATGGATTTGGAAGGGAGCGATCCCGAACCATGCACACCAAACTGAGTTCCCACACCAATCAACTGGTACGGGCACTAGGTCAATACGACCACAGAGCACCTCGTAGAAGGAAAAGTTACCACCTTCCTAAGGACATCCTTGCATAATGGTAATGCCACTCCCATCATCTAACACATACTTAACCCAACACCTATTCCTGCCCCCCTTCCTGCATCCAAACTTAAGTATGCAGGAAGAAACCATTGCCCACAGACACAAAAGCTGTTTCTTCATACTCTTGCATGGATGAGTTATTACGTAATATTATCTAATGATCTTTCGAGAGAGTATACACGATTTGTTTGTGGACAATCTTTTATAATTAGCATTAGCTATCTCCTTGTTAATTTTATGAAATATAATTCTATAAAATACTTGCTAAAATCACTATAGGAATTATAATGAATAATATATTTCATTATCTTTCGTCACTTAAGGCATTTTAATAGACATTTATAGATTTTGAAAACTAACCCCACTGCTCCGATAGAGGGCTCTTACGTAGCGGTACCTCTTCCTCCTGAATGTGTCACGAGCTATCCCATACCTGAGAGATGAAATTAACCTACATTTGTATCTGTGCTGAATAGTACCTAAAGACATATATCTGACTTAGGTTTGAAACATTCTTGCGATATCTTATAACTAGCCCTGATCTTGTCATTCAGGACGTGATACCTCGTAAAGCTTTTAAGATTTAGTCCTTTGTGTCATGGCTGAATCCTTTCTCAGCTTCTAACTTTAATGTCACTTGCTAGAGTTTTCTATTGTTGATTCCTAATGCACATTTCGACTGTCGAGAGCTTTTGCATCTCATACTGAACATGCCTTGCAGTCTAAGTTTTCTATCAAGAGCACATACTTAGCTGAAAACCCAGCTTTCTACATTATTCCATTCCCGTCTCGTCACTTTATCTTAATATTGCCCAATATATTGGACAATATGTTTGTATTATTTTCTCTCATACAATATTCCTTCCCATGCATCTCTAAGCAAGCATTCTATTCTAATCCGGCTATCTCGCTCTCTTAGGCTTTTTGTTTTTCTTCTTTCATTATCCGCTCGGTTCTTCTTCAATTTGTGTGTGTTAATTCTTGGCTCCCCCTATTACTAGTAAACCAAGGTTTGAAATTTTGAATCAGAACAGAAAAATCTTATATATTGCAGCCACATGACTTTCTCTACTCTTGCCTAAACTATTTTTACAAGCCGTTGTTCCTCCACCTGCTTCATGTTAATTGAGATAAACATTTGTAGAAATTATTTTATTGCATATTTCCTTGTAGACACAAGGGAATACGGGAAAACAGGCTTTAAGCAGTAGTGAAATATTTCAGGAGATGACCGTTATATGATGACATTGAAATTGTATTCTCTTTGTATGGCCAGGACATAAAAAGGGTACATGAGGACTTCCTATTTGAGAAAAGTATAAATATTGGAAAATTCAAAACACTTTCAAGGAATTTGTCGAGTGGTTGACCCGACAATAATAGGCATTTGAAGTAACTTCTGTTCTTTACTGATATCTATATTTTTGGTGAAGTAAGAGTTTGTTTAGGTCGTCTCCTTAGCGCGCTGCTGCTTACTAAGCGGGAGACCCAGGTTCCATTCCCGGTAAGGGCGTAGGGATTTTCTTCCGCTGGGGTGCATCCAGTCTCGTTAGGTCCGTGAGGGGCCCATTGGTTATTACTTGATAAAGAAGTAGCGACCCCTGGTGGCGAAGACCACATAACCGGCCGGGAGAGACCGCGGCGCTGACCACGTCCCATCCCCAATGCTGCACCCCACGCAACACTGCACGCCTGTAGTGGGCAAAGATGGGGTAGGCAGCGGCCAGAGGTAGAGTTTGGTCCGATAGGGGCTGTTCCACAGGAGTTTTTAACGATTTTGTCTACCTCTTATGGTCCATAAGTTATCCAAAGGTCATCCAAAATGAAGAGAATTTCAGACTATTCCAGAAGTTTCATTTTTCAAGCAAATCCCTTAAATATGTGGTACTTTAATAAACATAGCTATAGCCGTTTTTGATAAAATGAAACATTTACATCCCTGTTTGGGATAGGGGGTTCTTATTGACTATTCCACTCATACGCGACTTGGTTGAAGTGAACCAATCATGTGCATAACAGTTTCAAATTTCAACCAATAACAGCCTTCACGCTGAAAAAAAAATTGTAAGCTGCTTTTCTTATGTTATGACCAGATTAGAGAATCTAGCTGCACTGTCCTACAGATGCGTACAGCTTATGTAATGTGATTGCAACAGAGGTCAAATATGACTCTCGCTTTGGTGAATCAACTAATGCTGAAATAGATGAGGTAATTTGAAGACAGAAACCTCCGAACACACAATGCAATAGAAAATATGTTTGGAATCAGTTTGACAAATTTTGTACTGAACGAAATTATAAATTAACAAAAGATGCTCAACTTCCGACATTGCCAACATCTTAAGAATTGGAGCATCAATATAAGAATCTTGTAGGCCATGTTAATAGATGCTGATGTATGTGTTCATGCTACATACTTCTTTCAAGGTGTTAGTAATTACTATAGAACCTTTAACTAATATATCTTAGGCTATATCATTCTTTAATTCGTGAAATAGTCTTAATAAATACAACTCGTGATATTTAAATTCAATAGGTAAATTGACAGTCACTCGTGGCATTACTTATAAAAATCCTATTGCATCCTTGGAACTTCAGTTTAAAGTCAGTGCCAGATTTATTTAACTGACTTTTTTGTTTTTGAGTTACGCTGTTCACGGACCCACACAGACACACACACACGCACGCACGCACACACACATGACCTTTTTTATATAAATGCTTATTTCTGTCCAGGAAACTCAAAGGGGTATCTACAGTGAAATCTGTGTATAGAATGCCTGAGTGGACTACAATAGCTTCTCTGCTGCTATGTAGGTGGTTGAGAAACTAAAGAGATAAATCTAACTCAGTATAAACCAATGTGACCGATTTCTCCCTGCACTGGTTTAAAACAGACACTATCCTTAAAGATAATATGCTTGAATTTGTGAATTGATATTGTTTGTAAACAAATTGCTGCCCTCATGATTTCAGGTACATTTTCAAGTTGGAAATAGGTTTTTTTTTTTTACTTTTTTTTTTTTTTTCTTTTTCTTTTCCAAAATGTGTTCAACATTTTACTTTCTCTACTATTTGGTAAAGATGTATTCTACCCAAAAATTCAATACTGATATTTCACCGTAAATACATGTTTTGAGGCCCCTGAATCGAAAAAAAACATTTTTTAGAAAAAGGTCCGTGTGTGTACCTGTCAGTCTGACATCATAACTCAAAAACGAAAAGTCGGTTAAAAACCAAAGTTCGTATTTAAGTTCAGCGTCTTTAAAGTATGCGACACGAAGATTTTGAAGAAAATTTCCTACCCTTTACATGGAACTTTTTCGAAAATTTCTAATTTCTCAAAAATGGCTAAGGATTTTAATTAAAATATTTAATGTTTAAAATATTTTGATGACAATTGAAATGTATATCTTGAATTTTCTGGCTATAGCCCATGTAGTCGTATTTACTCTGGATGACTTTTGCACAAGTGGTAAACCGTAAGAGACTGACCAAATCTTACTACACAAAGAATGTAGATCTTGTTAAACGCAATTTGTGACTAAATACATTTTTTGTAGAGTGAACCATTTCGGAGGTATTCCTCATTTGCGTAACTTTTGGAAAACAAACTTTCATCAAATGGAAACATCGCTATTTATGCTTCTGTATGTTAACCGTGTAAAGAGAACGAAATTTGAAAGCTTTAAAATATTTGGCTATCACTCAAAGTGTGCTGTATTCCCATATTGCCCTTGCACCTACAAGGTTATAAGCAATAAGATAACTTCTGCAAATTCCTCTAACGATTTTGATTAAATTGTCATATGTTTGAGATATATGATAAATGAACTGTATATCTTGAATTTTCTGGCTATAGCCCATGAAGTCCTAGTTACTCTGGATGACTTTTGCATAAATGGTAAACCGTAAGAGACAGACCAAATCTTACTATACAAAAATGTAGATCTTGCAAAAACATACAATTTATGTGTAAATAATTTTTTTAGAGTGAACCTTTTCGGAGATATTCCTCGTTATTTGGGTAAGTTTTGGAGCTCATACTTCTGTCAAATGGAACATCGCTATCCATTTGTTATTATGTTAACCGTGGAAAGAGAACCGGATTTGAAAGCTTTAAAACATTTGACTATCGCTCAAAGCCTACTGTATTCCCATATTCCCCTTGCGACTACAAGGAAATAAGCAATAAGATAATTTCTGCAAATGTTTAACTCAACAAACACGGAAATTCTAGAGAAATAAGAGATTGTAAGAATGGTTAGTACAAGAATAGACAAAGTCATGTGAGTGTACCACATCAGATATTTTATTTTTATTTCATATAACAGCCCTGACTTTCTAGTTTTAAAAATGCACAATTTGCATGCTAATTGTTACCAGAAGTGAATTTAATTTAGCAGTTTGTACAATCAGGTTAGCCTGGGCGCATAACATTGTAGAAATTTCTTTTCAATGCTTCTCAAAATTAAAATTTTCAATCCCAAGAAAGTACTCTTAAAATTATTCATACGTTATTTATACGCTATTTTGAAGTTAATTGGACAGAGAATGATATGAATCAATAACTATGATCTTCAAGTGAATCATAAAAACTCTGTAGCCATTTAAAGAAAAATTCAGCTATTAAAAACAGGAATTTTAAATTTCGAAATTCATAACTTTTTTTAAAGTCAATTTACTTGATATAATTGACGTTCAAATCATTGTACATATTCGGAGAAACAAATTGGTGTATTAAAGCCTGAAATGTCTACATATATGTCTATATTTTTACAGAAGCTATATAAAATAGAAAAAAAGTATACGGCATTTTCAATGCTGAATTGTTAATTGTTACAAAAAAAGATTTTAAGTGCTGATAGTGTAGATACTTGCAGTTCATCATGCCAAAATAGGAAAAAGAATAAAAAAGAAAATTCTGGCTAAAAATAAAGATTTTTGTTTCCAACGTGAACATGTACCTTAACGCTAATCTTTCAAGTTAGACTTCCATACATGATAACAAAATTCTTGTGTAGCACTCATATAACTTTCCTACACGGGTTTTTTTTTTTCAACAATGGAGTTCTGTGACTTTTAACGCACGAAGGGTTATCTATTTACGCCGATGCCGGATGAAGTGGGCCACCTGGTATACTTCACTTGCTACCATGGTAGCCATCGGCTCACCTCCCTGTTTTGAAAACCAATATTTCAGCAACCTTGGTAAACTAACGACACATACTGCTAATTCAATATGGAAATGTCATTGTTGTGTTTCAATGAAGTGGTGGATCAAAAGTAAACAAGATTCTAATGTTGAGCAGTTTGATTACAGACGTAAGCTTAGCCACCAACATTTTCCTTTCTTTCTTATTCTTTTAAGAATATAATTGTTTATACTACCTATGCCAAATGTAAAAGTGCATAAACCTTCTGATAAAGCTCCACCTTTAGAGCAACAAATGTATGCCTTTTTTTTATTTTCCATAGCGTTTAATTTTGCCCACCGTCTCACAAACGTTGCAGCACGATTGAAATTATATGATGGCACGCTTTATTAACTATTAATTTGAAATTGCTGACAAAAAAAAAATGAGGAAGTAGCCTGATTCAACTGTCAACCATTTCTTCTGAAATTAATATTTTCCTTTAAATACCTCCATACAAAGGCATATCGATATAAATCTCAAAGACTGTTTAAGAAATTACTTAATGTGCACTATTAATGTTCACCTTTTCTTACAGTGGATATAACGAAGCATTATATCTGTTTCAGGTTAGAAGTTTTCGACAAACAAGGAAGTAAAAATGTTTCAGGTACGGAAATTAAAATAATTGTTTTAGAAATTTTGAGCGAAATTAGCATGATTACGTTCCTTTACAGTTAGTGATCCAATAATACGAGAAAAATACCATTCTGTGTGAGAATATGGTTCAAAGTATCGAAGGCAAATGAATTTAATACACACCTAACGTATCATAGCGAAGTATTTAATAGGAAAAAGGCTGTTACTTGTCACAAAAATGCATTGATACAAGAGCTGGATGCCAGTGAATAAAGTAATTAATGATATGTTAAACAGAACACAATGCAGTTTGAACGTGAAGCAACCTTCACACTTAGCAGCGTTGCCCTTTTGTTTATTTCCATGCGCTATACAATGCAGCAATATGTATATTAATTCAGTGCGTAAAAGATGCCTTTGTCCTGGTTCTCCATCCCTAATAAAAGAATCTATATAGCGTTTCACTCTTAGAAGACAGTATGGAGTTAAATGGGACATCTCTGTCTCTATCTAGCGCATACAAGTTGCCATTAGCCGCGTCCTTTTCTACCCTCGCTCTGTTGCCAGATTCCTAATAGCATGGTATAAATATTCATTTGTTATAAATTTCAGGTTTGAACACATTATCCCATGCAGAATTTTTTTCTCTATCAGGTTATATCCTTTTCAGAGCCATTATACATTTCTATAGGTCCAAATTTCTTCAGAAAACTTTTTTTTTTTTTTCAATAGAAGTCCGATATTTGCTGTTTCTACACTCATCACGCACTAACTAACAAACTAACTGCTAGAATGCATCTATATTTTTTACTTAGGTAGAGTAGACCATAGTGCTACTACCTGCCTACTTTGAATACTCTATGTTTACCCAGTTAAGTGTTATAATTTTTTAAATTAAATGTTTTCGGAAAATTTTATATATGTACACTGCAAAAGTTACGCAGTGTGAAACTTTTTTGTTATTGAGTTTACATCAGGGAACCAGCGAGAACAAATGTTGAGGAAGGTTGGAGAAAGTTTTTAAAATAAACCAAAAGGCAGTAACTTCTTTCTTTTATCCGGTAAGGCAAACAGAAGGTATTCATTCATCTATTCAGCGTCAGGCCTGACACAGAAGATAGTATAAGGAGCAGCACTAGCATTAGTTCGAAAGAAGCCGTGTGTGTAACTGTGAGCTGTTATTGCGTTATTTGTTCAATATTTTTGTAAATATTTGTAGTTATGGAGGGTGAAGCTAGGAAAGGACGATATGTTGGTAAATAAAGAAGTAAGGAACGCCAAATAATTATGAATGTGTTAGATTATTTTTCAAGTAAAATGCGTGTAAGTAAGGCAGTAAAAGAAACAGCTAAGGCTATCGGGTGTTCAGAAGCTGTAGTGTGTATGATTAAAAAGGAACTAATGAAAGGACCTCTAAGAACGCCATCGAAAAAGAAAGCAAAAAGGGCGGGACTACACAAAACGATAGGTTAACGCAATATGATTGAATAGTGCAAGGTGGAGTGAGGCGAATTGTTCATTCTTTACTGTTTGTAAATATTCCACCCACGCTGAATATAATTTTGTCACGGGTCAACAGTGATAAGACCGTACCAAATTTCTCAAGGGCCACTCTGATTTGGGGTTCGAATATGAAAGAAGGAGTAACAAGTGCATATTAATAGAAAGAGACGATATCGATATCATCAGATGGCGACATAAATATCTAAAAGACGTAAAAGGTTTAGGGACCAGGGGAAATCAATTGTTTATACAGACGAGTCATTTGTAAATTTAGGTCATACAGTAACAAAGGCGTGGAGGGATACCAAAGTTAAAAGTGCCCGTCTCGTCAAGTAGCAATTGAAGGACTAAGTACAGGACTCAGGCCACCTCGAGTCGCTCGCGGAGAAAGATTCGCAACTAGTACATGTTGCAACACTGCGCTCCATTTAACGTGTACTGTCTTTTAAGGGTGAGACGCGCTTTAGATGAAGTAAATGTTACTTTTTCATTTAGAAAATAAACATGCGGGAGGCGAGGATGTGGCCATCAACAGTTGGCTCTTTTGAATTCTATGATTAGTGACGTAACGGTCCCCTCTGTTCCTCAATACTATTATTAGAATAATTTGCGCTTTATTCATGCGATAGTTATAATTTCACTAACTTAGCAACAAATTGCATTGCAGGGCGGAAAGTTTATAGCACCCTTCTTAATGGTTTAAATATTTGACTTTTTTTCCTACATAAACGTTCAAATTTATTTAGAGAATAAAACGAGAATATTATCTAGAAGAAACGTGAATAGGTATCTAACATGAGTGTCGTAAACATGAGTATAAGCTTTCCTTCGTTGTGTTTATTAACAGCAGACACATAAAGATAAAGTAATTCAAACTGTATATTAGTTCCTATATGTTCCGTTAATACGCATTCGAAAAGAAACTAATGCCCTTGAGATTCAGGTTCGTACATGATGGAGGACTGAACTCTGATTAGATGTGACTTCGGCACTACTTGGATAAAGTCGGACTACCTCGCTCGATTGAAGCCCCCACGCCATTTCCATTCCCGGCATTGCACTTGCCTCTCCCACTGCCTACTATCCCTCCATTCACTGCAACATGCACTCCTCGAGACGTTATATACTGGAGCCTGTAATAGGGATACTGTCGCCCTGCAACTGGTGTAACGGTACGATGCAGTACGTTTACGAAAATAGTCTTCTGCGCATCCTACGTATTGGCAAGCTTTCGTTGCGCCAGCTCTACATGATTTACAGGCACTATTGATGTTATAAACTTAAAATATAGTATACCTAACCTTTAATTCATCTAGATTCTGCACTACCCTTCACGGGATGTAGTCAATTACTTCGTGGGAGTAGGATCACGAAACGGGGAAACGGCAGGACCTTTTCGGTCAAAGGAGTGCCCCCCTTTTATAGAAATAAAATGTAAGATTTGGATCAACACAATTTTAATAAATGATAATTACAAATGTTGTGGCTTGATGAAATAACAATTATATGTCTCTATGTTTTATCGGGTGATAAGAATTACCAGTGGACGTTTACAATAAATATGAATGAAGTGAGTTGTACACATTTTCCAGCTATATACCAAGTTTACCTATTTGAAATCTGAATTATTGTCCGCATAAGTGACGACTTAACCCCATAAACTCATTGCCCCATAGAAATAATTATATCACCAGATCGATCCCGCATAGTTACGGCGGTAGTAGAGAGCGAGAGAGAGAGAAGAGCTACATACCTCTGGCGATTACCATCACGACTGACTACTAGACACAGACTACCCCAGACTGCCCTCTCTCTCGCTCCCTCACGTAGGCTGCGCACGACGACAGCACTACCTATCGGGCCAGCGCCGCCCTAAAAAAAAAACGAACGTGCAATCAGCACAATTCTTTATCAGGAATGGAGAATCAGGGTAATGACACACTTAGAAATTAAGTTAATGGGGGCATGGCAACCATGTACAGTGCTTGGACAAAAAAAAAGTGGCAACAACGCTAACTGCATGCATTTGCTTTCCATTCAAAGTGCATCTTGTTCTGTTTAATATATCACTAATCATTAAGGATTCTTTAATTTTGGTTTAGCAGTATTAGCTCTATCTGCAACAGTGGCTAGTCATGCGTGTATCCACTGTTGCCATTAGAAGCACCATGGAATCATGAATAATGTTAGAATGTTAAATAATTTTGGCAAATGGCAGTCTATAAGACTTAATTCTCGTCACAATACAGTGCTCCCCTGAATTACTGTGATAGTTCACCACTCCACTGGCCTTCTTCCGTTTGCGCCATTATTTCGTTGGACACACTAGACATGAGACCGGACTGCTCTAGGGATGGTTGAGGAGGTGAGAGGGGAAATCCGGAAATATCTTAGAATGGATTCTTTGCCTTACTGTTGCCATACTTAGTTTTGGATACATGTAAAGCTTTCGCTGGATGAAAGAAAGCGCGCCAAATACCCCAACCTTCTGCAGTTGTCTCTGGTCCCAATATTGAGACGGGATGTCCCGTGACTTTTTCTGTGGAAAGTGTACCGCAAAGGAAGCCCTTTACTAATTGTCTAATAGCTAATTATCTCGAGTGCTGTTTTGAAGCTGAGCGTGAATAATTATTGTGACGTGATAAGATATAAGTGCTAAATGATGAATCCGCAAAGTGCTTCAACACTTCGAGAATGTAATGGTGTAATTGAAGACTTGTTTACAGTGTCGTTTTCTACGAGAAATTTCAACCATAAACAAGATATTAAACAAGGTAGGTATGCTGCTACTCTCACAAGTTTGGTCAAAGAATCGAAAAATAGCAGTAAGCCGGATCAAACATTGTTGGTACGAGGAGCTTGGTTGTATGGATGCTTAAAAACAAATAGGCTTTATTACTGGCCCTGTCTTTTGTTTTTCTCCGAGAAAAACTCATGGAATGGAAATGGGGATAGGTTAGGTTATTTATTTGATAGTATTTTGTTCTGTTGCCGGTACAGTGCAGGGATAACAATTTACATATCTACATATATACATTTTCGGGCTTTTATTTATAGTCTTTCTGGGTTTGCCCAAACCACACACGGGAGCCCGCTGTGGGTTCTCAAGAACAGTTTGGTGTAGCAGTTGTTCACGACTTGGATAGCTTTAGGACATTGAAACGCAGACATGAGGTATCTTCTCCACACGTAAGAGGTATTGCAAGCTTAGTTAAATTTGGCAAAAGTCGCATTGAATTTGTTCTTAGCGAAGCTTATAAAAAAACAGAGCAACACAATGAAAAGGTTAAACAGAACAGAATAAGGAATTTAACTGAAGCTGTGTGCTATTTGGCCAAACAAGAGCTCGCATTTTGTGGGCATGATGGAGAGCATTCTAAAAACCGAGGAAATTACAAAGAACTTCTTGCGGTATTTACAAAAAAGGGATGGGCTATTTGAATCCAAAAAACGCATTTTTAGAAAAAGGTCCGTGTGTGTGTCTGTGTCTGTGTGTCAGTCTGTCAGTCTGTGGACAGCATAACTCAAAAACGAAAAGTCGGTTAAAAACCAAAGTTGATATTTAAGTTTAATGTTTTTCAAGGATGTGACACGAATATTTTGAAGAAAATAGTCCCACCCTAAACTACCCTTTACATGGAAAATTTTTCGACAATTTTTATTTTCTTGAAAATGGCTCTAACGATTTTTATTAAAATGTCATATGTTTGAGATATTTTGATGACAAATGAAATGTATATCTTGAATTTTCTGGCTATAGCCCCTGTAGTCGTATTTACTCTGGACGACTTTTGCATAACTGGTAAACCGTTAGAGATAGACCAAATCATGCTATATAAAAAATGTAGACCTTGCTAAAATACACAGTTTATGTCTCAATAAATTTTCTTGTAGGGTTAACCATTTCGGAAATATTCCTTGTTATGTGTGTTAGTTTCGGAAAACTTAGAACTTTCGTGAAATGGATCATCGCCGTTCATTTTTTTTATGTGTCAAGTGTGCAAAGACAACAGAATCTCAAACATTTGACTATCGCACAAAGCCTACTATATTCTAACATTCCCTTTGCACCTACAAGGAAATAAGTAATAAGATAATTTGTACAAATGTTTGTCTCAACTAACAAGAAAGAAGATATAGGAATAAGAGTTTGTAAGAATGGTTAGTACAAGAGTGAAGAAAGTCATGTGAGTGCAACACATCAGATTTTTTGAGATATATTGCCACAGGGAATGAAATTATAGAAAGATATTTCAACTTCTTAGATGTTAGTGCGCATCTTTCAGCTATTGCATTGGCAAATATTGTTTTTCCACCTTTAGAGGTGTTTAAGTGCTGTAACAAGTTAATTGTCCAAACATATGATAGTGCAGCAGTAATGGCTGGTCATCACGGAGGCCTGAAAACATTAATAAGGGGTAAATATCTCCAAACCATATTTATACGTTGCTATGACCACCATTAAACCTAATGCTTCAACAGTCTGTCCAGCACGTTAAGGAGTGGAAGACATTTTTTCAGACATTTTCTGGTTTCGCAGCCTTCTTTACAAAATCGCCTAAAAGAACTGCGACGCTAGATAATGTAATACAAAGACGCATGGCTATTATAGCCATTACGCATTGGATTTATTCTGGCAGGCTCGTATAAGTTATTTCCTCTACCTACATATCCTGATCTAGTAGCATTCTTTGGTGAAATAAAGGATAAACTCAAAAAAAAAAAAAAAAATGGGATGGTGAAACCCGAATGTGCGCAAACGGATTTTACATGACCATAATTGAGTTTGATTTTATACTCTTATTGAGGGCTTTTGCTGAAATTCTGCCAAAAGCAACGTTAATTTTGAATATTTTGCAAAAGAAGTTATCTGATGTAAACATGTGATCGCAAAAGATTCAAGAGTTCTGTACGTTCTTAAACTCTCTGAGGAATGATTTTGAAAGAATATGACATGACACTAGGGTTAGCGGATGCAATGTTCCTCTTCAAAGAGACTGAGTAGCAAATGATGACACTACAGTTTCTGACCGTTGGCTGCGCTGTGAGATCCTGGACACTTTTACTGTTGTTCTAAACGAACGGTTTTCGGAAATAACTTCATACAATTTGCTTGCTTTGCAAGATTTTGAAAATATGAAGGACTATTCACTTAAGCTTCCAAATCGAGAATTTGGAACATTAACAAGGACATATAATAACTTCTTTGATTTCTTGAAACTCAAAACCCAGCTTTCCGTCCTGTACTCGTCTCCAGTGAGTGATGATAGTAACTTGTTAAATTTTTACACCACACTTCCAAGCACCGAGCTTATTAGAAAACAGAATAATTCGCAGAGCTGGTTTTGGCCCTTCTTGCAACAAGTGCTTCGGTGGAAAGAGGCTTTACAGCTCTTACACGAATCAAGACATATCTACCAAAGAAATGCTGTGTCACAGGAAAGGCTTTCTTCCTTGTCGCTGATGTCCACCGAGAAGGCTCTTCTTAACAAACTGATGGCAACACCGAACTTCTACGGCGCAGTCATTGACATATTTGATGCCAAAGTCAATCGACGCATGATCTCAAGCATAAACAAGGTAAAGCAGGCACCTATTTTATAAATCTTATTCATTATTTTTAAACAAATGTAGATAGTGTAGAATAAATAATTGCGATGATGATGATGATGATGATGATGATGATGATGATAATAATAATAATAATAATAATAATAATAATAATAATAATAATAATAATAATAATAATAATAATAATAATAATAATAATAATAATAATAATAATAAGTACCTAATTATAAAATAATAATCATAATAATAATGTTAATAATAACAATAATAATAATAATAATAATAATAATAATAATAATAATAATAATAATAATAATAATAATAATAATAATAATAATAATAATAATAATAATATCATTATATGTTATTGTTATTATTACATTATATTATATATTATAATTAATATTATAATATTATATCACCGTTGCCGCCGCCACCACTGCTACCGCCACCGTCATCATTGTTATCATTATATCTGTTTATGGCAATGATAATAGTGATAAAGGCATCAACAGATTTGATGTCAAAGGTTCATTTTTGGAAAGACTTCAGTACATGGGCGTCGCGAAGGGGGGATCAAGGGGGACCGCGGCCCCCCACCCTCCCTGGAAGTTGGTCAACTTAATGTGCAATCAATTACTGATTATTAAACTACTATTTTAAAAGATTAATTTTTATTTAGCACAAATTAATATGGTTATATGCAACAAATGTTATAAATTTTGACAATAAAATAATGAATTAATATTATCTGATTGCAAATTTCAAACATGTGCCCCCCCCCTGGAAAAATGTCTGCCGACGCTCATGCTTCAGTAAATTCCATGCGCAGCCACTGATCTGCAATTATAATATTAATAATATAAAATATTAGAATCCATGTATCATACTCCATGTACCTACTCATGTTAGCTATGAAGCATAAATATGTTTTTGTTGTTTTCTAGTGCCTTGCATCTGGCAATGAAGCCATTAGCATTCGTGCTTTCCAATACTTTTGAACTGTAGTTTCTTCTGATCTTAATGTTTCACAGGTCTTCAAATGGTCTTCGTTCATTTCTGCTGGATCGTTACACAGGACACATATTGGTGAGGCTGAGATACCTATTCTGTAGAGATGACTTGCTAAGCAGTCGTGATTTGTCAATAGTCGGAAGGCTGCAACCGCTGTTTTCCTTGGTCTCTGGGGGATTATATCTGGGTTGGAAAGTAGTGTAATCCATTTTTTATCTTTGGCATTTGTTTCTATTTCTTGTAGGTATGAATGAGAAAATTTTTTAATGATCAAGCGTTTTATTGAGGAATATGAGAAATTGAATTTAGACTTTTTGAAGCATAAATATACAACCTTAAAAATTGGTGGGAATGGAACACACATTGAGGATAATAATTATATGAGTAATACATGTCACTTGTTTGACATGTCACCAGATATTGTCTACAAAGTTTGAATCTCTTTGAATGGAATGATCCATTTTATAGTTTCATTATGCATCACACTCTTTCTGCACTCATTTTAGCTATGGAGCATAAATACTCAAAATTAAATCTGGTGAGAATGGAAGATGGATCAAGGGTAATATGTGGGTCATTAGATATATATTGAGACAGCAAAATATGAATAGTTACAGAAATGTTTTGTTTATCCCAGTTTCTCAAACTATTCCCCATCAAGTTATTCAAACATAAACTGAACATAAATTAATGGACCAGCAATAGTCTGCCTGCTACCATTGCATTACCAATGAGTCTGCTATTTTGAAAAACAACAATGCTTTCTCCAGAGGTGGCCAATTTTTCATGTTTCAATACATATTTAGTGACCCTCATATACAAGTAATATAGAGGAAACAGCTTACTGGAGCACCCCAAAAACCAACTGTGACATTCCCCCTCTCCCCATTATGGCATGGTCTGATTATACTTGGTAACATTCCAAAGGTTACATTGCATTAGTACTGCCAACTGTTCATAAAATTTAACCATGGTAAAGCTCGGACATAGATGGTGTTATTGCATTCATTAAGTTGCCATAGAAGCCATTATTTTTAATCAGTTGCAAGAAAGGCAACAAAACAATATTCTGTTTAGATGTTGCATGAATCTGTGGATGCCATTGTATTGCTTTTGTCTTGAATTGTTTTAGAGCATAATATGCAGTTATTGTTACCATTGTTGTTATTTTTAAATGATTTTGTGCATCATAGCATCATAACTTTAGTTTACATCTTTATTAAAATTTGCCTTGAAAATCTTGTCTTGTTTCCAGGGGTTTTCTCACATACTTGTTGGTAATTTCCATTGTAGGTTGGCAGTGCTGCTTTTTGGTGTAATGTTCACTGCATTTTAGTGTAATGTGAGTCATATTGAATTCGTACTGTCGTAAAGCTGTTTCCCCTATATCCTATTTTTTTTATATATATCCTGGGGTTTTTGTACGTTGAAGTCACACACACATTCATTTTTCCAGACTCAGGGAAGGATGCGGAATAATCTTGGCTGGAGAAAACTTCCTACCCCCCTGCCGGGAATCAAACCTGGGACCCCTTGCACAGCAGGCAGCTGCTCTAACTGCGCTACGGAGCCAGCCAGTAGCTCTATTGTTCAACAGAAGTTAACCAAGAAATGAAGCACATCACAACAAGATAGTATGGGTATGGACATACAAGGAATACTACATGAAAAAAGAAAACATTTAAAATGTTCAACATATTTTCCTTTTATTTACAAGTAACATTGCTGACTTGGAAGTTGTGTACATGTGACTCATCAGTTCATATGATATTCAGTTTTAAACAGTAAATGGAGTATTGTCTGAGTTTGTATAGTACCTACAGCAACAGATAATTAATGATATAAGTAATTTAACAGGTATGCATGCTCTCCTTAAACCAACTGATCCTAATAACATGTTCTGCAGAGTTTTCCTTATGCTATATTTAGCAAAAATAAATTTCATTGTTCTCAGTTTCTTAGTAAAGAAGACTGCCAAGTGAGTATTACAAGATGAATTTAATGTTACAATATTTATATTAACACATCATACATGAAGTTTTGAGTAAGAATTTAATTTATTTAAAGATATAGTGTTTGTACAACAATATTTCATAATTGAAGGGCTCACTGAATGAAGGTGTTTTGAATTTGTGAAACGATTTTGTAATTTTTCAACTATTCTATTTCCACTTTATTTGGACTTATTATGAATAACAAAAATGGAAATAGGTGAACATGTGTTAACACCTTCATCCATCCTACCTTCAGTACATAATTACTTAGAATTTGAGTAGCATTTAGTTGCTTCACTCCTCATCATTGTAAATATAAAGGGAAGTAGTCCTTAGACATAGGTACACTTTGTAAACATGTGTTGTATAAATTCATGGAATATCTATTTTGTCTTTTATTATTTGAGATTTCAATACTGACCTTTCTAGTTTGCAAGGAAGTAAATAATAATGGCAAATGAGAAAACAAGATACACTACAGCTTATAGCTACTCAGACTTAAGCAAACAAACACAAATGGCTTTCTACTGAGGTTTTTTCAAATAGGGGATTACAGTGAACTCTAATAATAGTAATGATAGTAATGATAATAATAATGATGATGATGCTGATGATGATGCTCATGATGATGCTGATGACGATGACGACGGTGACAATGACGACAATGATTATGATGATAACAATAATAATATGTAAACAAATTGTCTTGACAGGCCAACCAACCAGTATGGCATATGCACTTGACAGATAGCAGCAACAACCCAAGTGATACGGGAAGATGAACTTGTCATCATGCATCCCTGAGCTGGAATTTTTGTTTACCTTTTGCAGTTCCACATATCGCTAGATGGGCACTTGTTTTATACATGCAGTCTTGAGTGGGCTCAAATGTAGGTGTACTCCATTGCCATTATTGAGATTCTACCTCCAATGCTCTACAACCATGATGCAGAACCTTAGCAATAAGTTGTTCAACATTTAGAATAATAGCTACAATTTTTCTTCTCATATTTTATACTTTTGATACAAAAATGAAGAGGGAATTCTAAACTATGACATTAAAGTATTTGGTCATTTTCATTGCTCTGTTTTCAGTTATCATATTTACTAAAAAAGAGACAAGTTCATAGCAACAATTTTTCTTCTTGTTTTCTTAATACCGTCAACATTTTTAAATTCACTCAGGGATCTGCCCTAAGCTATCCTGGTTGAGGACCACCTATTTAAGACTCACAGACTTGTCTGATTTGCTTAGCTTTTACTACCCTACTTCCAAAACCTAATGGCAGTGGTTCAAAGAAGGTCTACATCATTTCATTGGCATGGTTGAAAGTATAATTGCTAGAAGGCATTCTAACTTTTGCCGTTGTTATACTATATTACAATAAGACCACAATAATTACACATTACAGAGTTAATAGTGGAAGCTCTGCCAAAAAATTTGAATAGTGTTCTCTAACTACCCTCTGAAGATCAGAAGAGACCATGCGATAAGCATTGAAACAAACAACTTAACATTTGGGCAGTACGGTGAAAAGTTGAATCAGACTTAAAAGGTGCATTATCAACCTGTTGCAAAGCATTGTTTTACTTCTTGTTGTGTTTGGTACAGTCCAGTGCACAGAAATTGTCGGATGCTGTTAGTGTCTTTTGGTGTGTTACTTTATTTAATGTTGGCATAACCTTTTCACCAGTCATGTTCAACACCAGTCCTGGCTGGGCCAATCTCTTATTGGTTTGTACCAATATCCAATAACACAAGCAATGACTGATGAACAAGCATCGTGCCCGAGGTGCGTAATGCAAAGGGAGGGGTAAAGAGGAATTTAACCCAAGTGGAGTGGCTGTCACCATCATCTCCTGACTGTATCCGTCACTCATTCTGTCACTCATTGGTTTGATGTCATAACTGAGATTTGGTTTCAGGAACCAGGGAGAAGGACAAGGGGTGGGTCATATGAAACAGCATTGTTGAATACATTGTCCTCTATACTATGCATGCTATTTTAAGTGAGCAAATGATACGGATTACAAGCCGAAAGTATTTGCACTTCTTGAAGAAGGATATAATGCTGCAATGGCTGCAGAGCTATATGGAGTGAACTGCCTCAAACTGGTAGAAGAAATACCAAGAACAGGGAAACTGGACATGTGGATTAATTGCTAGAACATTATTGTCTTCTATTTTCCCCTTGTCTACGTGACGAAAACATGCTTTTGTGTGCTTGGTATATTTTGTGTAGATAGAGCTTAAGTTACAGCTTTAAATTTTTTGTAATGAAATGACATGATTCAAAATAAATATGTGCAATGTGGAGTTCAAGTTAATACACATATAATAAAACAGATAAATCTGCCTCATCCCCCATTCCCTTCCCAAGAAAACTACACAAACCTGAAAAGGTTCATTATTCGAAAAGGATTGGCAATTTGACGTTTGCTCCTATCCTCAATAACCGCTGATAAAATAATCAGTCCAATGAGATACATGCTGAATTATATGCTTCAATGTATCTTAAACTGTCTGGACTCCTGGTTCACCTCCCCCATCGCAAAATAAAGGGCAGGCACACGCCTTCCTATCGCTAATAGGGGTTTGAACTGGGGGCATGGTGCCATTCACTACCAACCTAAACAGCTGTTCCTCATATCCGAAAGTTCCCATGCACCAGACTGTACATAGTCATTCACTTCATAAATTAAAAGGAATTAAATTTCATATTTGCATTCTGAAATTTTATAACGTGGTGGCCCTTACATCTGAAGTGGCAAAATGTGTTTATTTTAGAAAGCATGTGAAACAGGTTGCCTTCTATAAACTATATTACCACATTTAAGTATACTATTTGTAAATGTTATGCTGAAATGCATAAAACTGAATAGATACTTCCTCTCACCTTTTGAAAGTGTGTACTGACAACAGTATGTATAAAAACAGGTATAGCATTCACTCAGTCAGTGTGAAGTCATGGACTGAACTGTAGAGAAATGGAGTAGTTGCTCCATAAAGGAGTAGCTACTGGAGTTTAGTAGGTATACATAAACATTGACTGGTGACAGCTTATACAGGCTGATAGAAAATGTCAGTGCCAGGAGGAATGGATGTTACAGGAGAAATAACCGCATTCAGAAGAAAGGTATCTTAGTTAAATGCTGTCAGCTTTGGATGTCATGCAAAGTAGAACCAATTCAAGATTCTATGTTCACTGCTCACGATATATGTTGTACACAATAAATAGGTAACTGAATCTATTAAAAGTATTGAAGTTGACTCCATCTTACATTAAGAAAACTCTACAACATTCTCTACCAATGAAAAACATTCATGTACTGTATTATCTATTATAGTACTGTATGAAAACTTAAATAGTTTCTCTGCTATTTGTGTACTATGTCAGCATTTTCCACAATAGCTCAGTGGTTAAAGAGCAGCAATGGAAACACAAGGGGTCTTCTATCCCCATGAAATTTTGTGTACAACAATTAGCCGGAAGCAGCTTTTTTGGAACACAGAAGGCGTTGCACCTTTGGAATTCATGCTGCACAATACAATCATTACTGGAAACACCTATGCTTCCACAATGATGACTTTATGTAAGAATATTAAACAGATACATAATTGAAAGTAATTTTTTACGGAATTCTTTTTTTAAATTCTAAAATTCTAGTCCAGATTCAATACTTTGTTTAAAACTAATGGTCCAAACCAAAAATTAAAAATAAAGTTGGAATGAAAATTCCTTAAAAAAAAAATCAAATCATATTTAAACTAGTTGCCGACTGGTTTTCTGCTGCTTCATGACAATGCATCCACAACACAAGCCCTGTATCACAGGAGTATTATGGTAAATATGGCAGTGCTTAAGTTCCCATTACTCTTTAACTAGTGCACAGTAGACCAGCTGATTCAATGTGAAGTCAATGTCCAGGAATAAGTATCATTCCTAGTTCTATGTTCCAAAACATAAGATGCTGTAAAGTAGTGATTCATTAAATCCCATTTTAAGTGAATGGGAAGAAATGCCACAGTGAAATCTATTTCTAAAACAGAAATTAGCTTTAGTGATTATGAATTTGAAGATTTGTTGTTTCTGTCATGAATAAATAAGAAACTACTGAAGAGTGTTTCAAAACATTGATCATCTTGAACCAACATATATACTGTAAGACAATGAGCCACAACTTCCATCAAGGAATGCAAAAGTATGCATACTCAAATCCAACTACCATTGACTGAACAAGAATCTTTTTTTGAACACAGTGCAGACCTACTCATATAGGGAATATGTTATCATTTCCAAGGGCTAAACTGTTATGCCTGATTCAATTTGCAAAAGTGGAGAAAGACTCATGGTATGGTGTTATAAGTACCCGGTTATTGATAGCAGGAGTAGATGTTGCCTCCCTGATAACAAGGACCTAGACACTAACGTAGACATTGAAACCTAACACATGCTAAATTTCAATAACACAGGACTCCTCATCATGTCTATGTACACACGGTAACCTAGACATCATAGACTTCATGATGCAGTTATTTATGAATAGAGACATTGGACACAATTTGGTATAATAGCTTTTCCTATCTAAAATATTGCTTGAACACAGTCACTGAGGAGGGAGAATACTTATATGGTAGAAGCACTTAACCTCTACTTCTCCAAATGAGCTCAACCTGAATGGGAACATAATGTTCCATAGACAGAAAGTTTTAAAATATGTTATATTTTGATGTCTTCTTGTTGATGTTGCTGTGGCAGAAATTGTGTCTCTAAGTGAATTGGTGAGAATATTCACACTAATAGTTCCCAAGTCAACTTACAATATGCATTGAATATGTGTAAATTTCCTGCTAGGTATGTGAATATTGTGATTACATTTGTAAACATCATTTCAGAATCCAAGGGTATTCAGCAATAGGAAACATGGCTAACACTGATCGTAACAAAAAGTTACGATCGACAACAAAAGAGAAACAATGGTTGTTGGCCATGTAACTAGGAAGAGTAAATACCAGAACATATACACTACTAATCAAAATGCCATGCAATATGGACATGTATTTACGCAATTGTACATAATGGGCTAATATCGGCAATCCGTAATTGAGGATTGGATTGCCGAAAGATATTCTGAGAAGCATTGCGCAAGAGAATTTACTACGCGCAATTGTCCATAAAAAATTTATTCATATTTTACAAGAAAAGCTGAAAAGCTTAAGAAATTGAGATACTGTTTTGAGTTTGGCCATATGTAAGAATAACAAAGAAAGATACTCAACATTGCTAAACTGAATAGCTTTAGAAATTTATCATGATTATATTTGTGAAGAGTGAAACAATTTGTTGCAATATTGTTATTTCATTGCAATAAAGTTAATTTCAGTGGAAACTTGAATATCTATTGATAATATATAAAAGCCCTTGTCATCTTTTATCCTCAAACCCATCAACAACACAGAGATAAAGAGTGCCTCTTTGCCTCTTACAAAAATCTGCCACACTGCTATCTACACAATATATATTAAATTACTGCTTACACAGTTTATCTTGGGCTCTAGGCTCTCATGTTAAGAAAGATCCGAGATAAGAACACCTGTACTTTGCCAAAGTACCTAACAACCTGTGCATTACTGTTCATACTCCAGTGACATCACTTTTACATTTCACTGCACCATGTTACCTTTGTTGCTACTGTCTAGCTTTATATTGGTTTTCTTTTTTATTTTACTTTGTATTTAACCAATCAAACAATAATTTTAAGTACTAAATGCCTGAAGCACATCCTGCACGACACTGCAAACTCCTGAAAATAGTAAAAGTAGGTATAAATAATGAGTGTAGCCTCTTACTTCAGCTGATGGCTAAGGTGACAAAAAAAAAAAAAAAAAAAAAAATTGGGGGAAGCCACAACTCATGGGCTTCTATGATATAATTAAAGTACATTGGTGTAAAAGAAATGAAAAGTCCTATTGCCATCTCTGACAACAATGCCATCAAAGAGCTTCAAATAAAGTGCACAGGCAGTACTTTTCCTTAAGTGAATAGTAAAACAAACTTTCAAACAGATTTCTAGCAATTATTAATTATTAAATTAGGGTTCCCTCTGACCCTCATAATTCCCTATGCTCCACAAAATCTGGAGGTATGACTGTGAATGTTTATAACACAAAAAGTAATAAAATCAATGTTAAGAAAATGACTTTAGTGTGTAAATCACCAGCAGTTGTTTTCCAAGAGAAAGCCCTACTATGACCATAGAAGTTAAATGGAACCATACAAATGAAATAATAAGAAGAACAAAAGTGACAAATAATACGTAAATGATAAAGCAAACAAATAAATATTGAAAAAGAGCTTGAGAATGCAAGTAGGTATATGAAGTGTTAGAGTGAATATTTTTCTTAATTATTGCTAGCAGTTCTTGCATAAAATATTTTGTATCAGTTCTATTCAGAAATAAGAAAGTATCAAGTAACATAATGATAACAATGCATTATACAGCTTCATTCTTGCACTTACATAAACTCCTCACAAGGTAAATGCAAACCATAGGTATATGTACATATAAAGGTATATTTATATAATCTTAAATAAGCATAATTGTAGACAGGTACTAAACTTGGTATCAGTTGTTCTCAGCTCTTAACATTTTTTATGTGTTAACAAAGAAATGATGACTGAATGTACAGCAGTACTGGCAAGGAACACTCACATCCCAATTTGTGCCAAAAAAAGGGTCTAAAACAGCAAACATAATGTGTGTTTGCTATCACCTCAACCAGGAAGTGAAATCCTAGGGGGATGGGTAGGATTTCCCCCCACCAATGATTTTATACCCAGTATTCCCCCCCCCCCTCTAAAATATCCCAGGGGTAGTTTATATAATGAGACAAACAGCGAAACATACACTACTAAAATGCTTTTCCCCCCACCAACTTTTAATGATTTCGCACCCTGACCTCAGTTGCCAGTATGTATGTAAAGTTCTCTTACACTGAAT
Organism: Tenodera sinensis; assembly: GCA_030765045.1. Lineage (NCBI taxonomy): Eukaryota > Metazoa > Arthropoda > Insecta > Mantodea > Mantidae > Tenodera > Tenodera sinensis. The sequence continues at coordinate 74,432,765 of CM060967.1, forward strand.
TATCTCCATACTTCACTTTTTCCAGATATACTTGTGATATCTAGAACTTCATATAATTAATTACATTTAACTTAAAATAGTCTGTAGTTTTAAGATCTAAAATATATTTAACATCTGCATGAACCAATAGATAAGTTCTGTGAGTCATTGCATTCTAAATACAGAACAGCAATTTGTTAAACTATGTAACTAATAACTATGACATAAAATATAATATGCAGATATATCTGATCCTTTCCTCTTCTTTCTTCTTTTTCATAGGAACATTTCTGATTATCATTTTATACAAAATTAAAGTATATGGATCTAATGATCAGAACTAACAGAATGCTGCATTAATCTACATATAAATGGTAACATTGATATCAAGTTCACGAAGTGAGTGAACCTCATAGGAAAGGACTAATGTCACAATTGGGCCTGGGGATTTTATAAGTAACTCTTTATGTAATAGAATATTAGTGTGTTGAAAATCTCTTCATCAATCACTAGATACCAAACTAGTGATTAATAATTTCATGATTTGTTAAATATTGTCTGTTAATTTGGAGGTCTACTGAATTTAATTTGTTAAACTCAAGATTTTGAAAATGTTTGGTGAGACTTGTTTCCCATACAAAGGAAAGACAAAATAAAAAGCTGCAAACAAATAAAATTAAGACATCAATTAATGCTCATGAATTACAAATATTTCTGTTTGTGGTCTTCACCAACACAAAGTATTGCAAGATCATGATTAAAGTATGTATATATAAAACCTTAAAAGGAACAGCTTTGTTGTCATTCTAACCACTGGAGAGGTATGTATGAGGGTCACTAGATATGTAGGTGTTGAAACATGGAAAATTGGTCACCCTGGGGAAAGCAGTGTTGTTTTGTCAAAAAGCTGAGTTATTGGTAATACAATGGCAGCAGAGAGAAATGTTGTGCCATTAATTTTTTTTTAGTTTATGTTTGAAGTCCAGAAAGTGTGAATGTTTTTCCACTAGTTTGCAGAATTTAAGGGAGGGTGGCCATTTCTTAAAGATGAAGAGAAGAGTGGTAGACCAGTAACAGCAGTGACTGACAAAAACATCACTGCTGTGGAAACAATGATTGGGGAAGATCCAAGACTAACCTATAAGGACATTGACATTGAACTGCCATTAAGGATTAGTTTGCTGGGTGCTTCAACTGTCCTTCAAGATAACCGTCATGTAAGGGCCACATTGTTGCATCATGACAATGTGTCAGCTCACACCACTAATGTAACAGTGGAGTTTCTGCAAGGAACTGAAGCAAAAATACTGACACATCCACCCTATATATATCTGGCATCATGTAATTTCTTCCTGTTCCCTATGGTGAAAAACTGACTTTGAGGTCACTGACGTTTTAGTTCTAAGAAGCAGTTTCTGCATACAAAGAGAAGTTATCTGCAGTGCCAGAAACTGAGTGGCATGGATGGTTCTAAAGGATGGAACACTGCATACAGTGCCAGGGAGACTCATATGTGACTTGGTTGAAATCAAACATCATGTGCATAACAATTGAGCAGCGTTTTTTCAAAACTGGATAGATGCAAAATTTTACGAAATTGAGTTATATATAGTATCGGCATGAATTTCACCTTCTGCACCATTCTGTAAAAACAGATTTTGCAAAATTTTATTCGTGTCGTATGTAGAATGTAGGGAATATTAGCAGTTTTCTCAAAACTTGATAGATGCACTTTCTCAGTTAAAGCAAATGTCAATAGATGCAATTTTATGATTTTATGGTCCAGCGTGTAGCAACCTCAATTCTATGAAACACATGTTGGCATTGACTGCCGTCTCACTGTTGCGATTCTTGGAATTCTCAATCATTTCTGTAAGCTTTGTACACTGCTGCATCATTGGCAATAACTGCAAAGTCAGATTGTGCAAGCTCTTTTTTTTTTGTTATTGTTCCATTTATATCCCGCCTTTAACTGCAGAGGTCATATCGGCAGCCTTGCCTATTGACAAATGGTGTTACACATTTACGTTGGGTTTTTCTATCTTTGGAGGTTTTATTCTTTGAATTCACACACACATTCACACTTTCATTCATACTTCCAGACTCAGGAATAATCCTGCCTGGCTGGAGAAAAATTCCTACCCCCTGCCAGGAATCGAACCTGGGACCCCTAGCACAGCAGGCAGGTGCCCTACCAACTGCGCCACAGGGCCAGCCACTGCAAGCTTTGTTATACTTACATGGCATTTTTATTCTTAGTTGAGACACTGCACTGTACTATTTACAATGGAACAGAAGCTCAGGTTGTGAAACTGTACCAGTGTAGAATGCACGGGAGGTAGGAATTGCAAAAACAAGGAAAGGAAATAAAATGCAAGTCGAAATCCTAAAAGTAAAGCACTGTGATGCAGCTGATTTGACTTATAATGATATAAGTGGATTTCAACAACGCCTTTCCATGCTCAACAAAATAGATCAAGATAAATCCCTTATGAAATATATGAGTATTACATCTCCTAATCGCAGAGTGGTGAAGAAAGAAGCTGCAAATAGAAAGCAGACTTTAGCATTAAATGCAGTATGAGAACTAATGATGGCTAAGTATTGTCAGTATGCGCTGCAAGCTTCCAAGAAATCACAGGGTTGTCAAAATATAGATTATCTCTCCTGGCTAGAAAATTTCACTTATCTGGGAATGTGCCAAAGGAAACCAGAGGAGGTAACAGAACAGGAATATCACAGAAGAGCAATTACTGCTGCTATAAAGCAAGACATTAAGAATTACAGATGTAGAGAAAGTCACTATGGAAGAGCAAAATCAAGGAGATGATATTTACCTCCATAACTTAATGTCAGAACCAACTTTTGCAACGAAAGAAGATTAAGAAATCTACCAGTCTACTCATTGTCAAAATATAAATACATATTTTACAACTTCTTCAATCTTTCATTCCATACAGTATACACTGACACACGTTCAACCTGCAAAATCAGACTGATGCAAATTAAGACAGAGGCAGATGTGGAAAAGAAAAACGAACTAACAACCATGTACAGACTACACAAGCTGCATTCAGAAACGTTTTATCAACTATTGAAAGAGGAAAATGCCGAGGCAATCACTATTTGCTTTGACATGAAGCAGAATCAACCACTGCCTAAACTTTCTGTTAGCGAGGTATTCTATGCAAGGCAGGTGTGGCTGTATAATCTATGCATAATGACACCATCTAAAACCCAGAACAAAGACAACTGTATCTGCTAAAGGCTGCAACCAGGTTGCCTCAGCTTTGCACCACTTCTTGTTGGAACTGGAAGAAGGATGTCCAGCAATGCTCTTTCTACCATTTGTTTATTTTCAGACTCTTGCTCTAGTCAGAACAAGAATAGTGTGATGTTCATGCTTATTGCTTCCCTGTAGAAGAGTAAACAATGTTCCCGTATTACACATATCTACCCAATATATGGGCACAGTTATTTGCCTCCTAATAGAGCTTTTGGCAGAATTGAAAAAGAGTTAAGAAAAAATGAGAATACCTTGAGCCCTGATGAGTACCATCAGATATTACAAAATCACGGCTCTGTGAAAGTGTTGTTCAAAGACTGGAAAATTAGGGACTTGAAAGAAAGTGCAAAACAAACACTGAAGTCAAAGCTTCCTGTCAAAATGAATACCCAGCGAATCATAGCATATTCCAAGCAATCAAAGGAAGACCATAAGATATGTGTAGAAGTTCAAAATACATATTCTGCTTTGCCTGTGGAGGTGGATGTGATGAAATCACGCAGCAAGTCCTGCAGCAAATTCCTAGTTTCATCTGCAAAAGTGTCCAAAATTAATAGAGCGAGCAAAGAAAAGAAAAAGGATGTTCAAAATTTAGCTAAATTTTTTGAAATTCCAGAAACTGCAAAAGAATTTTATAAAAATGTACTAGAAGATACTAATAAAGGTTAAAGCTTACTTATTCATATTGTTTGAAATTTATTTGTATGTATTCAATATGCTTGTTACATAAATAAAACAAAGTATATTGTTATTGTGAATGTAGCAGTATTTAGCTTCTAAGTTTTTACCTAGTAAAATAATCCTTTTAAACATTAATATGTTGGTTGTATAGTACATTATGTATTATGAAAGGGTGAAAATAAATAAAAAATAAGAAATACATAAATAAAAAGTAACAAAAACAACTGACAAAAATAACAAAAATTCATGTGTTAATTTCTCGCTCATGCAGAAAAGTTAATCAGCATCTGTCGTTTTTGAAAAAGTTCTGCATTTTCAAACCTCAAATTTGCACTAGTTAAACTATGCTATTTGTTTCTTTTCAGATTCAATGAGATAGTTTCAGGAAGGAGAATTGAATGATTAATAGTTGCTGTGCTAACCAATTATTGCCAATAAATAGAAAAAACCATTTTTCTCAGAAATGCATTTTGTGCATCTATTGAGTTTTGAAAAAAATGTCTTTGAATTTCAAATTTCAACCAATGACAGCCTTCATTTGCAAAAAATCGATACACATTTCATTATCACCTCCTCTGAATTTCATTATTACCTCCTCTGCTTTTCTTGTGTTATGATCATGTTACTAACTACACTGTCCTACAGATGAGCAACAGCTGACGTAATTTTATACAACAAAGCCACTATTCAAATGTCAAATATGGTTGACTCTCACTTCGGTGCTGAACTAGATGAAATAATTCAAAGAGGGAACCTCAGAACGGAGAATACAACACAAAATATGTTTGGAATCAGTTTGACAAATTTTGGTATTGAACAAAATAATGTTGTTGTTGTTGTTGTTTTCTAATACCCAATATTTGACAGTGAAGCCATTACCCTTCTTACACTCCAATATTTTTCATAATCATTTTGTATATTGAGAACTGATGGACATTTTTGAAGATGATTGTAGTCTATTTCTTCATTTAGACTACATAGTGGACAAACTGGGGACTCATATTCTGATACTATGTAAGCCTTTAGCCATACAATCATGTCCTGTTAACAATTGAAAGGCTGCAACTGCTGTTTTCCTAGATAGATCTGGTATTACTTTTGGATTCTGGACAAGAACTTTCCTCCTTTTTTCTTTGAGAAATTCTAATGGTATTGATTTTGTTGAAGTTTTTATTTTGTTTTTATTGTTTTACAGAATCAAATGTTAATTTTCTAGTTGGTCCATATGTGAGAAGGCATCCTTTTTTGGTTAAATTGCCTGCTGCTTCATTACTGTATACACTACAGTACGCTGGTATCCATTATAATACTATTCTTTTATTCAATTCTCGTAATTGAGTTATACTGATGATTTCTAGTGTATGGTGGATTGTTTATCAGAAACTATTGACAGGATTGCTGCTTTTGAGTCTGATAATAAGACAGTATTTGTGAAATCTTTACTATTATGTAGAATATGATTGATTGCTTCAATTTCTCCATCATAACTTGTTCTATATTCTAAGGACTTAGAATATTAAAAAAAAGAGCATGTTGTTCATGTTCCTGCACGTTTTTCTTGAGATTAAGGATTCATCAGTATAAATATAGAGCCAGAATGGAATAGGAAATCATGTATGGATTGTTTCTATTGCTAATGTTTGTTGGACAGCTGTATTCATATTAGATTTTGTTATTTCTTCTATAAGGTTTATATTATACTCTACTGTTGTTAATATTGTAGGGTTGGATTTTATTTGTAAATTTTCTTTTAAGTGGGGTATGTTAAGTTTGTGTTTGAGTTTATTTACAACGTATAGAAAACTTTTCTGGGTTTTGAGAGAAGTTGGGAATGTGTATTTATCCCAACTGTTGTTTGGTAGTTTATTAAGTTTTCATATTGTATTATCACCTGTTCTAGTGTTGTTTGTAGACTAGGTTTGTCAGCAGGTACTCTCATGAAGTCAATAAATGTTGTTTACCTCCAGTAATTAATAAAGCTTGGTTTTGTATTAATTCTAGTTTACTGATATGTGGTGATGGTAATAGGGTTTCTCCACAATAAGTTAAATTAGGTTTGAATGCATTTTATATGTTGTATTTAATGTTTATCTTGAACATCCCCACTTTTTTCATGCTAGTCTCTTGAGAATAGATAATTTGTTGCTGGCTATGTCGGGTCCATATTAATTTATTATCAAATATTATTCCCAAATATTTAGCTTCATTTGTTTTTGGCAGAATGTGGTTATCATGCTGAATGTTGAATTCTTGTTTTTTGTACCCAAGAGAGAATATTTGATAATTACTTTTATCAATATTGTTAATCATTAAATTAGACATATTCCAATGTTTTAGTTGTTTTAGCGCTGTATTGGCTACACTTTGGATTCTGGTTTGACATTCATATTATTAATCATCTGCAAATAGTGAAGTTTTCAATTTTGATACTTCTAATTTTTCAGGTAAGTCATTAATGTAAACATTAAATAAGATAGTGCTGAGTACTGCGCCTTGAAGTGCACCACGATGAGCTTGTTTGAAATTTGATTGTAAATTATGGCATCTAGTAGCAATGAATCTTTGGGATTTGAAATCTTTAATTCAATTGATCATGTTGCTTTGAACTCTTATTTTTTTAAGTTTTAATAATAATTGGTTTCTCCATATAGAATCGTATCCTGTGTGAAGATCAATATAAACTGCCAAAACATCTCTTTTATTAAAACTATCCTTCGTATGTTGACTGAAATGTTAAATTTGCTCATTACTTGAATGAAATTGTCAAAATACATTGCCAACACCTTAAAAAATTGGAGCATCAATATGAGAGTCTTGTAGGCCGTGCCAATGGACGCTGATTCATGCTACATGTTTCTCTTAAGAGGTTAATAATTACAATGCAGCATTTAAATGACATTTCATTGCTATATCACTCTTTAATTTGTGAAATAGTCTTAATAAATGCAACTTGTGATAGACAAGTTCTCTAGATAAATTGACGGTCACTCACGCAATATTTATGATAAACTGGATGAACAATACACTTCTATGTCTATCCACATTTTGCTCTCTCAATACATATCTAGTGACCCTCGTATACTATATATTGTGTTCCAATTTATTTTCACAAATTTAAGATATTAATAAAAGTTCTAATTTGGAAAATATTGGCTTAAAGAATGAAGTATATAATAGATATTTCTTTAAACCATAAGTTGAAAGAAATACAATCAAATAAACATCATTTCCAAATACTGCAAATATTACAGACTATTCCAAAGAGTTTTTGAACCAATATAATTTAGCATGAAAGCTGACAGGCTGAAGTCTTCCTAACATCTTAACATCCAATAAGATTTTATTTTGAGGACTATTTGCTGAGGGTATGCACATTACCATCAAGTAAGCATCTTATAGCATATTATTCACATAAAATGAATATGTATAGAACATTAGCAAAGAAAGTAAAAGTTGTATTACATACCTTCAACAAATTGACTTCTGCACATTATAATATAGTTCAGTAATACTCCATGCACAGGGCTGAAATGAACAAGCTCATATTTATTATTTATTTATGCCAACAAACTTACTGTTGGTGTTTTTAAACACACAAGCCGGTTGTGGCATTGAATTTTTAAGTTCCAGTTCTACCTCTCAAACTTTGCCTACACACGGCTTGTGTGTTTAAAAACACCAACAGTAAGTTTGTTGGCATAAATAAATAATAATTACCACCTGAAGGTTATTTAATCCTGGGATATAAAGTACCTACAATAGTAAGTCACCATTGGGGTAATTTGTCTCTGATGTGAGACTGCCTTTGTGGTTTACCAGGAGAAATACGAACTGGTTTGAGAATTTAATGCCATTCTGGCAGTTCGTCACAATAGCTCAGTGGTAGAGCAGCCGCCCGGTAAGCGGAAGGACTGTGGTTCAAATCCCAGTTGTGGCATTGAATTTTTAAGTTCCAGTTCTACCTCTGAAGCTCATATTTGCTTTTCTCTTAAACAGACTTAAAAAGGGCATTGCCATTAGTAGTTTTATTACTCCAGAAAAAGTGTTTAGTGTTTTGACGGCATGCCACAATAACACAGAATACACTCCATAGTAGAAAGCAGCAGTAATATATGTTTAATTCCAAATGAATAAATTCCAAATATTTCATTACTTAATTCATTCATTCCAAAAGTTAACTTTATGCTATTAACAACAAAATTTAACTGTTGTATTAGCTAAATTTATGTTTGCTGTTCCTTTACTATTAACATAAGATACTAAGAGCAAATATTTTGTTCCACATTGTTATCCATTTTAGGATTTAAAAAATGCACCATTAGCTCTGAGCAAATTCACATAAAAACTGAAATATTATTTCAAAACATCAAACTGAAATTATTTTTAACCCAGGATCACTCGCATTATTAGATAAAATCTAACAACTGATAATACTTGCTCTAAATCAGTTATTTCTTTGTTAAAGTAGGCTTAGAGCCAGCAATGCCTCAACTACTATCTCAAAATACCATTCAAATGTAATTTAGTATAGAAATACAAAGCAAATGATGTTGGGAGTGGTATTATTGAAAGTGATGCAAATTGTTAGATTTTTTTCTAACCCAAGAGTTATTGCATAGCTCTATTTTGCAGTTGATGTACATTCCTTCAACCTTGTTAACATTGCAGGAGTAAATGTGCAGGTAATTTATAAGACCAATACAAGTACCAATGAGTTGATTCCTTGAAAATTTCTTACATAGCCTAGCATGATGCTTGTGAAACCACATTTGATGAAATGAATGTGTGCTCCAAGACTGTCACTTCATCTAAGGCAAATAATGCAAACTTTTGCTAGTAACCATGAATTATCAACAACTATAACAAAGGAATAAAGCCAAGATGCGTCTTCTGTCCCAGAAGAGAAAACCTATTCACCCAACAACTTTGTAACAGCTGCTCCAGTTCAAAGATTACACAGCAAAAACTATTCATGTCTGCAGGGAATATATCAGCATTCACAAGAAATTGCCTCTGATTCATGTCAGTGAACTCAAAACTGAAATTTGCACTTAACAGTTGAAATCAATTTCTACCAAGAAATATTTTATGATATTGCTCACACTAGTTTAAAAATAGTTACATGAATGCACACATGCAAACTTGTATGTTTTGTATAATGATATATCTTAAAATAAGGCCATTTTATTAAGAAACCAAGCTTGAATAGCAATAATACATATTATGCTCCAAACAAATGATCACCTGATTTATAACTTGCTGAAAAATTCTATGAATAAAAAGAATAGTTTTTCAAACTTTAAATCTCATATGCTTTACTACTCATGTTCTTTGTCAATATACATATAATTGCAGTTCTCATAGATATTTACTAAATTTTACTTTGGATATATAATTTTTCATATGCATAAAAGCTGATATGTTAATATGTTGCCATAAGCAATTTCATTGACAAATAAGCTGCAAAATTAAAACAGAGCACTGACATCGATTCCATTGAAACACTTGATGAGAAAATATCAAGTAACGATAACCAAAACACAAAAGTATCTGCTCTTACAGGGAAATACCAAGTATGTAAACAAAATAAACTCCAATAGTAAAACAAATTTGTTTCCTATATATAAACCTTTAGTCATACCCTTCTTATTTTGAAGATTAAAAAACACTCCAAGTATTTATATTGATGTAATTTATAATTGTACCAATGTTGATATAGTGAAAGCATATGATGATATGACTGCAAAAACTGTTAGAGAGAATCCACATGGAACATTAACAAATAATTAACATTTCAATTTAAATTTGTCTTCTTTACTGGACATTATAATCATTTCTGACCAAGGAACCATATAGTAAGAATTCATGATCAAAAACATGATTGCATTAGCTTTCGAGGTACTATATTGAAAGGGTCCTATTACTTTGTCAAGCAAAACCAAACTACAGATTGCACATCATGCAATTCCCAATTTCCTTATGCATTTTTCCACATGAGGACCTGATTACATGACTTTCAATTCTGTACAAGGCAAGCTAATTATGCTTTTGAAAAGTTATAAATAAAGAGAGGTAGAACTGGAACTTAAAAATTCAATGCCACAGGTGGGATTTTAACCACAGACCCTCCACTTACCAGGCGGGTGCTTTAACCATTAATTTTTAAGTTCCAATTCTACCTCTCAAACATTGCCCACACACAGCTTGTGTGTTTAAAAACACCAACAGTAAGTTTGTTGGCATAAATAAATAATAATAATTATAAATAAAGATTTACAATGCAACATAGAAACATTATGGTTCATTAATTCAGTTAGAGAGTAACTTTATACACCATTTCAAACAAGAAGATGCTTTGTTGAAGCAGTTTGCCAAGTGTTTCATACTGCATGAGCAATTTACATACTGTTTCCTTGATAAAATCTCTTCTCTTGAACTTAGGTTATTGTTCACTTTATTGGGCCTTCTGATACCTGAAATAGGGCTGTCTGTTGACCAAGCAATTAAGCTGAATAAAGCTTTGTGACATATCAGCATAGAATATTTTTATATTTGTGTAAGATACTTAGATGAATGCACACAATGTCTCAGAATTTAATTTCTTTCCTCTTGAGTGACCTAACAGGCAAGGTGCTAGCTAACACCTTGATAACATTCTTTAAAATACTTTGGTTTAAAATTAGACTATCTCTGAGGATAAGGACATGATTGTACCACTGCAATAGGTAATCAGACATCTGAAAATTCCTGGAGATGCCCTACATTTTAATCATTTGCCTGGTGTCCAGGGGGAATTTTGAAAAAACCTCTAATGTCCTACATTTTCAACAGCAGGCAGTGATCGTTAGAAAATGAACTGGAAAATGGGAAAACAAATAAATACTTGGTCATTAGCCACAGCTACAACTTGCTATGACAGCATGGCTACATTGGCTGCAACCAAAGAGCATAATAATTGTGCATTAGTAACATTGGACAAGGGATTGGCACTCTGAAGCAAAAGGTTGCTGTTATGCAAAGGCACAGCCATGTTTTACTCTTACTCTTCCATTTGCATTTTGGTTATCGAAGCATAAGGAAGTGGAGAAACAAAATTTTGCAAAATTCTGCTGGTATTTCAAATATAAAGGTTCCTTTGCTCAGACCACACAGTCACCATATCGTGTTAGTGCTGCAGTGCTGCATTTCATGTTGTTTATCACCATGCATCATACAAATCTATGGAAACAATATCATCATACATTCAAGATACTTTAGTAGGGTTAGGAATAGAAAAGAAAGGTATAGCATTTGGAGCCAATAGTACAAACACAAATTTTGATGGCATGAGTCGAGCAGAGGGTGATAATGTATTCAACAAGCTAAAGCCATATTAATTGCGAAAGATTAATTCTTCAGAGAAGTGTAAGTGACTGTTGATGATCACTTTTAACATATTATGTTTCAGGATTGTAAGAAAATATAAATGTATACACATGTGAGTATATATAAATAACATTTAAATTACAACTTTAAATTATTTTTGCATGGATCAATAATATCCTATGTTTTTTACTATTGTGTCCTACATTTCCATGAAATAATCCAGTAGCCTTACACTACAAGGAGCAGTCCTATTTTAGGGGCACAGTCTCATATATCTATAGTATACCCTTTAGCAACTTATGTACATTGTAATGCACATAATCTGAACTTGGTTATATTGGATGTTTGTACAATAAAGTTAATCAGAAATGCAATGGAAACTATACTAACTATATGCATTTTCTTAAAGATAAGTCCACCAGTTCTTCAACAGTCAATTGATAAAGGCAATGCAGATTCAAAGAAAAGATACCTAAAACAATTATGTTCTACAAGATGGATTGAGTATGACTCGGTCCTGTCTTTGATTGAACTTCTAGGTGCAATTATAAATACTCTAATATTGATTTCTGGCTCATTGAATACTTATCAACTCTTGTCTGCAATATGAAGGATTGTTTCCTATCTCTGATACTAAGTTGGGCTTTGTTTCTACCTTACAAAAAGCCATTCCTTCACAAGTGATCAGCTCTATTTGTTGTCCTTTGATTTGAGCAATTGCTCTGCACCTCATTTTCCACTGAAGCAGGGTCTTGCATAGTGCAGTCATGTCCAGAAGTTCCCACTCCTCTTTACAGGCTTTACAGGATGCCTACTTCCCAATGCACTTTTGGAGTTCAAAGGCATAAAAATGCATCAGAGAAGCGTCAGGAGATTTCACTGGGATGTTACTGAATGGAATAGCATGTATCCTAATTTCCTTTTCCATTCTTTGCAAGAATGCGAGAGTCAAAACAGAACTTGCCTTATCTTGGTGCACCTAGACTTTGTTTTGACCTCTCCTATAGAGAGCTGGAATTTCAGTGTGGTAAATTGGGGTGAGAACTTTATCCTCATATTACTTGGAGTTGATTTTGGCCCTTTTAACAACTCTAGGAATTAAAATCCTGGGGCGGAGGATGGGTAGGATTTCCCCCCACCAATGATTTTATACCCAGTATTTCCCCCCACTAAAATATCCCCAGGTGGTGGTTTATATAACAAGACAAACAGCGAAACATACATTACAAAAATGCTTCTCGCCACCAACTTTTAACGATTTTGGACCCTGCTGCATACCATTTTTGAAAATGTTTCCCACCCCTTGGACAGTAGTGAATTGCACAAGGTTTGTTGCAGCCACTAAGATACACATATGCCTCATCTAATGTGACCACAAATTTCCATTTTTCTTCTACCAGGTGCTTCTCATAGAGGTTCCTGCTGTTGGTGTAACATTCTGAGATGTGACATGGCAAAAACTTATGACCTCGACCTTTCTAACATTTCTCCAAATTTAAAACCTTGTTTATAATGGTGTTAATAGATTTGAGGGACATTCCCAATTTTTTTGCAATGATCTGTTGTGACTGGATTACTGTCAGAGTTGAGGGCCTTGATCTTCCTCATTACCCCTAGAGAGGGTACAGTAGCGGGTCATGGGTTTACTTCTTTTCTTTCTTTTGGAATTAATCCCATGCAACCCTTTCCCTTTTTATCCAACACTGAGCTAATCCTGTACTTTAACACAATATAATTTTACTTCTTGCATGCTTCAATATTAGCAGAATAACTAAACTGTACATCGGAAGAACATCGTCTTCTGAATATGGTTCAATTTGCTTAAGCATAATGAGAGCCACACACATCCTACTGCTTTGAAGGAAGCACAGTAACTGGTTTGTTTATCTCATGAATGCTTGATCTTGCTGCACACACAGAAGTGCAGCAGTCATGTTCACAATTCTTTACCACAATTTGAACCACTAGAGTCTATTTTGGCAGTCCAACAGTAACTGGAGTTTCCAGTGTGCTTTAGAGATTTCTCCAGACAGAAAATGTTGATCTATGTAAAGCTCTTTAAGTGGCTGTGAGCATTCAACAGAATATATAATTCTCTAAGACTAATGCTGATAAAGAGTTTTATGCAGTATTTCCAGAGGTATGTGGGATTACATTAATATAAACATTACAAGACTTAATCATACTCAGACATAATGTTCCTGCATCTTCTGTCGAAGAATACTACAGGTCATGCGTTAGTTCTTGATGAATGAAATTTTTAAATCAGAGGCTAGATATGAATCGCTTACTCACCTTTATGGGAATACTGGCACACAGAAGCAAAATGACAGCTACATGTTATGTTGATTGCTCTCATGTTTCTGTGCTGAAGTAGTGCAGTAAATACAAACCAAATTATCACACTTCAAGTGACATCAGCCACTTGTATTATACTATCAACCTCTGTAACTGCAACTGTTTACCCCTAATTTGTTTGTATTTCTTCTATTGCCAATACTTCTCCCTCATCTTTATCTGACTTATGTCATTTTTATTATCTCTGTTAAAACACTAGCAATGACTTTAATCTGTGTTTTCTTCAAAAGATAACATAAGGAAACAGAGCTGTTTGTTATCATATGAAACTATTTGCTGAGCTGTTTATTAAGGGTAGGCTAGCTCACTGTACTTTTGCTGAAGGACATTTGTCTAGAAAGAACAAGCAGCCTATACCAAACTTCCCTTTACATTCCATTTATACATATCTTAAAGATCAACTCTTGTTCTACAAGAGGTTGCCAGAACTTCAGCTGTTTTCTACCTCGATCTGTAGTCAACACTCCAACCTCATTTCAGATTGAAGCAATTGAGACACTACTGCAACGGTATACAGCTGATATTGAGTACGGCAAATTAACAGGGATTGGTGAGCTCCATTGACTGCCTCCATAGCGCAGTGATAGCATGCCTGCCTCTGATGCAGAGGACCCAGGTTCAATCTCTGGCACCGACATGGGGATTTTCCCCCACTGAGAGGTCTGGCATGGGGTGCACCCAGCCTTGTTAGGTCCTGGAAGGGCCAATTGAGGAACTACTTGATAATGAAGTAGTGACTCCAGATTGCAAAGGCCACTTGACCAGCAGGAAGGGCTTGAGACACTGACCATATCCTACCCTTCAGTTTTGCACTCCACCCATGATGCCTTCAATGGGCAGAGGTAGAGGATGCAGCAGCTATGTAGTAAGCCTTAGCCCGTGAAGGGTAGTTGCGCTGGGGGGTGGGTTGAGCTCCATCTTTGGTATCACCATCTAGTACCCAAGTATAATCCTCCAAAGTCTGCTGTAAGTACTATTAAAATTTTTATTCAACAATAATCCCAACAGTACGAAAGCTATTACAAATTCTAGCAAATATATGACCACACATTTTCCAACTTATTTGCATAAAACTTATCTTAGAAATTCTACAAATTCAACTAACTTGAATGGACTTGCACTGTTTAATATTCATAGTGATATAACTGTGTGCTATTCTTGGTATTAGATTTAATCAATCTCTATTGATTAATAAACTTCCTCTTTGTAGTCAGGAGGATATAGTTTATTACAAGTTTTTGAATATCTTATAAGAATTGCAATAATACTCATAATGAATGTGTTTTTCATTTCTACCATGTGTTTTCAATAGGAGCAGTTTTTGCTATTGTAGCAGGATTCATTCATTGCAAATTCATCTGCTGTTGTAAAAGAACTCAACAAAAATATTGTTGATTTCACTTTTAAATTGTCATACCCAACATTCTGCATCTTAGTTCATATTATATACATTTTGTAACACTGCTAAATAATGCAGAGTGGCTTTGTCTATTGTGTACATAAATATTAGTGTATCATAATTAATTATCACTGTTTTGCACTGATGACCAAGTAGTTGAGTGCCTTTAAAACTATTATCACTGTTTCTGATGTTTCACTGAATAATTACTGATTTTTATATTCTGTGTAAAACATCTCTAATAATTGGTGTGCAATTTTTTCCTTTCAGTATTCAAGTACTTTTAACAGCACTAAAATTGTAGTATGTTAAAATGTCTACCCATAGTTATTTTTCTCCTGTTATTGCAGTTACCAATATAAAACTGAAAATCCTAGAAAATGCTGACTGTGAATTAAATTACTTTCTTGTTTTTTCATAGTATGTCATGCTCATATTAGTTTCAAGTTTTTTTTTTTTTTTTTTTTTGTTCTGATTCTGCTTTCAACAAAAGGTGTATATATTACTAATTATAATTTCAAGAGCCCTGAGGTTGCAGTTTATTAATTGACTGGCGTGTATTTTATTTCTAAGATATACAGAATCAAAAGATAAACATTTCCTGGTACGCTTAGGGAAGTAACCATGTTATCTCACTTGGCACCAGCATCAGCACAAAAGACCAAAGTTTCATACTTTCCTGGCTGTGATAAAGATTTTTCAAAGCTTTCTAATCATTGCCACATATACTTTGGTCATTCAAATATAAACAGTAATTCTTTAAAATATACTTATTGATTAAACATATACACAAGTAACACCTTCACTATTTCTCTACATAACTTCCTTTACACTCTACATATGTTTGCCAATGACTTGGAAGCTTGAATATTCCTTGTTCAAAAAAAGTTTGAGGACTCGTCATCAAGTAATTGCATTCATGTTCCTTAAGATCTGGTTTTTAATCATTTTCCTCTAAGTAATTCTTTAATGGGCACAACCCAAAAATAGTCCAGGCGACAAATCTGAACTGTAGGGAGCATGGTCAAGGATTTCCCAGTGCATGTCCTCCAATGTGCCATCCAGCATTTTCTTGGGGCTGGATGACATTTCTGATGCGCATTTGTTTTGGAGGTGGCATTTGTTGGCCTTAGCAGTTGGCAATAGTAAGCTGTTTGATGTACATTGATCATGAAAATCAAGGATTGAAACGCCTCTGTAGTCAAAAGACACTTTACTAGAACTTTTCTGGCTGAGAGGCTGGGCAAGCTTCATCCCTTCTTCACCACTCCTTGCTTGCCATTTTGGATTCTGGAGTGTAATGATGAACCCATGTATCATCATATGAAACAATGTGCTTCAAAAAATCCTCCCATTCTTGCTGGAATCAATTCAGAGGTCACTCACAGATCTCCAACCTGACCTGTTTTTTGGTGCTGGGTTAACAACTATGGAACCCATCGAGCACTAATTGTTCTAAATCCAATGTGTTCACTGACAATGGTATGAGCACTCCCAATGCTGAGACCCACTTCTGACACAATTTCTTCAACAGTGCGGCGGCGATCACTTTCAATAAGCTCTTGAACAGCACGGATGTTGTCATCTGTGAGACTTGACCTTGGGTGTCGAGCATGAACTTCATTTTACACAATTCCTCAGCTGGCCTTGAATTGTCTGGCCCATGTAAGCATTCGATTCTGGGAGAGTGTACTGTCCCCAAACTGTGTCTTCAAACGAGTTAACATCTCCAAAGGTTTAACACCTTCATTGGTTAAAAAGCTTTATAATAATGAACTATGTTAAGTAGATTTTCCGGGCTTGTGGGCCGTGGTCGAGTCGGATTACCTTCCTCCAACGTTTCGCTGAAAACTGCGTCCAGCATCTTCAGGGTCAACCTCTGTTATTTTGGTCTAAATTAGCGGCTGCACATAAACTAAAATTCACTGCAAACTTTCATATTCATCTTTGTTTCTTATTAGTGTCCTTGGTAACATAAATTTTCACGATCGCTCGTTCTCATGAATACCAACATGAGATTATCGCTAACAAATCTTTTCTTAATAAATTGATCTCAAATTATATTTTCAAATGCTGGCAAATGGGATGTCTCTGATCCTGGTATAAAAGAGAAAGCTTTCCATGTCTCAGGTTTTCTTCTCCCTCTTATTAGAGCCGGGAGCCAAGTTTTGCTTATCTGCTGTCTTTCTTCTTTTCGATTGTAGGAAAATCTACTTAACATAGTTGATAATGCCGGCCGTGAAAGCCTCAGCATTTATATTTATAATAATGCATTATGCAACACACAAAGGAACCTCTTGTTCACTCATGGCTGTACTCATGCCAAAACCTAGCCAATCAGTTAACCAAGCTGATTCTCCCTCCCTAACACACTGACCTTCAATCCCCCCACTTCACCATCCTGCTCAGATCCCTTTACGCAGTATTCTGGCAAAATTACCGTTCATATTTGAATCACCCTCATAGTTTGCATGAAAAAACAATTTAAATAATAAAATTAACCCTGTAATGTACTGCAGATTCTCCATCAGTTGGAGAATGTCAACTCGCTTACTAAGTCTTTACCAGGATGGCTAATTGGACCAAAATAGTAAAATGAAATAAATTGCATATCCAAGAGGTTAAAACATAGCCTATTTTGTTTCTACTTTGTGGCTTCTCTGTATATCATTAACATCCATTTCTAGCTTGCTTGATCTGTGAAGTAATGCATAATAGCAATACAAATTCCAGAAGAAAAATTTATAGAAATTAATAGAGTAATGTGCTATATGCTACTGATATGTGATATTATTTGCAGACACAATGACAAATGTAACAACAACCATGCTATTAAAATACCTGTACTGTATAATTTCAACACATAATGTGAATAAATTATTTTATTTTTTAGAAGTTAATCCAACTGTCACCTACTGGGGACCTTTTAGCACCAGCGATACCATTTTCTATACTAGAGAGGTGATACCACTTTTTATAAAATAAAAATGCATGTTAGAATAAAAATAGCCATTCTTAGTCTTTCTTTTCAACACTAAGGGAGTGCAAAAGTTAAAGGTATATGAAGGCGGATAGTACCAAAGACTCAGATAAACCTCTACTTGATCCTTTTATGAGAGCTGTCACATTTGGGACAAGTGCCTGAAGTGAGAACATTATCTTCATTAATTAGCTTGGGTAATACATGAAAATGATGTATGTCAATATTATACCTTGGCAAAAATTTATTTTTTGATTGTGACTACAAAAATTGTGTCTACAATATTTAGATTGCGAGCTACACCTTTTTTAATTTCACATGATTATTTCCACTTAAAATTCAAAGCTGAAAATCACCATGCATGGTGATCACCACTCAACATAGATCAGATTGGAAAATATCACCAATCCTTGCTCTTGCGTATTAAAAAATATCATGTAAAGCGATGAAAAAATGATTGAGAGCATTAGGGGAGCAGAATAATTCTATTTCTTGTTGCAGCATGATTTACACAATTTGATATTTCCAACATGCAGCTGCATTTATTCATGGTCTCAGTTCCATATGTTATTATTAGACTGTGAATTTATATGCATAAAATTCATGAAAATATGCATGCAAATATGCTCAAAAAATGAAGAAAATATGCATTAAAACTTGAAAATATGCACAGTTTAAAGAATTTTATTTACTCCAAAATGAATAACTTAATAAGTACCGTCCATATATTAGAGGACACTCATGTACCTATATTCACATTAAATTTCACTCTTATTTGTATTGCAACAAACTACAATGTTTTTCTCAAAATTTCCAGATGTAAATTTTTTTGATTATCAGCTAAAATGTTCTTTTACACAGAAAATGCCCTTTCAACAGTGCACGTAATTAGATGCAGGGTTCCAGCATCAATGGAATCCATTTTCCCTACAACTACATTAGCAACATACATGTATTTTCCATAGGAGTCTGTAGTTTCACTTACTGTTGGTGTTTTTAAAACGAACTGACTTGAGAATTTAATGCCATTCTGGCAATTTGTCACAATAACTCAGTGGTTAGAGCATCCGCCCGGCAAGCGGAAGGTCTGTGGTTCAAATCCCAGTTGTGGCATTGAATTTTTAAGTTCCAGTTCTACCTCTTAAAACGGATAATGTTACAAAAAGTCCTAGGACATACAATGTTTATTTAAAGAGCACTACATACTATCTTCCCTATTGTTTACTGTTTACTAAAACAGTTAATGCTATGAACAAAAACACCCACACAATAAAAGTTTTTATCGAGATATACTTTTTTCCATCAGTAGTATTTTTTCCCACCGTTGGTCGTTTTGAAGTTTATGCATGGATTTTTTGTGACTAATCCCAGAAAATTTAGGTTATATATAATATTTGCCATCTTAATACTTTATCATAATTTGATCAAAATCGTTAGAGGTGTTTTTGAGTAAACTACCGCAGTTTTTTAGATGTAAACAAATTTTTGGTGAAGGAAATTTTATTAGTATGACAATCTTCCGTAATACCAAAGTTAATACTGTAAATATGATTTTATATTTCAGTGACTTTTCGTCTTTGAGCTACTGTGTAACATAGGTATATGAACGTTTCTAAAATATTTGTTTTGGAATTAGGGCATCTTAAGACGCACATATCTACTAAAATCTTGGTATGGAATTTTGGTGAATGCTATACTTTCTATTCATACGGGTCTTAAGGTTTGGGCTAGAGAAAGTGTATACACTTGTTAATAAATCTTTTTAAACAGTGTAAAAGCTTACCTTCTTTGAACAAGCTTGACAAAATATACATTTTTCATCAAATATTAGACTTCTCTCCTTCAACCCAGGTTTTCAGAAGTGTAGTGCTAGGACTTTTGTCTTTGGGCATCTTGACATGACTCACACAACTCACCAGCCACCACGGACGTAACACACTAACTGAGTAAATGCTTGGAAAGCTACTCGTATCCCCTTTAAATCAACTCGATTGTTGAAAAGGAATGCTCTCGTCCTGTGATAGTGACAAATAAATGTGTGCGTGCATTCTTAACAATGCAGTCAGTGTTCATTGTAAACATTGCCAGCTTAGATAATGAAAGAGTGTGTTGTTAAACTATCACAATTTATATTTTGATGAATAAATATTTATTTTGGTATTAAGTTTGTAAAATATGAAAATATATGCTCTATAAGTATAAATATGCCATTATATGCACAATAAAATTCTGCACACTAATTCCAAACAATGAGAAATGCATTTATCCTTAGTTTGCACACAATCAAGTCAAAGAAGAAACACATGCAAATATGCAAAATCCACACCCTAGTTATTGTCTGTCAGACACACAAATAGGCTTGAATCAGCACTTGTATTTGTACACATACTCGCAAATATAAATGCAAGTGATGATTCAAGATACAGCCTATTTGTGTGTGCAATACACCATAACATGAAACAAGACTATCAATAAACTTAGCTGCATGTTGGAAATTTCAACTTGTGTAAGCCACAGTGCAACATGATGTGTGACTTAGAAATATTCTGCTCTCCTAATGCACTCAATCATTTTTCCATGGCTGTACTTGCTATGAAAATACAATCCACACAGTTTGTGAAGAAATGAGTTAAAGTTCGGTTTGTTTTCAGAATACTTATGTTCTATTATTCAAGTGAATAGACATTTATTAAGTCATGTTTCAAACTCCAGCTGAAATATCATTAATAAATATAAATTAATTATTTGTTTCTCTTTTCCCCTGTGTTTGTAATACAAGTGTGTAAACTTGTCCATCAAAGCTGGGCTAAGTGATTCTTCTATTAGCAAACATGAAGTGATTCAATAACTTATGTATTATTATTATGAAGTGATTCATTAAAATAGGAATTTTGAATTGATTAATAACACTAAACAACACTCACTTTTAAAATTTCCCAGTACATGTTTCGGAGGCTAGCTTTCCTCCATTATCAACCGGACATCGACTGAACTGTAGAGGCTGGTTCCCAGGGCCGGTATCTCCTGTAGACTGCTCTGGTGGTGGTGGTTTTAAATAATTGTTGTTATTATTATGAATTGATTCATTTATAGAGCATAAAAACTGTATTTTATGCATATAACATTTTAAAACAGCTCTCCAATCCAGAATATAGGGCAACTGTAGATTTTTCAAAAGCCCAAGAATCAACTGTGGAAGCTTATAGTGTAGGCAGCATACACACAGTATCATGCATTTATACTAAAGTAGTTTCATTGAACAAAAAGGCAGTCTACCTGTATTTCAATCTCTGAGAAAAAAACCACAAATTTGGAAAGCAAGCTACTCTTTGGACAATTTTGAAAAACATTCTTTTGGATTAACAATAGCAAGGTAAAATTATAATGTTTTAAGGATATTTAATGTGTTGTTGAATTACAGAAACATTATGCAGCATGTAAAACATGCTGTGATGAACAGAGCTATCACTGGTATATGTCTACTACTTCAGGCAACAGCACCCAGTGTGACCATTGGCCAGCGTCCATATGCTATTAAGTTTTGCACTTCCTGTAATCCCTTTTTCTATAGGTTAACAGTGAATAATTTGACACTTAAAGGTACACTGAGGTATTTAAATGGTAAAAGTATGATTTTGGCTTGTTTTTTTTTTTTTATTGGAAACACTAATATCCTAGTCCACCAAAAACAGAAATGTATTTCTCTTGTGTCTAAACCCATTGATATGAATGAATTAAGACATTTTTATGTAGTGAGTTTGAAATACCTTTATATGCTAAACTTTAATTGTATTTTCTGGAAACTAAAACAAATAGATGTAAACCAATTACTGAAGTACTTATAAATTCTGATATTCAATATTTAATAGGATTACTCATTGATATTCACCTTTCTAACCAAAGCTTTTAAGTTCATAGCTCCACAACTGTAGACAATCTTCCAAAATTAAAACATTAATTTGTAACTGATACACTAGGTTCCATATATGCCGTCCCTACGGCTTCATGGGGCATTTTACCAAACTTCTCAGCTAGCACATAATAGCATGGACAGGGTGTATGGAGTGTTCTGCCTTTGTTATTCGACCAAGCAGTGGCATATGTTAGAAACACTAGGACAAAATTTTCAGGTGAAAATGACATTTTCTGTTTTTGAGTTGTATCGTATAATTATTCTACAGACATCTGTGAACCATTTTGTCCAAACATTTTCCCCAACTCGTCATTTTTAAAGTCCAGCAATATGTTAAAGTCACCTTATGCTTCGCTTTAACCACACTGGGGTGCGCCACACCAATGCTTTTTCTTTTCTCTCACTTTTAAATTTTATATGACATTTATTGCTTACATTACAGTTTTGCTCTAATTTATTTGTAAATTTGCACACATAATCTCACACATGTTATCTAAAGATTCAAATACATATTTGATGAATGTTTTATTCATTGACTCACAAAAAATAATTTATACTGAAAAGAAAAAGAATTTCAAGACCAACAACTTCATAAAAACAAAATTTATTTCTTTGCATGTAGTAACATCAATGAAATACTGACATTTATTTTCTGCTTATATAAGCATAGAAAATGCCACTACTATCCTTCTCTGAAAAAATGTGAAGGCAGTTTTTAAAAAATTTCATATTTTTTGTTCATTAAAGTACTTAATTCTATTATCTGAGAAATTGCTTGAGCTAAAACATTGAGATTTTGTGCAGTCATTAATTTATTTATTCACATTAAGTATGCCAACTATCAAACACATGGATGTAAAATTAAAAAAAAAGTTTGAAAATCCAGTTTCGGTATCCCTTAACTGTAGCTGATGCAATGTATGCAAATATTGCAGAGGTGCATTGGGGAAGAGTTGTGGATTTTCCATTTGAATTGTTTGAAGTTATATATTCATATAATATAGAACAGTGCACGTAAACCAGAATGCCTCTGCCACTCCACATGCAAAAAGGTAAACAAATGCACATACGCCCTTCTTGCTCTACATACACTACCTGTGAAGGTCAGGAGAATGCCTCCCAAAGCTGCAAGGATGGCACTAATAAAAGCGAGTATATGTCCATTAAGACCATAGACATTCCCAATTACATATGTTACATTTTCCATTTGCAAAAGTATGTTCCATTTATATATCCAACTTCAAAATTTAATATTTTCATTTTGAAGATAAATAAGTCTAAGACCATTAAATTTTCCATATAATACTCAAATTAAATGTATACCATTGTAAAATTTGCATCAAATTCAAACAGAGAAAAATGTTCCACTTAATACCTGAATGTCCCTTTAAGAGTACTAAGTAATACATAGAGAAATTAGTAGCAGAAGAAATGTTTGAAAAAGTATAATGATACAAATACAAATTGACAATTATGCTCACTTATGATAATAATTATCATGTGTGTGCTTCTAAACTTCTAAAATAGCTGATCATTTATGAGAACATGATATGCCAAACACCAGTTTAAATTTTATACACAGCAGTACCTGGAAGGCTGTTTTAAATATAATGGGCACCAACTGTGGAAGCTTTAGAAATCAAAATTCATCTCCGTAAATTCCTAACAGAAAAATATAGATGAGATTAAACTATATGATGTCACATTTTAACAGACTCTATCACATGGTATTCACCACCAGAAATAACAACCTACATAGTATCATATTATACACAATCCAATATACATAACAATCATATACCATTATTTATCATGTTCTTTTATACATCAGTAAATGTAAAACTCTGGAAGAAGTAGCCTTCTGTAGCTTTACAAATTCAATGGAAACACTCTGAAATGTATTCCAGACACTTAATTATGCATTATTGTGCAGGAGAATGATTCAGTATATGTAAATATACATATATATTATATGCATGCCTACTTGTACTATTGCTTATGGTTTTTAATTTAACTTTGGATGCATATATTGCAAGACTATTCACAAAACAAGCAATTAACATTTAAGTAATTTACTGTGGCATATAAAAGAAATTATCTGTACAAACAGTGTAACTCTTAATATTAGTTTAATACTTTCAGGGCATATGTAAAACAAATTCTTTGTAAGTACATTGCTACTTATATAAATTAGCAATTCACAAGTTCATAAAAAATGTTTTCATCAGCAACATACCTTGCAAAGTAATTTCTTATTAGTAATACCTACAAACTATAAGTATTCTGTACAATTTCACAACGTCCACACAACATCATTCACTGTGCTGTAAGCCATATTCTATTTCAACATCAAATGGTGATATTGTTCTTTGATTTTAACTTTACTCACTCCGTTTTTTATTTGCTTAGACGAATATCTATGTGGTGATGGGGCATTATGGAGTTTTTGAACTAAGAAATGCTGGGTCTACTGAAGCTACTTTTGCTGTCAGGAAGGCATGCATACAGAATAACAAACTTTGTAAGGAAGAAGTTTCCAGTTCCTGCAAAGAACACAAAGAGAAATAAATATATGAGCTCTCAAGTATAAGTAGTTACACTATTCAACAAAATTTTATTCTTTTTTTTCTGTAACTGGCGTGAAGAAGCTATTTTTATATTATCAGGTGTGCTGATAATGGAAATGCTAGTGAGATTGCAAGATTAGCTCTCGCTTTGAAGTTATGATACCTATACATTATTGCCTATATAAGCTTATGATGTATTTACCTCCCTCAGAGGAAGATCACTAAAGGTGCAACTGCTTTGCCTGGTGTTTGTAGTTTTCTGCTGGTTATTCCCTGATTAGTATCCAAGAGTAATTGGCTAACATTGATACACTCCACTTTCCCTGGTATCTCATTTCACGTCCAACATTTGCTGGTAGAAGTGTTCCCCATGCTCATTGCTTACAACACCACAGTTGTTAGAAAACAAGTCTAAGTAGGAATCTAAGAAATCTCTCTGATGTGAGACTACCTTTGTAGTTTACTAGGAAAAATATGAACTAGTTTGAGAATTCAATGCTATTTTGGCAGGTTGTCACATTAGCTTAATGGTTAGAGCACCCACCTAGTAAGTGGAGGGTCTGTGGTTCAAATCCCAGCTGTGCCATTGAATTTTTAAGTTCCATTTCTACCTCTCAAACATTGCGCACACACAGTTTGTGTGTTTAAAAACACCAACAGTAAGTTTGTTGGCATAAATAAATAATAAGAAATGTAACTTTAAGGACATTTTGCATCTCAGTCTGTTGTATCCCCCAGGGGTCTACTTTGATAGGTAAGGGTTTGGTGCACCCAAGGTCCCGAGTCAACTGACTGCTCCTCTTTGTGGTGAGCGAGTCAGTCAAAACGCCCACCCACATGTAGGCCATGTGTGGAGACCCAAATCGGTGGAAAGGATTATCCTGGTTGGTTGAGGGATGCATATTTGAGCCCGGTCCAGTTTATTTCTGTATTCAGGGAGGGTGCACATTTCCAATATGCCGCTTTGGTTTCTGCTTCACCTAAACAGGAGGCTAGGGGCTAACCCACCCCAGTGAATCGGCAAGGAGAATCCAGGGTGAGTGGGATGGTGAACCCGCTATATACCCTGAGTAGCCCTGTCATCCCAGTGGGATGACCCCTTTTTGGGCTCCATGGAGGGTGGGAAGCACTGGGAGATGAAATTTATCTAATGCTTTTATGGCTACAAACATTCCAAAGAGACAAAGACAAGTAAACAAAGAAAAAGAGGTCACTGCAATGTCAGCAGCTCCATACATAGTTATTAGCAGAATGGAAGAGGCTCAGAGTTTTCTGAAGGTGAGCCCTTTCGTCATCCAGGTGGGCCTTGACAAAATAGCCGGTCCTGTCAAGTCTTGCACTCGACTTAGAAATGGTTCACTTCTGATTGAGACATTTACAGCCACCCAGTTCGACCAATTGATAAGGGGCAAACTACTCCACAGATATCCTATCCATGTTGAGAAGCACCATAGTCTAAACGCATCTAAGGGAGTCATCACCACCGCTCTTTTGGACGCTATGTCGGAGGAAGAAATTCTGGGTTATCTGTCGGAACAAGGTGATACTGAGATTTATCGTGTCAAAGCCAAATGCGATGGTGTCCAGGTGTCAACCCATACTCTCTTCCTTACTTTTGATTGACTTGATCTCCCATTGAAACTTAAGGCGGGATACGAGGTTATCAATATTTGGCCATATATTCCGCGACCTATGCATTGTTTTCAGTGCAAACACTTTGGCCACACCAGGGCATATTCAAAACTTGCCACTGCAAGGATGCCCACAACTAAGCTTGTACATATGATGTCTGCTGTGTAAATTGTAGGGGTCCCCATCCAGCAAATTCCCGCAATTGCCCACAGTTTCTGAATGAGAAGGCTATTCGAGAGCTGTCAGTGAAAGAATGCTTATCTTTCAATGAAGCCTGCAAACATCATCTAGCTCGCCAGCCTTCTCTCCTGAGATTTGGTATGTTTAGGTCAGTGGTGCAAACCCAGGTCCAAAAGTGGGATATGAGTACACAAACTACTGTTGTACCTTCAACTGCGTCGCTACTTCTACCACTACAACATCACTTCTGACTCTGCCACTTCTAAAACAATATCCATTGGTACTGACTCTCAAAAATTTAAAATGCAGTCAAAATGCACCAACTGTCTGAAAGATCCCAAGACCTCAGGCAGTGACCAATGTGCCTTGAAAGATAGTTCTCCTTGAAGCTATTTTTATCGTTGTGTCCTAGTTATTGGATCGCCATTTGAAGCTGAAGTCGTTGGTGACGTGACGTTGCCCTTCGATGTAGCTCGCCTCGGCTAGTTCTGCATAAGATCTCTTTATCTCGGGTTTGCGTAAGTGTAATGGACAACCCAAGAACAACTTTGTACATCATTTATTTTAAATATTTTCGGGAGATATGCCGATTCTATATGTGTATGTAGAGGAATCGCCCTCACATCCACGCAGCGCGACCTCCCGTACTGGTCTCTCGTTGAGTAGTGGCCGACGCTTTCTCTTACCCACGCTAAGAAGACCGTTCTCTTCCATTTGAATGTCATGACGTCATCCAAGAAAGCCTCGTATCCAAAATGCTATTTTCTTTTCCCGCAATTTAGAAATGTCCCTTTCTATTATAACATGTTCTTTTATGAATTTCAAATATATAATTACCTTTTTAGGATTAAACGATGTTTACTTTATATTTTATTAGATATCTCGCGCGACTTTTAAGGTTTGTAGAACTGACTTTCGAACGTGTATTTAAACTATGTGGTATGACGTCATGACTCGTTAATTTCAAACCAATAATGCGTTTATACTACAAATTTAACGACTATTATTTACTCATATCTTGTTCACCTTACAACACTTCCTGCTCTATTATCTATTTATGTTATTACTCAACACTTATCGCAAATCTCACATCCGGCAATTAAATTAAAACGTGTCTTTTTCAAAAGCCCATTCGATCGGAAATCTAAATTTCGGTATCAAATGCCCCCATTTATATTATTTTATTATTTCATAATAAAATAATGTAAATGTCTTGCCCGAAAGAAAAATTAAAAATTACTCCTGTATTTTGAATAATCGGCAACACTCCCATTATATACAATTTTCAATTACACTGTTTTTGAAATTGGTTATTAACACATTTTCTCATTAATCTTTTTAACATGACAAACAATTGTACACTTGACTAAACATTAATCCTTAAATACTAATTACAATATGTTATGGTTTCTTCTGTGAAGCTTCTATATAAAGGTTAAACTTCAAGAGTCTTTCTTTATACTTCCTTCTTTTAGTTCATGTTTGCTCACTTCGCTCTCACTATCACTTGCACTGTGATTTTTCACTTTTGTTATTGTAACACATATCTGTACTATATCCTTTAAGCACTAAAATGTACATATATTTATATAAATCCATTACACTCTTTAGACAAGTTCTTTCTTTGTCTTGCTGTGATAACTATCTATACATCTAAATATTTTAACAAATGTTTTACAAAGTAAATATTCTGTTTTCTCTCTATGCAGAGATGAACATTTTAACAATCTTTCTGAAGCTGTTATTGTGAGCTCTATACAATATATTTTTAAGCTCTTTGTAGTAGATAGCAATTCACATTCTGCATTTTTCATGAATATGTAAGTACCTGACCAATATATGGTTTTCAAGTAAGCTAACATTTAAATTTTATCTCAAAGCTGATTGGGCGCCAATAGACAAATGACACTTCCAATTTTTCTTTTACATTAAATCAAGGTTCCAAGGCACCACACGGTTTCTTGTATGGTCGAAGGAGTTGTTTATGCCATCTTCCCAGACATTTTTCATTTTTAACATCTCTTAATTCATAGGTATGATAACCAAATTTTGATATAATTTCTGCAGGACCTTTATATAACAATTCCATCCTTTTGTTCCTACCTCTCAAGGCACTTGATAACTTATGGTCTTTAACTAGTACCCAATCGCCTATCTTAGGTTCCCATTTATGTTTTCTACTCTTTTTCTTTAATTTTTGCTTCTCTGCCTTTTTCTTGATTCGTTCAAAAGCAATTTTCGCTCTTTCTTTTTCACTTAACTGAATGTCATTAATTTTCAGTGTTTTTGGTTCCCCGATCAATATTGGTTCTGGTTCAATTCCTAACATTAATTTTATTGGTGCAAACCCAGTAGTTACATTAATGGTGTGATTGATAATCTTTTCTATCAATGGACAATATTTCACCCAATCCTTGTGATTATGATGTGTAAGTACACGTAAATAAATTCCTATATCTCGGAGGACACGTTCTGTTGGATTCCCTGATGGAAAGTATGAGGAACAATGATTTAGTTTTCTCGAGTCTAATGTCACCCTAATCTTTCCATTGGCCTTATTTACAATACATAGGGGATTCACAAATTCTGAATTCGAAATCTCAATAACCTCATCTTCTAACATTGACTTTATAACTGCATCTACCTCT
This sequence comes from Tenodera sinensis, assembly GCA_030765045.1. Classification (NCBI taxonomy): domain Eukaryota; kingdom Metazoa; phylum Arthropoda; class Insecta; order Mantodea; family Mantidae; genus Tenodera; species Tenodera sinensis. The sequence continues at coordinate 74,461,753 of CM060967.1, forward strand.
TCTCTTATTGTACTAGGGATAGCTCTCGCTTTATGTGTAAAAGGTTTGATGGGTATCATCTCAAACGAATGAGTATAAATATTACATTTACCAGGTTTCTCAGAGAATACTTCTTTATTTCGGATCAATATTTCAAACAGTTTATCCCTCTGTTGTTCATTTAGTTGATCAGCCAGAGTTACCTTTTCCCTCAACAATTCTTCTAAGTCTTCACTACTCTCCCTATCATAGTACCTAGTTGCATCAGAAACCCTCAAATTGTCTATGAAATCATTTTTATCCCATTCTACATTTTCTTTATTATCGACACTGTACTCTTTGACATTTACTTCAGTTAATTCCATAGCTCCTACTTTAACATATTCTACAAAGAATGTATCCCCTTGGATTTCTTCTTCCTCTTTTTCTCGTACAATAGTTTCTGAACTACTATCTTCCACAAAAGGCACTATAATGGTCTCATCTTCAACTTTCATTTCTAGAATCATGTTTTTAAAATTCACCACAGCTTCCCAGGCATAAAGACAATCACAACCTATTATAATATCTGTCACAAGTCTTCCTACAATCAGAAATAAAATTCCTAGTATTCTCCCATTTATTTCAATATTTATCATTGCTTGAAATTTTACTCTCTCTTTTCGTTTTCCCACAGCTAGCGAGCAATATATCCCATTAACTGGTAAAGACATTACTTTAAAACCACTACTTTGTAAATTATCATAAAAATTTTGTGAGCATACTGTGCTATTTGATCCCGTATCTATAATTGCATTGTACTGTTTTCCATTTACTCCAATTTTGATTTTAGGTGGATCTCCTACTTTTTCGTTTTCGTCGTTTCTATTTTTCCATTCTCTTTTCTTTTGTATCATCATTTGCCTTCCAGGACTATTTATTCCCGAGTACTTATCACAATCATTACTAGGATACCCAGTTCTCACTGAAGGCGCGTTTGACCGGGTCTGGCGTTTCCCTGATTTTTATGTATTGCTCCTGTACTATTTCCCAAATTGTTACTTCTGTTTTCCTGCATTAAATCGGGGTTACTTCCTACCATGTTTTTGACCGTGTTAATGGCCTCGACCATTTCCGCATTTTCGGGGGAATTTCGTCCATTAGAATACCTTTCTTCCTGTCTTGGTGACCTCGGTCTAAACTCATTATCTCCGTTTGTCCAATACCCATCATTTGAATTTCTACTATGTCCAAAATAACGTCCCCGTCTACCTCGATCAAATCTATTTGTATTCATATAATTCACCCTTATATTTCTTCCCCTTTGATTACCATTTCTATTTTGGTGATGCCCTTCCTGGTTATATCTACCTTGATTTTCCCACCGGAATGATTCCATCCTTGGTACTGGTCCTTTATATCTTTCCCTAATCTCACTTCTATTCTGATAATACTGTGCCCCTTGCCCGAAAGAATTGACAGTTTCTTTTCCTTCATATTTATTTCCAAATGAGTGTTTTGGCTTATTGACTTCTAAGGCTGATAATAATTCGATCATAGCTGCAATGCTATCGGGTCGGGCTATGATTAGGTAATGTTGAAGCGTTTCCGGAAAATGTGGAGTAACTATATTTATTAGATCTTTTTCATCCAAGGGAGGATCCAACATCTTCGGTTTTCTCGCTATTCTCATAAAATAGTTGACCATCGATTCCTCCGATCTAGGATTAAATTTTCCATTGCTTAATTCAACTCTAATATTAGCCTGCCTACTAGCTCCCCAATATCTGGTTAAAAAGATGTTTCTAAAGGTCCTGTAATCATTATTGTTACCCATAGAAAGGCCTAGCCAATTAGCAGCATTACCCTTTAGGCATTTTCTTACTATCACCATCTTGTACTCCTCTGGTATACGTTTCACCGTGAAGTACTCTTGTAACCCTTCTAAAAAGGCTTTAGGATCATCTGAATCTTCATTTTCAAAAACTGGAGGTGTCATTTCATTTAAGACATGGTTAGGCCAATGTAAATTTGAATTGTCACCTATCCCTGCACTATTTCTGAGATCAGAATGGGAATTACTGTTACCTCTATTTTGCATCGAAATGTCAGCTGATACATCTGGTATTGCCTCGTTTCTTGCAACTTCATTACTAAGATTGTTGTGATTACATGCATTTTCATTTAATTTCAAATTTTCTAAGGCCTCTTTTACCTGAGTAATTTCTGTTACTACCCCTTTTATTTGGTCTGTAACATCCTCCAAATTTCTAGCCTGCCTTTCACTTTCTACATCAGATCTTTCCATTCTAACTTTACACCCCTGTAGCTCTTCTCTAATTTCTTCCCTGTCTTTATCTAACCTTTGTACTACCTCTTCCCTTTGTTTGTCTAATCTATATGTTACTATTTCCCTTTCTTTATCTAATTTTTCACTCACTTGTTGACCTAATTTCTTTTCAGAATTCTTTACTTCTTGCCGTATTATCTCTAATTCTCCCTTAACCTGTTCTCTATTTTCTTTTACTTCACTACTAACTTTATTAATTTCCTCCCTAACTTCTTCCCTAAAGGTTTCGAAAGCTCTCTTCTGATTCTCCAATTGCATTCCCACTTCCTGTTGTCCCTTCTCTAATTTCTGTCCTAACTCTATACTAGTTTCATCTATCTTACTCATCTTTTCCATTATCTTTTGAAACATATTCTCTATTTCTGACATAATTGCTGGCCTTTCTGAATTAGTATTAAACATTTCTGAGCTACCTCTAGGTGTTTCTCTAACGTTCTGATCTTCTACTTCTTGGCATATTCTGCTACCAATTACATTCTGATTAAATTCTTCCATCCTACTTACACTTTTCTCAATTTCCGGACTTTCAAAACCTAAGAAGTCTGTATCACTGTCTTCCATTTCTAAGCTATTTACATGTGTTTTTCTACTCACCAAAATTTTCAATATTTTCACTATTTCACTTTAACTGCACTTAAACTTGTTCACTACACTTTTCACAGATGTTGACACGCTGGGCACCTTCTTGTCTGCTGGCTCGATGCTGATCTGGTCGTCTTGGGGGTTTGGTCCATTCTTTCGGCGCCCCACGTTGGGCGCCAATTTGAAGCTATTTTTATCGTTGTGTCCTAGTTATTGGATCGCCATTTGAAGCTGAAGTCGTTGGTGACGTGACGTTGCCCTTCGATGTAGCTCGCCTCGGCTAGTTCTGCATAAGATCTCTTTATCTCGGGTTTGCGTAAGTGTAATGGACAACCCAAGAACAACTTTGTACATCATTTATTTTAAATATTTTCGGGAGATATGCCGATTCTATATGTGTATGTAGAGGAATCGCCCTCACATCCACGCAGCGCGACCTCCCGTACTGGTCTCTCGTTGAGTAGTGGCCGACGCTTTCTCTTACCCACGCTAAGAAGACCGTTCTCTTCCATTTGAATGTCATGACGTCATCCAAGAAAGCCTCGTATCCAAAATGCTATTTTCTTTTCCCGCAATTTAGAAATGTCCCTTTCTATTATAACATGTTCTTTTATGAATTTCAAATATATAATTACCTTTTTAGGATTAAACGATGTTTACTTTATATTTTATTAGATATCTCGCGCGACTTTTAAGGTTTGTAGAACTGACTTTCGAACGTGTATTTAAACTATGTGGTATGACGTCATGACTCGTTAATTTCAAACCAATAATGCGTTTATACTACAAATTTAACGACTATTATTTACTCATATCTTGTTCACCTTACAACACTTCCTGCTCTATTATCTATTTATGTTATTACTCAACACTTATCGCAAATCTCACATCCGGCAATTAAATTAAAACGTGTCTTTTTCAAAAGCCCATTCGATCGGAAATCTAAATTTCGGTATCATCCTTCACCTCCTCAGAGATCCCAATCTCAGGATGTCCAGGGGCGCAGTCGAGTTAAGCATTATTCTCCTCCTTTGACTATGGGCAATTGTCTTGCAGCACTATCTTCCATCTCCGATGCTGCTAAACCTCTTCCTTCTGAAGAATAAATGGAGCAGGAGCCACCGCCTCCTGCAAGCCCTAGTCCCACACTCCAGTTGAAGGCCAAGCTGGAGTGCCAGCCTCAGCCCAAGTGATTTTAAGCAGCTTACTCCCTTTTCCTCCGGATGTCCCTCGTTCAGTGGAATACACGTGCGTATGCACATATAGGGCCAAATTACAACTTTTAACCAAATCGCTCTCTTTTACTGTCATGTGCTTACAGGAAACCAAATTTTGCCCATAGGACTCCTTTACCTTTCCTGGCTTTATTTCAGTGCGCTTCAACCTTGCACCCGAACCTAATTCTCCTGCACATGGTGTTATGCTTCTGGTTCAAGACCATGCTTTTTACCAACCTATCACGCTTACCACTACCTTGCAAGCTGTTGCTGTCATCGCAAGGTTACCTGGCTTTAGTTTCACCCTGTGTTCTTTGTATCTCCCACCTGGTTCTTTCTTTGCTATTGCAGACCTAGCAGTTCTAGATGCCCAGCTCCCAGCACCCTATCTTCTGTTGGGAGACTTCAGTGCTTACCATCCTCTATGGGGCTCGCTTAGGGCATGCATAAGGGAAACCTACCTAGCTGATTTTTTCACCCAGAACTGCCTTTCTCTCCTTAACACTGGTGAAGGCACTTTTGTTTCTGATTCTTCCAGCACCCTGCTCAGCACACTTGCAACCACAACACCACCAAGACACGGCCTTCCCTGGAAACATTATTATTATGGACACTGGCCGCCGAAGCTTACGTAAGTTATTCACTTGCACATCGTTTCCAGAGGAACGTCCTCTCTGACACCTTCTCGAGCGATCATTTTCCTTGTATTATTAGGCAGCTATCGCACTACACTCCACCGTCACGTGTACCCACTTGGCAGATGCAGAGAGCAAACTGGCCTCTTTACTCTCGCTGCGCTGCTTTCGACGACCACCTGTTCGATGATGACCAGATGGTGGAACACCTTACCTCCGTTATCATCTCCGCTGCTGCGCATGCAATACTTCGGTCGTCTTCTCAACTCCGACGATTACCGGTTCCCTGGTGGACTTTCAAATGCCGGGCCGCTATCCGTGCACGCAGGGCTGTGCTTCGTGTTTTCCGACGTCATCCTACTCTAGAGAATATGTTCACCTGCAAGCAACAGCGTGCTAGAGCTCGTCGCATCATGCAGGCCAGTAAAAGGACATCCTGGCTCCGGTTTACGGAGTCTTAATTACCACACCCCTACATCTATTATTTGGGACAAGCTCCGTTGAGTGGCTGGTAAAATTTTAACTTCCCCGGTACCTGGACTGCGGGTTAATAATGACACCATCGCTGTTGCTGACATTCTGGGCAATGCCTTTGCTAGCGTTTCCAGCTCTTCAAACTTCCACAGAAAGTTTTTACCTCTTAAGACCCGGGCTGAGTCGCAAGAAATTCTCTTTCCCTCTTGCAACCGCGAGTGTTACAACGCCCTTTTTACCATGCCGGAGCTGGGGCGGGCCCTTGCTTCTTCCAAGCCGTCGGTTCCATGCTACAGCACCTTTCTTCCGCTGGCAAACTCTTTCTCTTGGAGGTGTATAACCGCATCTGGCGTAGCAGCACTTTTCCATCCGCTTGGCGCGAGTCCACCGTCGTTCCGATTTCAAAACCTGCGAAGAATCGCCATCTCCCTACCAGTTATCGTCCAATCTCTCTCACCAGTGGCATCTGCAAGGTGAAGGAGCGTATGGCTAAGGGGCGATTTACGTGATGGTTTGAATATAATCTTCTGCTCTCCAAAGCTCAGTGCGGTTTTCGTCGCTTCCATTCCACGGTCGACCACTTAGTCTCACTTTCGACGCATATGACGGATGCCTTTAGGAAGAGTCAAACGGTTGCTGTGTTCTTTGATCTAGAGAAGGCGTATGACACCTGCTGGGGTGCGGTATTCTTCGTACCCTCCATAAATAGGGCTTTCGGGGTCGTCTGTCTCTTTTTATTCGAGTGTTTATGAGGGATAGTCTTTCGAGTGTGCATTGGTTCTGTTTTATCTCGTGTTTTTACTCAAGAGAACGGGGTACCGCAGGGCTCGGCACTCAGCGTCACCTTACTTTCTGTGACCATCAATCCCATTGTAGAGTGCGTTCCTGCTGGTATTTCATCTTTCCTTTTTGTGGATGATTTCGCCATTTACTGTAGTTCTCGGCTGACTCGTCTCTTAGAACGGCGCCTCCAATTCTAGCTTGACCGCCTCTTCATTTGCAGTGTGGAAAATGGTTTTAAGTTCTCTGCCGAGAAAACCGTCTCTGTGAACTTCTGGAGCCAGAAGGCGTTTCTTTCGCCTTCCCTTTACCTCAGCCCAAATATTTTCCCTTTCGCAGACGAAGCGAAATTTTTGGAATTGGTGTTTGACAGGAAGCTTAGCTGCGCCTCTCACATATCGTATTTGAAGGCCAGGTATGACTGTTCTCTTAGTGTTTTACTCGTTTTAAGTGGCTCATCCTGGGGAGCTGATCGGACCATTCTTTTAAGGTGGTATCTCTCTTAGGTCCGATCTAAAATTTACTACGGTAGTATTGTGTATTCGTCGGTTCGCCCGTCGATTTTCATCGTATACATCACCGTGGTCTCCGTTTGAGTATTGCCGTTTTTCCAACGAGTCCAGTAATCAGCCTGTGTGCGGAAGCTGGAGAACCTGAGAACCTCCGCTTTCTTATCGGCGCGACGTTCTTCTTTGTAGCTACGTCTGCAGCCTTCCTAGTTTGCCGGAACATCCGTCTTTTATTTCGTTTTTTAATGATTCCCTGGACCGTCAATACTCAACGAGCTCCTTGGCCCTACTCCCTCCTGGTGTTTGGATTCGTTCTTTGCTTCGGCTGTTGGACGTCGCTTTACACGTGAGGCTTCTCAAAGGAGAAACACGATATCTCCCATGGCTCCGTTCCGAGATCCAGGTTAATCTGGGTTTGCTGTCTATGCCGAAGTCGTCGGCACTAGACTCAGTTCTTCGTTCGGCCTTTTTAGAGCTTCAGGCGTAGTTAGGGCCCGCTAATTTTATATATAGTGATAGCTCAAAGGACAGTCGGGGAGTAGGATGTACTTTTATTCATGGTCGTCAGAGTTTTAGCTTTCATCTTTTATCACAGTGCTTGATTTTTACAGCACAGCTTTTTAGTATTTACCAAGTGTTTTTATATTATTCGTTGACAAGCATTACACAACTGTGTCCTTTGTTCGGATTTCCTGAGTACCCTTCAGAGCCTACGGATGCTGTACAATTACAAGGGCTCGGAAGATCATGCCCTAAAAAACACTGAAATATGCCCTTAAAAACTTTAAAATATGCCAAGAAATATGTCCTATTTAATTAAAACAATTAATGCCCTTTACAGTAGACAAGACGAGTTAGTTTAAATAATAAATACAGTTACCTTATTTCTTAGAGGTTGAAGCAGAAGTGGTCTTGCTGCTAGTATTAACTGCTAAATTGCAGTTCACAGCCAGCACTTTGTACAAATTTTCAACTGTAAAACATTGTTGTCTCGCAAAACAATTTTGTAACATGAAAAACTTCTCTCCACGTCACAAGATGTTATCGGGGCATATTTAAATGATATTAAATGCTTCACAGAGAGAGAGAGTCAAGTCTCTTGGTGTGACAGAAGGTTTTTTTCAAGGATGTCTCAAATATCGCACATCTGTTTATAACCAGAATTTTTTGAAATTATATAATTCACTTTCTCTTTTACTTTTTGTCTTATGCCACCAGGAACCAAACTTAGATCACATATTGTTTTTTCAAAGACAGTAAGTGATTCATGCAAAGGAGATCCTACAGCTTCCAATGTCATTATGGCTGTTGGTAAGAAAGAAAAACGGGCAGATATGAAACTAAGATCCTCTTTTAACCCAGTGCCTGACAGAATATTTTGCACAGTTTCTATTGATGAAGCATCTTTTAAGACCTATAAAAGCCTCTTCAACTATTTCTATGTGCTCAGCATAATATAAAACTGCATCGACCCATGTTCCCCATCGAGTTAACACTGGTGCAGGAGGAAGTCAGATATTAGGTGCTTTTGATCTAAACAACTTAACTCTTTTAGGAGATTTAACAAAAAATTCTCTTTGTACTGGACACAAATCTATCTACCAATGGGAAAGAATTGCGTATTGTCTCAGAAATGCGATGAAGAGTGTGTGCCAAACAAGATGAATTAAGTTAGGAAAAATACATTTCAGAGTTTGTCGTGATTTTACCATATAAGGACCTGCATCAGTAACAAATAAAAGTAACCGGTTGTATTTGATTCCACATGGCCATAGTAATTTCAGAGTCCATCACAAACTGAGTCACAGTTACATTATCAATGGCCGACAATTCGCACACACTAAGAAGATAGGTGTAGTCTTTTGTTCATTATTTAAAGCACACACTATTATATTAGCAATAGAACGGCACTCAGAATCAGGGGTTTAATCAACAGACAACCAAACAAACTGGTCCACCAATTCATTTTGTATATGTGACAATACATTATTGTAAGAATGTCCTTCATAAGTCTTACGCAGTGTACTTTCTTCAGGCACATGTTGTCGAGTGTACTTGGCAAGAAAGTTTTTTAATGTCGGATTATTAATTTTGAACAAGGGAATATCAGCAGCTAAAAATGCTTGGCACAAGTCATAGGAAAATTCAGTAACCTTACTTCCTAAACACTCTACTAGCTGTTTTTGAACAGGTTCTTTGTTTGCGAGTTTTCTGATTAAATTCTCCTTATGTTTTGTTGCATTTATGTGCTGAACTATTTGAAGTCTTTTCTCACTCCCTACATTTTTCTCACATGCTCCACAAAACAGTATCCTATTATCTGTAGATATTAAATCACCTGAAAGCTCTTTCTGTAAATTAATTAATCTAGCACTCGAAGTTGGTTTTATTTTTGATATTTGAAGAGATTTTTAACATTTTATATGCCTAATTTAATTTGGTGGGAACCAGTTCAAAACACTGTTACATTTGAAGACTACGACAGAACTACTGTTGGGCAGGCAAGTGTTGCTATAATCATGCTGCTCAAAACGTTGACCTGTGCTTTATCTTTGTTATTATAAACCTCTCAGATAACGCACTGATTATTCTCTATGCAAATACATATAATGAAAGGATGGAAACAAGGGATTCACTGCATGACAAAATAACTCAGCATTAGTTCTCGCCACCTCGCAAGTTGCATCATCATGCACAATACTACCAACATGAAAAAAATACAGATGAGAAAAGTAATAAAAAACATAAAAATCATTAAAATATGCAATATAGGGACTATAATATTAAAACAGTATATATTTATGAAAATCTAGAAAATATGCAGTTATATGCACCATAAAATCATGTCCAAATAACTGAAAATTCCATAATTTGTGCACATAATGTAAAAGCACACAATTTAAACCCCTATGAAAAAACATGCAAATGCATGAACTTCCTAGCCCTAACAATTACCATCCACTTGTACAGCCTATCCAGAGCTGCTTTCACACTCTCGCCATTGCTGGCACTAGCATCTCCTTTGTGTGGGTACCTGGACGCGTAGGCCTGCAAGGAAACGAGGCTGTCGATGCTGCTGCTAAGGCAGCAGTTTTAGCTCCCAGGCATTTTAGCTCTTGCATTCCCTCTGTAGATTTCAGCGTGGGTTTACGTCATGTCATCCTTTCCTGGTGGAGTGGTGATTGGCATGGCCTTCAGGGGAACAAGCTTTGGGAGGTGAAGTCCCTCCCTGCTGCCTGGAGCACTTCTTGTCGCGAGGAGGTGATTTAGGCGAGATTGCGTATCGGGCACTGCAGTTTTAGCCATGGTCACCTTTTATCTTCTGACACTGCACCACTCTGTGCTCCTTGTCATGAGCCTTTGACGGTGCGGCATGTTTTAGGACAGTGCTAGTTTTTAACACAGCTCCGTGACTCACTGGACCTGCCAGGTACCCTGGCTGAGGTGCTGGCAGACACTTTAGGTGCAATATAGTGTGTTTTATGTTTTATTTGTTTAAGCAGAATGCACGGTCGTATTTGACTCCCCTGTTGAGCTTTTATTTAGCTTTTACGTTTGGCCATTCTTGCGAGTTTTTATCAATTCCCGTAACTCTGTGCTTCCGTTTTTGCACTACTTTGCAGTTGTTGGCACTGTATTGATAATGTTTTCAAGGTTTTGATTTGTTGGTTTTGTTTTTACTTTTTTAAGCTTTTAGTCTTGCTTGGGTGCTAATGATCAGAGAAGTTGAGTGCCCTAAAGCCACACTGCTACTATTCAGTCTATTGTAGCAGTTCAGATGATTTGCCACAAGATCCTTATAGTTTTCTGCCCTCTTATTTCCTAGCAAGTTTGTTGACATTTGAACAAAGGCATTCTAAGCTAACTTTTCATCACCTTTCAGGATGGTGTTGAAATGCTCATCTTTGTACAGTTTGCATATCTGAGGACCTATGAGAATCCCCTTTTTTATTTTTGGCTCATTAAGTCATATAATTTTGAGAGGTAGAACTGGAACTTAAAAATTCAATGCCACAACTGGGATTTGAACCACAGACCTTCCGCTTACCGGGCGACTGCTCTAACCATTGAGCTATTGTGACAAACTGCCAGAATGGCAGTAAGTGGAAGGTCTGTAGTTCAAATCCCAGTTGTGGCATTGAATTTTTAAGTTCCAGTTCTACCTCTCAAACTTTGCCCACACACGGCTTGTGTGTTTAAAAACACCAACAGTAAGTTTGTTGGCATAAATAAATAATAAGTCATAGAAATTTCTTGTACAACTAGAGAAATCCTTCCCCAGTTTTGTCCATGTCCTTAAGAACGTTTTTCATGAGTCCCAATTTTATATGAAGAGCGGGAGGATTATGTTCTTGGATTTGACAAGTGCTTCATGCATAGCATTGTGAGATCTTGGTTTAAGTGATTGACATTGAAGCAATGTCTCTTACTTCCAGCAAACGACCAGAACACAGCTTGTAACAGACCGAAACTGTGTTTAAATGAAACAAGCTCCACTCCTCTTTTCCTCTTCCCCTTCCCTTTGTTGCTATGAGTTCTGGCTAAAAATAGAAACAAAATACACACAGCTATTATTGCCTCAGGACTTTGAAGCCTATGTGGGAAGGGATTGGCAAAGAATGCCACTAAAATATAATTATAATTACATATAGTAAAATGTACGAGTTTAACTTGGAAACAAGAGCTAATTCAAGGATTTGATTGTCATTTTCTTTATCAGCATGGGTGATATTGTTAATAAACATTTACTTCATCCCAGTTACACTTTCACTCTCAGCTATGTTATTATTAGAACAGAAGTAGCCATATATGAGCTATTGTCTGCTAGTCATCTGGTAATCTAAAGTACTAAGATCCTCAAACACATTTAGCGCTTCACTGTGGCTAACCTTGAGATAATAGCAACTACCTCATCCCTCCCCCCCCCCCTTCCTGCCTGTTCGTCCGTCCATCCATCCATCTGCCCATCCATCATTCATCCATCCTAGGTGGAGGGGTAAATCGCCACAGTACCTATCCTTTTGTCAGACCCATAGCAGCTGGAGAAGCGAAGACAGTGTGCTGTCACTGTTGCTCTTCAACATCTATGTGTCTGATTACTATGAGCGTCGGCAGACTCTTTTCCAGGGAGAGGCCACATGTTGGAAGTTTGCAATCAGATAATATTAATTCATTATTTTACTGTCAAAATTTATAATATTTGTTGCAGATAACCGTATTAATTTGTGCTAAATTAAAATTGTTCTTTACCTCAAAATTAAAATAGTAGTTTAATAGTCAGTAATTGATTGCACATTAAGTTCACCAGCTTGCCGCCCCCCCCCCTCCCCCTTCGCGACGCCCATGCTGATTTCCCTATGGAATTCTGTACTGTTATAGGCAAGTATGCCGATGACATCCTCATAGTGCCATAAAAAAAAAAGTTTGTTACTCCTTCCCTCTGCTGCAGAGACAGCTTAATGCCATTGGTGTGTGAAGTGAAAGGTAGAGAATGGCCATCAGTCTGCAAAAAAGCTAGCTCAACTGCTAGGACAGGTTAGAAACTGGAGACCAGATAGGCTTCTGAAGCTGAAACAGAGATGAATCCCTTGGATTAACTCTGCCAAATACCTCAGAGTACTGCTCAACCACAGACTCTCCTTTACTCCACATGTCTGGGCTTAGATCAACCTAGGCTACGTCACCTGCAGACAGTTATATCCCATTTTGTGCTCCACAATGTCCACTTATGTACCTTAAACTGCACTTCTACCATGCGATCATCCCACCCCAATAGTGTATGGGTGCAAGGTTTGGGGTTTAGTGGCTGAAACCACCATCTGTAGGCTGCAGTGCAGAACAGGGTGCTCAGGATGATCTATGATACCAACCGTAGGTTCCCATCCCATATCCTTCATACCCAGTCCGACATTCTATACAAGCATATAGTGGACGTTGTACAGGACAGTGCTTGCACAATATATACCAAAATTACACCATATCCTAACTAGCTGGTCAGCACACTGGATCAACATGACCACCATCTTACCAGAAGGTGGAAAGTTATCGCTTGCCCAAGGATGCCCTGGGCTGGTAACTGCTGCTGCTTTGTCCTTCAATACTGCTCCCCCAAATGAAGCAGAAATCAGGCTTGGTCACAGTTGTACGGGTGAATGTGCAGCCGTTCACCCCTGACTGTAACATTTGGATATTCCCTCATCTTACATACCTCACACCTTTCAGATTCTCGCTAACTGGCACTGCCCCACTTGATAGTCATACAAGTGACTGGCCAAGTGTACTAGGCACTAGGCATTGTTGGATGGGTAGACATCCCGATGACATACCCACCTTACAATCAGTAACAAACAAGGGAACTAATGACCCCATCATCTTACCTATACATAAAAGCTTGCAAAAAAGCCTACACCTTTAACATCACATGGGTAAATCCATTCTAAATTGATAGATACCGTGATTTTTTTAATTGGAGGCAGATGACTGAAATTGTTCATGTTCATGTACAGTGCTTTGTACAGTGGTAGATTTATATACACTCTATAGAACTATAAGTTTATCAGTGTACCCCAGTGTAGCGCAGTGCATGACTCATGTATAGATATTTGAAAATTGACTGCCCACAAACTCCTCCAGCATGTAGTCGACCTGTCACCTCCTGAACTGGTAAGTAACTCACTTCAAAGCTATCAGTAAGATTTTCAGATATCTATGTCTGTTGCACAATTATCTAATATAGCTTTAAGAAATTCAAAGATTTAAAATCATTGGGAAACCATGAAACAACAGAAATAAAAACAGGTTTAATTTTTAAGGTCTGCAGAAATCATTGTCGTCATCATCATTGTTGTCATCATCCTTGTCCTCATCACTGTCATTGTCATCATCACTCATTCATTTGTTTGTTTGTTCGTTCGTTGGTTTGTTGGTTGGTTCGTTTGTTGGTTCTTTTGTTTGTTCGTTCATTCATTCATTCATTCATTCATTCATTCATTCATTCATTCATTCATTCATTCATTCATTCATTCATTCGTTCACTCACTCATTCATTCATTTTTGGTCACAGAAATCCAAGCATAGCAGTGTTATAAATGGACCAAAGAGTCAATTGTGCCTTAGTTAACATTTAAAATGTAACTGTACATAAATCACATTGAAAAATATTTATGTAAATTATCTCCCTATATATGCCTAGGATACGTAACATCATGTTTAATAGGAAGCTCTATTCTTTAAATTACTGCAATTCTTTAAAATTGCTGTTTATAATGCTTTAATGCTGTCTTAGAATGTCTATAATGAAATGTTTATACAGGGTAGGTTGGTAGTTTATATTCAAATGCCATACATAAAATTGACAGATAAGGTGATGGAGTGCATAAATATACCTCATTAAATACTTACTTTTGTTTCAATAATTCTTGTTTCACTGTCTTGAAAATGAAGCTTCAGCTTACATTTTCCATCATCTGATGAACCTTTTAATTGTGAAAATTTATATTTCCATGAATATGTTTTGGATTCTGTGTCATATAGAGCAAATCCCATATTCCAATCTAATGTAAGACCAGCTGTTTTTCCACTTGAGGTAGCAACTGTGAATGTTTTGCTCTGCAAAGTAAAGCACTTAGTAAATATACAAAAAATTAAAAACCAAGCCCTTATACTTACCTAGAAATGTAAAGAATATGCTGTACACCTTTAATAGTAAATTTTAATAGCTTCAGCACATATTGAACATACTGTGAATTTACAAAATGTGAAAGGGTAATTATTCTTATATTTGAACATAAAATTAACAATAAACATCATCAGTTTTTATGAAATTATAAACATTATCACAATTAATCAGTTATTTGAACTAAATTGTATGTGGGTGTGTCTGTAATATACTTGAGAGTTTTCACTACAAATTCTTAGCACACTTCTTGCAAACCTGTCCGGCATGCTCTAAACAATAGTACATTTCACATTTCTTGCATCAATATCTTGAAATTCGCTTCTTTTTTGAGTCTACAAGGCAAGTCTTGCAAAGTTTGCACTTATTTTCAGCAGAAGGACCTGAAGAATCTTCGTTAATTTCTGTAGGCTGAAATCTTTTAAGACCTTCTTGAAGCCCACTGCCTATCGCCCTTGTAAGCATGCTCCTTTTAGATAGATGATCGAAATATAGTTCACAGGATAACTTCTTCAGAAATAACCTCTGCTCTTGATTTCACTTCCATTGCCTAGGAAGAGAATTTGAGCATTTATTGCAGATATGTTGAGCATAGCAAAAAACACCACTAAAGGCCATCTGCGACAGTTTCTGGCACATCATATGTGACACACACTTTGTCTACCACATCCACCCCAGATTTTCTTTCATTATAAAACGTTATCATCTCTGGTTTTTGCTTTTCACCAGAGTTTTGATCAATGACATCGTCAAAATGTTGACTTGATATCACAAGGACATTCTTGCCTTTCATAGGTGTGTAAGAAACAAGGGTAGCCTCTTCTCTAAATGCAAATACACTGAAATACTGAGCTCTGCCTTTTATATTGACTAACTCAAGTAGAAGCTGTGGTTTATTTTTCTTCAGTTTTCTGACAAAGGACAATCTCTCCTTCTGCAGATCTTTCGCCAAATTGTAGTCACTGAATCAATTATCTGCAGTAATGTTTCTTGCACTTCTGTAAATCAGTTGTGCCAATCGTTTCACAATGTCTGTTGGTTTGATGCTGGTGCAGAATGGACCATCAGGTTGCTTCCCGGCATAAATTTCAAGATTGTGAGCGTAGAATATTTGAGCATCAGCCAAAACATAGATTTTAATTCCATATTTATTAGGCGTAGATGGAATATACTGTTTGAAACTGCATCTGCCTCTAAAGCCTACCAGCATCTCATCAATTGACATTTTCTCCCAGAGAGTAGCATTTCTGGCAATTGCCGATGAATGCTGTGAAAATGTCTCTCACAGCTGCAAGGCGATCCAATTTCTTTCTTTCTTCACAAGAAGATGTCATCAAATCTAAGAAGAAGAAGAAACTTGAAGTGCTTCAAATTCATTACCAATCAAAATATCTCTATGCCATCTCCATCTGTACCCCATAGTTCTTCTAAAGATTGTCTACTACTGCATAAGACTCCTGACAAATACAGAAGACCTATGAATACTTTCATCTCTTCTTTCGTTGTCAAATTAGCGTCTTCTCTGAATTCGTTTTGTGTAAGCCCAATATACTGGTTTGTATATGTCATAATTATTTCTAATATGTCATCTGTAAAAAGACAGCTCCAACAATCTGTAGCCGTTCTGGCAGCTCTAGCTTGACCTCTAACTCCAGGTAGATGAGTAAGCGAATTCTGTGATCTGGTTCTTCTTTGCTGTAGAGACCTCATCTCTTTCCATTTAGTGACCCCATCTTTTCCAGTAAACTGAGCATTAATATCTGTATGGTCCTCTTCATCTGTGTCACTTTGAGAGGAATGAGAATCTTCCTCACGGACTTCTGTCGCAGCTTCGCAATCTGTGTCACTTTCATAATCAACAAAATCTTCATTACTATCTTCATTTTTATCTCAGAGTATTACCAGGGCTTTCTGTAGGTCGTTAGGGTTACACAGATTGAACACTTCTTGATTCTTTGACATTATGGTATGTAAAAACGTGACCAGCAGAAAAGAAGGCTACAGAAACAATGTGGTACGTGAGCCGGCGCATTGTATCTCACAGATACCTTTGCTTGATAATCGAATGAAACAACAAGCAGCTGGCCAATAATGAACCAGGAATTGCTATAATGTATTTTACAATGACTTGCATTAATTTCGCATAAACAGTTGCGTCATATTGTTGAAAAAAGTGGGAGAGGTATCTCTCAGATATATTACACCCAACACAGGGTTAATCTTTTTTACAGAAATATCATCATACAAATGCTGTTACTTAAGTTTATATGTTACATTAAGACACAAAATATAATTCTTTAAGCTTCTTTTCAGCTGTCAGGTTTGTTTAAAAATGCCAGGGTTATTGGTGTGTCAGGATCTATCCTTGAGCAATTTTTGTAAGTATCAATAATCTCCTGGTACAAAGTTGCTTAATGTAAGCATCCTACTCCCCTGGGCCAGGATGTAATCAGTAACTTTCAGGGATTAAATTAAATGTATGCCTGCCTGTTGACAAGTAAAGACATATTCTGTACTCACAAGGACTTAGTTTGTTAATGTTGTACAACCTGTTTTATAATTAGTAAATGACAGAAGTGTTTTCATGTTATAAAGTTGCACATACTTTCAAATGTTGGCTTCATCTCTACATGATTTTGTACCATTCATACATGCAAGTAATACTCAAAATGTAACTAGATTATCAAAAAATACAACAGGTTATGAGCCCAGATTGTTCCCAGTGTCTTCCCAGTGTGCATAAAGTTTAAAATATGTGCAACACAAACAGTGAGTAATACTTGCTCCTTGTCCAGCTGCAGTTACGTAAGTGCCTGCCTTTCTTACCTTGCAAAAATTTGTATCCAAAACAAAAGATATTTGTGAAAAATGGCTACAAATACCAGTGTTTGTCGTATTGAATCTCCAAAGAAGGAATTATGATACGTGGAAGATGCAAGCACAGGCTGTGCTCATCTGCCTTGGACTTTCTGGCTACATCTCCGAAGAAAAAATGAAGCCGTCAAATGACGGCAAACCTAAAGACAAAATGAAATGGGAAACAGACGATTCAAATGCAAAGTCAGAATTGATTCTTGTGATTTCACCTCCAGAACTAAAACAAATAAAGCATTGCTTAACCTCATAAGATACACTGAAGAAGAATTTTCAAATTCAGGCCCTGCTTGGAAAGCTACACTTCTCAAGCAATTAATTATACAGAAAATGCACAGTGGAGGTGGTGTATGTTATCACAAAAAATTCTTGGACATTGTTGACAAACTAAAAGAAATGAATGTCTTGATAAATGAAGGCTTTATTGGTCATAATTATGCTGTATTTTCTATCATCTTTATTTGAAAATTTTCGAATTGCCATTGAATCAAGGGATGAGCTACCCAGTCTTGAAAATCTAAAAATTAAAATCTTGGAAGAAATAAAGCCAGAAAAAAATTATAACACTTCAACGACGGAGCACTGTACGCAGGTATCAAGAGAGAAGTGGTAATAATCAGAAGAAACAACCACTCTCAAAGCAATTTGCGAAAGGAAATCTCAAGAAGTCTTGAGATTTGCGAAAGGAAATCTCAAGAAGTCTTGCTGTGAAATCTGCTTGAAGACAAATCACAGTACATCTGAATGCTGGTCAAAGAAAAAGAATTTAAAGAAACCTGAGTAAACTTTCATGGCAGAACAGTGCTTAGTGACAGCTAATTCAAGAGATTTAGACAGCTCAGCATGGTGTCTTGATTCAGGAAGCACTTCACACATTTGTAATGACAAAAAGAAATTCATGGAACTGTCAATGTTGCCTGATCCTGATTCACTAAAACTAGCTGCTAAAAGTCACCCTACTTCAATTGATGGAAAAGCAATGACAAAACTGAACACATATGAAAGTGGAACTGTTAATCTACCAAATACTCTATATGATTCAGATTTATCCTTAAATCTACTTTCTGTTGGAAAAATCACAGAAAAGGGTTACTCTATTACCTTCAATAAAGAAGAAGTCACTATCTCAGACCAAACTGGATGCCCAGTAGTAAAAGCTATGAAATCCAGTGGTTTGTATTATGTAAAACCTAAAGAAGAGAACAAATCAAATGAAAAAACCTACTTGTGTTCAGACATGTATTGCTTGCATCAAAAGTTAGGACATGTAAATGAAGCTGATCTTAAACAGGCTCTTTGTGAAGAAAAAGTAAATTTAAACTTCAACAGTGATAGAGTTTTTGAATGTGAAGTATGCCTTGCAGGAAAGCAAGGCCTTCATTTCCAACCAGACAAGATAGTAGATCAAATGAATCCCTAGAAATTGTCCATTCTGATGTCTGTGGACCTATGCGAGTTGCATCACACGGTGGAGCAAAATATTTTGTTACCTTCACTGTGATTATACCAGATACTGCCAGGTATAGTTTTAAAGACAAAAACTGAAGTTCTTAACTACTTCAAAGAATTCAAGAATGAAGTGGAAATGTTCACTGGAAAGAAGATAAAAGAACTTCAATCTGATAATGAAACTTCAGAGTACTGCAACAAACAATTCAGCGAATATCTAAAAGTATGTGGCATACAGAGAAGATTATCAATGACTTATACCCCACAACAAATTGGAGCAAGTGAAAGGAAAAACAGGTCTCTCGTTGAAAAGGCCAGATGCCTTCTCATCAATGCTCATCCACCCACAACATTTTGGGCAGAAGCTGTAAATACAGCCAACTATCTTTGCAACAGATCACCTACAAGAGCTATAAGTGATAAAAGCCTTTCAGGAGATGGCTTGGACATGTACCTACTGTTAGACATCTGCATGTATTTGGATCAGTTACTTATATCTTGGACAAAAACCCGAGAAGAGGAAAACTGAAACCAAAACCAAAACCAGGAATTTTTGTTGGCTATTCAGAAATCTCAAAAGCATACAGAATCTGTACGCCTGATCAAAATAAACTAGTTGTGACAAGAGATGTGAAAATCTTCAACAAGATTTATCTTCAAGAATTTTCAGATCTACAAAATGATGCTGTTGAAAAGGATCTTGACTATATAATGGAACTGAAGAATCAAACTGTTGAAAAGGAAACATAAAAAGAATCTGATGTCGACCAAGAGACACCAGTACAAGAAGACTCACAGTTAGGAATAAATGAAGTCCCACCAACCTGAGACCACAACAGAACAAAAAGATGCCAACCAGATTTAATGACTTTGTCTTGTCCATTAAATCAACATGTGTTGAACCAGAAATACGGACACTTATGGATAGTGCTACAAGTGACAGTGCAATGATTTGTGCTTTTGAAGAAGGATCTTCATCCGATGAATCCTGCTCTGTAGACTACAAATCATACACTGGCTGCTGTTTCAAATTTGCTGATTCAGTCATCAGTTGGGACTCTAAAAAACAGAACAACAGCCCTGTCAACTGCAGAAGCACAGAATATGTCTATGACTGATGCTGCAAAAGAGGCACTTCATTTGAAGCAACTTGCAAATGATGTTGACCTAAAGTAGTCACATATTAACATATTAATTCCAAATGATAATCAGTCTGCCAAGAATCTAGCAGAAAATCCTATAATTGGTTCTCGTTCAAAACATATAAGCATCAAGGAACACTTCACAAAGGAAACAGTGACATGAGGAGATATCAAGATTGCCTATTGCAGAACAGAAGAGATGGATGTAGACATTCTCAACAAAGCAGTGCAAGCATTGAAGTTTGTCACAGGTAGAAACCATTTGGGACTTACATGAAGAAAGTTATGTTTTCGTTTCATCTTTGTTCATGAGGGGGAGTGTTGACAAGCAAAAACTTATATTGTGCACTCACAAGGACTCAGTTTGTTAATGTTGTGCAACCTGTCTTATATTTAGTAAATGACAGAAGTGTTTCTATGTTATCAAGTTGTACTTACTGTCAAATATTGGCTTCATCTCTACATGATTTTGTACTATTCATACATGTAACTAAATGTTCAATATGTAACTAGATTATAAAATAAATGTAACAGTCTGTGATGGAGGGATGGCTTCTATGCCTTCCAACCAGAGGACAGGTAGCTCAGATTTCTGTTGGTATCCATAGTTGCCTGGATATAGTTTGTCATTATTATGTTATTACATCAGGGGTCAGCAAGTACCACCTTCAACCAATATACATTCAAACATAAACAAGCAGTGGTGTACACCACATTACATGCTCTTTCAAAACCACAAAAATGCAAAAGAAACCTTCCTTACTAATTGGATATATTAGGAAAGCTACAAATCTAAAATCATGTTCATTCCAAATTAGCACTCCTGTGAGTTATTTGTGCAATGAGTCACTTAAGACCAGAACTTTCCCTGACAGGATGAAATTCTCGATTGTAAAACCCATTTTTAAAATAGGTGAACGCAACAATGCTTCTAACTATAGGCCAATTTCTCTCTTACCATTTTTTTCAAAAGTTCTTGAAAAAGTAATGTTCTATAGGTTGTATAAATACCTCGAGTATAATAAGATACTAGTGAAAGATCAGTTCAGATTCAGAAAGGGCATCTCAACAAATAATGCAACTTTTAAACTTTCACATGAAGTGTTAACTGCCCTAAACAATAAAATGCATGTAGGCGGTATTTTCTGTGACCTAGCAAAGGCATTTGATTGTGTAAATCATAACATTCTGTTAGCAAAATTGGAATTCTATGGAATTAAAAATGAAAATTTAAGTTGGTTCATATCATACCTAAAGGAAAGAAAACGAGCGTTAAAATAAACAGTGATACTGATAATGGAAAACAAACTTCAAATTGGAAATCAGTAGCACATGGAGTACCCCAAGGTTCAGTATTAGGGCCTCTATTATTTCTGATCTATATAAATGACCTTTCACTTTATATAAAGAATATAGCAAGTTCTGTACTGTTCGCTGATGACACTAGTGTGCTGGTCACTAGCAAAAACTTAAATGAATATATAATTAAATCGAATTATGTTTTGAACTGCATGTCCTACTGGTTTAAAGCCAACAAATTATCAGTTAACCTAGATAAAACAAAAGTGATTAAATTCATAACTCACCAAACATCATACACTCCAATTGAAATAGGGATTAACGATATGTTATTAGAACAAATAGATAACATCAAATTTCTCGGTCTTCAAGTTGACGAATATTTAAATTGGAAAGCTCTCATTAAGTATATCTTACCCAAACTCAGTTTTGCCTGCTATGCTATCCGAGCGCTGGCAAATGTTAGCTCCATAGATACACTCAAATTAGTTTACTATGCATATTTTAACTCTATAATGGAATACAGTATTTTATTTTGGGGCAATTCAGTAGACAGTAAACAAATATTCCTCATACAAAAGAAGGTTATAAGAATTATTTCCAACACCCATAGTAGACATTCATTAAAAGATCTTTTCAGAAGATTAAAC
The DNA here is from genome assembly GCA_030765045.1 of Tenodera sinensis. Lineage (NCBI taxonomy): Eukaryota > Metazoa > Arthropoda > Insecta > Mantodea > Mantidae > Tenodera > Tenodera sinensis. Next base: position 74,483,347 of record CM060967.1, read on the forward strand.
ATACTAACCTTACCCAGCATGTATATATTCTTGATCCTAAAATTCGTTATATGCAATCGATCCTTATTCGCAACAAACAAAGAAATTCATGGAATAAACACTAGACAGAAGAATAATATCCATCATCCCAGTGCAAAACTTTCTTGCTTCCAGAAAGGTGTATATTATGAAACCATAAAAATATTTAATGCCCTTCCTAATAACCTTAAGGGAAAAGTTGACAATTGCAATGCTTTTAAAACAGCTGCTAAAGAGTACCTATGCTCAAAATCATTTTATTCTGTACAAGATTATCTGAATGACCAATTATCCTATTAATTCCTATGTAGCTCAGTTTATTCTATATGTGAATTACAAACTATGCTGTAAATACCTATGTAACTTTGTTGCTTATGTAGCCTTATAAATAGTTTCTAGCTCATTTTATTCTGTATAAGATTATTTAAATGGCAGATTATCCTGCTAATGCTTATATAGTTTTGTAAGTAGTTTCTAACTCATTTTATTGTGTACAAGATTATTTAAATGACAAATTATTCCTGTTAATGCTCATGTAGCTTTATAAGTAGTTTCTAACTCATTTTATTCTGTATAAGATTATTTAAATTACAAATTATTGGAGTTAATGCTTATGTAACTTTGTAAGTAATTTTTAACTCACTTTATTCTGTATAAGGTAATCTAAATGACAAATCATCCTGTGAAAGCTTATGTAACTCTGTAAGTGATCTCTAAATGAATTATTATTATTATATTACAACTAAACAGTAGAATATGGCTGTAAATGCCTAGTGTAAATTTAACACAAAATTCAATTCTTATCTGACAAATTTCAGGTAAGCTTTGATTGTGTTTCCATTATCCCCTTTGCTGTTAATTGTTTGTTTCTTCTTTGTTCCTGTATATAATGAGGTTTTATGTGCTCATTCTGTATATTTATTCACAATGTTTTGTACATCACAATTGACATGTTCAATGTTCACCAGCCTCCATGGCTACTTGTGAACTCGCTGAACGCAATCTAATCTAATCTAATCTAACAAAATAGTTCAAAGACAAAGGCTCCATGACCTCAAAGTGAAAACTATGATTTTCAACTTTTTGCAAATCCTTTCATAATGGATATTCATAGAGCAAAATCAGCAAAACTGAATATACAGATAAACACAATTTTGAAATCATAACACTAGTCAACAGCCATTTTGCATCTGGGATGTGACATATCAACTAGTATGTATTTTGGTGGTGTTGTTAGCTAATGCTGGATTTTTGACTATGAAGTCATTAATCCTCTTGCTCTCCAGTATTTTTCACTAATGATATTGAAGAGAGCAATAGCAGTAATAGTAACCGCTTTTTAGAGAGCACCATATTTTTATGTTTTGGCGGTCACATCGCTCTCTCACAACCCCCAGAATGTCTGGAGGACCACACCTGTCGTTGGTTTACGGGTCTCACCGACCTGACCGGGAGAATTATGAAAATAAATTCACTGACCATATCCTCTGATTACCAATCAGAGGACGTATTACATGCCATGACAGGTCAGCATGTTAGGGATTAAGATTTTATAGAGAAATTAGAGAAATGGAGAGGTTGGAAAAATAAAGACTCCCTAGCCCTCGGGAACCCTAATAACATTGGGGTCAGAAGAGAACAAGAGATGACCAAGCTAAGGTCAGATAGAAAAGTTACAGTGAGGAGCAAAACACCAGTAAGTGGAAGTAATGTTCTGCTCAGCTTGGGTACCTTGTGGTCGCTATTCACATATCCCCTAGACGGAGATATGGTGTGTAGAATCGGAATCTGCCTTTCAAAATGTTCTAGCAGTACCATTTTTAAGTTTTTAAGGTTCCTTTTTTATTTTGCTTTCAGTATTTGCACTTTTTTCTGTTCTGTTTCAATGTTTAATTTTTTATTTTATTTATCTTTTTATATTTGTACAGGAGAGCTAGAAGATCTATAAGTCATCACAAATTGTTGGTGTGGTGAAGATACTAAACTTTAATCACTAGATGACAAGATAATCCAGTATCCTCAGTATTTTCTGTAAAAGATAGTGAAACATTTTTGTGTTTGAAACTTACACTTAGCAAAAATGGCAACTGATAAACATTGTGGTTGTCTAAACCATCCCGGCAACTTTTGTTATGTGTGTGTGGGAAATTCACCCCAAAAGCCCAAACAAAACCAATCACTGATTTAATTAAAAAGGCATATAAACAATATTTTGATCGTCCTCTTGCTGATCAAGATAAAAGGTTTTGCACCTTGTATTGCCTGCATAACAGTGTTAACTGAGTGGTTGAAAGGAAAATTCCAAGCCATGCCATTTGCTGTTCTGTGTTGTGGTGTTAGCCTACAGACCATTTTTCTGACTGTTACTTTTACCACTGCAGGACATTCAAGAAAACTAGACATAAAATAAAGTATCCAAATGTATCATCAGTGCATTGGCTGTGCCCCATAATGAAGGGTTACTTGTTCCTGTCTGTAACCTAAAAGCCATGGAATCAGACACTATGTGAAGTGAATCAGAAGGCACTGAACATATAGGAGAAGGCTACTGCCCTGAATATCATAACACTTCAATTCAGCTCTTTACTTGAAAGGAACTGAATGATTTAGTTTGCGACCTAAAACTTTCAAAAGAGCAAGCTGAACTCTTCAGGTCAAGATTGCAACAGCAGAACCTTCTAGCTTCAGGGACAACAATTTCCTGTTTTAGATTAAGAGGCACTTTCTTTGCTCAATATTTCAATACACAGAGTTCAATGTGTGTATGTAGAGATGTCAATGGTCTGATGATGCAGCTAGGTGTACAACATAATCCATAGGAGTAGCGAATATTTATTGACTGTAATGAAACCAATTTGAAAGGAATCCTACTGGATAGTGGCAATGCATTCCCATTAGTACCTTTGGCTTTCATAGTAGACATGAAGGAAATGTATGAAACCACGGACTTGCTGTTAGAAGCAACCAAATATAAAGAGTGTGAATGTCACTTGTGCTGTGATTTAAAAGTTGTTGCACTCCGTACAGGTTTACAGCCTGGATTCATGAAATACTGACTTTTGTGCCTATGGGACATTACCAAGGTCACTGGAACCCTTCGATATTGGGCGACTACTCCTGGGGTCTTGTTAGGGAAAATGATGAAACAGCAAACATAAGATGAGCATCGTCATATTTTTTGAAAACTAAAGAAGATAAAGACTAAAAAATTGTTGTGAACTAATTTAGACCTTCTATTGGTATCATGCCCATATATACATACAAGTAGTATTGATTTCGAGAGTTCTGAATGTGTATTTTTGTTTGTCTTAAATATGTCAAATGTTCCTCACTACCATTTTTAATTCTGCTGTGCATCTAGGAAATGTGACATGATGAAGAAAAACAGATTTTACCAGTGTATTCAGCGCCTCAAAATTAGGTAAATCCACCCATTTACAAACCATATGCAGAAAAAAAGTTAAAATTTGCTGACTAGTGTAATTACAAAATAAGGCTGGTTTACATTTATTTAGAGAACTGGATATGGCATCATTTTTCCCCCTTGGTTCATTTGCTGCACATATTATTCGAAGTTTGGCTTAACATATATTAGTGAATATTTTTTTTCTAAACTGAAGACTATAAAAACTAAAAGCAAATCAAGATTGACAGATGAAAATCTAGTGCTCTGTTTTGGAATCCAAACTTGTGAATTACAATTAAATGTATGTGAAACTGTAACACTCCAAAAGATGTAATGATTAATGCAAAAAATTTATGTTAATTGTATATCCAGTCTCTGTATGTGTGTATTAAGCATATATGAAATTAAACCTATGTTACAGAAATTCTTACAATGGCACTATGGCTCTCAAACCCTCTCCTTCAAACTGTGCATTATGTAGATGTCATGTTGCATTCTGTAATGTCACTATTCCTGCAATTGCAATGACCAATTTGCAGACTTCTGTATTACGTCATGCAGTATGATATTCAGGAGGTGGGGGTCACTGCTAAAGTTATATACTGTATGAGAGGTGTTTAAAAACACCAACAGTAAGTTTGTTGGCATAAATAAATAATTATATACTGTATTTCATTGCATAATTATCACATTTTATATGTCATGTAAAGTAAAAATACATAGTGCAACCATTATGCAAAGAATAAATTATTTAAGATTGGTTGTGCTAACTTTCAGTGACTTGTATACATTAACAGGAGGAAGAGCCTATCTGAGTGTATGGAAGCATGGCCATGTTATGCTGTTTGTAATGAAAATGAAAGGACAAGGGAAGGAGAGATGACACCGCAATGCAAATACTACTCCAGTAAAAAAAATAAAAAAGTGAATTTGGATTTATTAAATTAAGACTCATTTATTGTTTACAAAAGCATTTATGACACTGTTGAATCATTTGTACTTTTTAACTTGAGTCAATATTACAGATGCACTTCTGAACACGTCCATAATTTGGCCTGGAAAAAAGTTAAAATAGATAAATAATAAATGAACTTCTGCAACACATATATGTGAACATTTAGTATACATAAGCACTCATTTAGAATAACTATAGAAATAAACAGCCATATACAATAGAATTCAGGAATAAGATGGTTATTGACTTGGTGTGTGCTAACCAAATGGTTCACATTTCTTGTTGGTCCATTCACTTACTGCTTAGTCACATCTGCTCATCCCTATGCTTTAGATACTTGAATTGATCAGATTCATTGATGGGCTAACCACTATCTCAGCAGTCAGCAAACTGATGGCATTACAATGAGGAATATATTGCAATATGCTGCATACTCCATACTCTTACCCACAAACCTAACAGGTTGCAGTAGTGGCACATTGTTTTTCAATGTTTTTCGATAGTGAATACCTTGAATGCTAATGCAATGACTATGCAGTCAAATGCTCAAGTCTTGATTGGTTGTCTACAAATCAAGGTATGATCATGCAATGCCAACCATTATGCAATGAAATACAGTAAGTTATCTCTCTTTTACTGTACATTAGCACATTAATGTACAAGACCTACTGTTATGATATTTTTTTTGTATTTATATGATATATTATATTAGAGGAACACATACATTGTTTTGTTATTGTACAACTAGAAGTTAACAATGAGGAGCTGATCATTTCAGACCATCCATGCTATAGAAAAGTAAATTAATTCTAAATACTACTTCTGAAACTGTTAAAATTCATGATTGCCAGTAAGTTGTAGTCTTTCTGGCAGCCACATATAAAAGCACTGTCAATGTTGCTATCAGTCCAGCAACTCAAATCAGGGTTTTCTATTCTATGGTTTTATTCATAGATGTAGATAGGATTTTTTGCCTTTATTGACCAAAGGTTATTGTATTGTCAGTATAATTATTGCAATATTAGGCCACACCAAATCAGGAAAAATTAAGACATTCTTCTAACTTCAGTTTGTTAACTAGTTAATCAGCTCATTAGTTTGTGTATGAATCATATGGCATGCAATGCTATGTTTGTTTTCTTCACTTAGTAAGTAAGGGAATAAACCCTTACCCACTGACAAAGAAAGTTTGTCATACAACCGGTGACATGATGTCTGAGAGACATCTATGAGTTGTAGTACAAAAAATAAAAAACTTTAATCATTTGTCCAAAAGTGAGTGGCAACTGCTGATTTTTCCAACTGTTTGTTTTTTATGTTTCTAAAGTGTTGCTTGGGTCTTATTTCTAAATTTGTTTTGGTTTTTCCTATATACACTTCATTACAGTCACTGCATTCAATTTAATATATCTCACCCTACCAAAAATCTGGCCTATATCAAATTGAATGCAGTGACTGTAATGAAATGTATATAGGAAAAACCAAAAGAAATTTAGAAATAAGACCCAAGGAAAACTTTAGAAACTTAAAAAACAAACAGTTGGAAAAATCAGCAGTTGCCACTCACTTTTGGACAAAAAACCACAACATAAAGCCAGAACTGAAACTCCTCAAAAACTTAACAGGAAAACAAGAGCTGTCTTCGTGGGAAAAAATTTTCATTTTAAAAAATAGAAACAGAGTATTCAATTTTGACATTCCCAAGAAGGATATCTTCAGCAAGTTGCTTGAACCACCACCAGAGGAGACCTCAGAGGAAACATCACCATCCACCAGGGTTGCCAACCCGTATGATAATTATGGGGGCATACGATAATTTGAATGTATGTACTCATGGTTGTCAACCCGTACGATAATAATGGGAGCATACAATAATTTGAATGTATGTACTCATGGTTGTCAAACCATATGGTAATTATGGGGGTGTATCAAAATTTTGATATCAGCAAAGTATCTTTTTCACTGGTTTGTCACACCAGCAAAATGAAATTAATTACAAATAGCGACACCACTTTTGCCCCTATGACTTGTCTCTACTCCTCTAAGGCAACCATTTCATATCCTACTAATCCTTCTACCCTTCATCCTCTTGTTCCCAGTGTGCACAGATCTGGTAATCTCAATAAAGAAGGCATTGTTCAGAAAATTGATGATCAATGGAGAAAACTCGGAATACGTGATATTCCATATGAAGTAAAGAACATGCCTGAACCTGACAGTTTCTGGAGTGCTGTTAAACAAATGTGTTACCTTGTGAAAATACTGATTTCAAAGAACTGGTGGAGGTTGCATTATCAGTGATTTCATTGCCCCACAGAAACACTTCTTGTGAAAGTTTTTCCTAAACTAGGTTTAGTAAAAGCCAAAATTAGAAACAGATTGGCACTAGATATGGTAAATGGCCTTATTCGGTTGTCTCAGCTTATGTGGTGGGTCTGAAAATCTGCAAGCCACCGAGATGTTAAAGTTTATCTCACATCAAACTTGTATAATGCTGCAACAGTTGAGGAAGATGATGAACTTTCAGATGAATAATACGAGAAACGTAAGTACTAAAGTGGTAATACTGATTGAGATCATCAATCTTGTAAGTGGAAACCATAAACTCAATAATGTTACATTTTCATAAGTGTTATGCTGACACATTTATTGTTGTAGCATTTAGTTTATGATGTACATAATTTTGAATCCAAATCTAAAATTTTGAGTGGCCGGTATGATAATTTTATTTTTAAACATTGGCAACCCTGCCACCCACACCAGGGAGAACCAGTCAATGTGCGATTGATAATGGAGGAAAGTCAGTTTCCAAAACATGTTTCGGTAAATTATAAGTAAGTGTTGTGTAGTGTTTTAATCGACTTACCTTTTTGGTATAAACTGAATATTATAACACTGTTTTCAAACTTCCAAGAAAGAAAATATCGTAGATAAATGTATTGTTTCTCATTTTCATTTCCACAGGAACTACTGCAAGTTTTCATAAACACTTATTATTTTCTAATAGAGGACTAAACACAGATTACACTAAACACAGCCACGCTGTGGCTGAGTGGTTAGACCATTCACTTATCACCAAAACGGCCCGGGTTCAATCCCACCAACCGCATGTGGGATTTGTGGTGGATGAAGCGGTGCTGGGGCGGGTTTCCTCTAGGTTCTCCAGTTTCCCCCACCATCTCATGCCACTAGTGCTCCATGTTCATTCCATGTATCACCAGAGTCACTACCTGTGGTGCTATAGTAGTAAAATCAGGTGTTAAACACTAAAAAAAAAACAGATTACAGAAAGCGTTAGTTATTCACAGTTAAGTCACTGTTGAGAAAACATGCACACACAAAAGATTCGTCTTTTTACACTATTTTCTGGAAGTAACTCTGGAAGTTACTCATGTCCAACACAGTTTATGCAGATTTTTCTAGTGCACTCTAAGCACATAGGCATCTTCCACTTGTAATACCTTCTTTATTTGGATGCTGGACATATACAAGTTTTCTGGATTTCAAGTTTCTGCTCTAAAGCTGTAATTTCCAGTCTGCGGTTGAGAATCCATGAATTCTGTTTCTGGTTCTAATCTCTACCCAAATCCTTTCATTCAGCATTCTCCTGCATATATGCAGATTGATAGCTGGGCTCTAAGCTTATGGAAATCCAATTTCGGAACATGGGAGCTTTTAGGATAGGAATTGTGCAGGATATATGCATTATTAGCTACAATATCCACCAATCTGAAGAAATCAGCCATTGGTCATCTTGTTTGACATCCAGTAGAATACGAAGAACATTTGTGATCAGGACTGTCAACTACTCTTTCGATCATATTATATGCCTCTGCTATTTCTGGTTTCCCTGATGATGTAGAAACCTCTTTGCCATGGTGCACTGAGGAGAGCAAAATCCTGTTCTGTTTTTCTTTGGCACATACGATAGCAGTGTCAATTTATTGGTGAAGTCATAAGCTGAAGACCCTACTAATTTTGCTTTGGATGGCATGAATTCCTTAGAGATTTCCTTTTCATTCTTTTTCATTGTCCCAATACAAGTCAGCTACTTTGATCTCAACTTTTTGGCCAGTTCTACAAATGTAAACCAATTATAATTGGTTTACATTCAAAAGTTATATTTCTGTTGGTTCCTTCAATGGGCGTACACAAATGAAGGACTACTTGTTTTGATTTGCTCATCTGCTTTTCTTCTGCCATTAGGCTAAGCCAATTGTGCCTTTTCTGGCATATCGGTAACCATATAGAAGTAATCTGTTCTTGCATCTAGCTCTAAAAGCACAAAATATTGAACTTTCAGCAGGCTCTGAAACTTATGACATCTTATCAATACAAGCATTAACTCCCATTGAATATGCCTTTTGTGAACTCTGAATGAGTATGCTCAGCAACTCAGATATAGCAGCCACTGGATCTTACTTTGCAGTCTGTCTTCAGGACCAAATCTCAAGACCAGTAGAAGATTAGCAAATAAATCTCTTTGTAGACATGATAAGCCAAAATGTTTCACTTCCTGTACCATCTTTTGCAAACATGGATGAAAAATGGAAATAAATTGTATTTTATTAGAAAGCAGCAGTATACGAAAGCAACTCAAGGAACACTTCCATCTCAATTTGGTCAACATGCTGAATTTTGGAGTTATTCATTCATTGGTAGTTTTGCCACACAGATATAGCTTCACATTTTTCCAATTTACTTATTAGTGTCATCTCAGCAGAAAAAATAAAACCCAAATAGTGTTGCAATCTGGTCTTTATCATGCTCACTTTTGATGGCACAGTCACCATCAACATTACTTTCCTCTTTACTTATACCGTTATTGGATCATTCAAAGTCAGGATCATCAGGCATCATATGATGGGACGGTCCAGCATGATATGCTACATATCATGAGTGGCACTGCTCCTGGCAGAAATACCATGCAACTAAAGCGCGTCTCACCCTTAAAAGACAGTACACGTTAAATGGAGCACAGTGTTGCAACATGTACTAGTTGCGAATCTTTCTCCGCGAGCGACTCGAGGTGGCCTGAGTCCTGTACTTAGTCCTTCAATTGCTGCTTGACGAGACGGACACTTTTAACTTTGGTATCCCTCCACGCCTTTGTTACTGTATGACCTAAATTTACAAATGACTCGTCTGTATAAACAATTGATTTCCCCTGGTCCCTAAACCTTTTACGTCTTTTAGATATTTATGTCGCCATCTGATGATATCGATATCGTCTCTTTCTATTAATATGCACTTGTTACCCTTTCTTTCATATTGGAACCCCAAATCAGAGTGGCCCTTGAGAAATTTGGTAGGGTCACTGTTGAACTGTGACAAAATTATATTCAGGGTGGGTGGAATATTTGCAAACTGTAAAGAATGAGCAATTCGCCGCACTCCACCTTGCACTATTCAATCATATTGCGTTAACCTATCGTTTTGTGTAGTCCCGCCCTTTTTGCTTTGTTTTTCGATGGCATTCTTAGAGGTCCTTTCATTAGTTCCTTTTTAATCATACACACTACTGCTTCTGAACACCTGATAGCCTTAGCTGTTTCTTTTACCGCCTTACTTACACGCATTTTACTTAAAAAATAATCTAACACATTCATAATTATTTGGCGTTCCTTGCTTCTTTATTTACCAACATATCGTCCCTTCCTAGCTTCACCCTCCATAACTACAAATATTTACAAAAATATTAAACAAATAACGCAATAACAGCTCACAGTTACACATACGGCTTCTTTCGAACTAATGCTAGTGCTGCTCCTTATACTATCTTCTGTGTCAGGCCTGACGCTGAATAGATCAATACCTTTTGTTTGCCTTACTGGATAAAAGAAAGAGGTTACTGCCTTTTGGTTTATTTTAAAAACTTTCTCCAACCTTCCTGAACATTTGTTCTCGCTGGTTCCCTGATGTAAACTCAATAACAAAAAAGTTTCACACTGCGTAACTTTTGCAGTGCACATATATAAAATTTTCCAAAAACATTTAATTTAAAAAATTATAACACTTAACTGGGTAAACATATTGAATTCAAAGTAGGCAGGTAGTAGCACTATAGTTTACTCTACCTAAGAAAAAAATATAGATGCATTCTAGCAGTTAGTTTGTTAGTTAGTGCGTGATGAGTGTAGAAACAGCAAATATCAGACTTCTATTGAAAAAAACGTTTTCTGAAGAAATTTGGACCTATAGCAATGTACAATGACTCTGAAAAGGATATAACCTGATAGAGAAAAAATTTCTGCATAGGATAATGTGTTCAAGCCTGAAATTTATAACAAATGAATATTTATACCATGCTATTAGGAATCTGGCAACAGAGCAAGGGTAGAAAAGGACACGGCTAATGGCAACTTGTATACGCTAGATAGAGACAGAGATGTCCCATTTAACTCCATACTGTCTTCTAAGAGTGAAACACTATATAGTAGCGCAGTTGGTAGCACGCTTGCCTCTGGCGCGGAGGAGCCGGGTTCGATCCCCAGTACCAGCATGGGGATTTTATCCCCTCTGGGAGGTCTGGCATGGGGTGCACTCAGCCTCGTTAGGTTCCGGGGGTACCAATTGAGGAGCTACTTGATGGAGAAGTAGCGGCCCCAGGTCTACAAGACCGCATAACTGGCCGAGAGGGCTCGGGGTGCTGACCACATCCCAATGACACCTGTAGTGGGCAGAGGTGGGGTACGCAGTGGCTGGGCGGTAGGCCTTCACCCTTCGTGGGCTGTCGCGCCAGGGTTTAGTTAGTTTAGTGATGTGAGGTCTATCAAAAGTCTCTAAAGCATGACTTTGCCTGGACAGTAAACAAAAAAGCTTACAGTGCAAATATTTAATGCAAAGTAAACAGTAAGCAGAGATAAGGAGGCACTATAAATGCCAGGATTCAGATTTCATCAGGCAACAGAGGTTATTGCTTCTTAGCTTACAGGGTGTCTGAGAGACATCACGTCAGCAGTTAAAGGTTAAGCATAACAAAAAGCAGCCTAAATAACTGATTTGCTAAGTAGATATTCATTTCATTTTCAAATATTATATCCAATAATGAGCATACAATATATTCCCATATTAATTTTAATGTTTTCAATCAAAATGTAAAGCTTTTCATTTTCTCTCCTCATATAAGAGCTCTAAATTAGAAGCTTTAGTAATGATTTGTGTTATACGCAAAATGTTAGATACCATATGCTTTAACATGATATAACCCAGAAAAAAACACTGCAATCATGGGGAAGAAAGGGACATAATGACATACAGCAGAGGTTAAAAGGTGTACAAAGTAATACAATATAATAAATTAGTGCAAATGTTTGGCAACTCTCAGCTCTATGGATTTCAAACTCACTTAAACATTTATGTATTTTATCCATTATTCAGATGTGCAGACCTGATAGTGTACAACCCATTAAATGGAGCATATGTACAGATAAATATTGGTTTCTATATGATATTCTTGCTCATTAGTTGCAATAAGTGGTGCAGAATCTGTTGATACATTGAATTCTGCACCAATTGTAACCAGTTAATGTTCTTTGTAAGTCTAGTTCGTTGGAACTATCTATACGTAAGTGTACTGAATGAAAGAAGTTTGTGTTGTGTATAGTAAACGGGAGCTAAAAAATTTTACTTGGTGCCAATGCATCTACATTGTTGAACTTCAAATATCAAGCAATAAATATAAATCTTTCATAGCATTTAATTTGTTAAAGCACTATAGTGCCTTTATAATGACTGTCTTTTTTTTTATAAAAAAGTTTTTGCTATGCAGGAAAAAAGAAGTGTTAAGGACATAAACTTGTATATAGGTATTGGGACATCTCTCATACAGTGAAATCAGTATTTTAATAATCATAATAGAGAAGTCAATGGATATATGGATATGCTCAGTGATCTTTTGTGGGAGGAATACTGGGAATGTATCAGGTATTTAAAAAAGGTGTCTGATATTGCAACAGAAGTTGGGATTGGTGAAAACTTGAATAAATGTTCCTATAACAATGTCCGGAAACAATTATTAATATGTGTTGAGATATGAGCCAATTTGTTTGTGTTGAGTATTTACACCAGATAAATGGACTGTATTCAAAAAGTGTATTCTAATGAACATTTTACTGTCAGAAACGTTTAACAGAACAATTGTTGGGTAAATATCTATAAACACCAAACAGGAGTTGTTATGGGCGTTGGCAGATTTTTTTCAGGGGAGGGACGCATGTTGGAAGTTTCATTATTCTGTTATGAAAATTTATAGTATTTGTTGCAGATAACCATATTAATGTGTGTTAAATAAAAATAGTTCTTTACATCCAAATTGAAACATTCAGTAATTGACTGCACATTAAATTCATTAAAGCACCCCCTTGGCCCCCATTCACGACACACATGGGAGTTGTGATGATTCTTGCCATTTTGTCATCTAGTAATGCATGTACGTTAGGTTGATACTACTACAGGAGATGCTCCGTGTGGTTACCATGCATTCTTACGCATGCTGCAAGTCCTCTTCTCAAAGGATCCTGAACTATTTTGAACACACCTGGCTACTTTCAGATTTGGGTACATATGCTGGTCACACACTCTTGTAATGTATGCACATTTTCGATGGGTTTGGCAGACACCAATGTATTTAAATGACCACACAGCCAAAATTTCAATAGATTGAGATCTGGCAAATAGGGAGGCCATGCTACTGGACCTGCTTGACCAATCTATCCATTGGATGAAGTTCATTGTCTGGTGTAAATACACAACTCAAGTATGATGTCTCATAACTCAACAGGTATTTGTTTTTGGACATATGTTTTTAAAAACACACATTCTAGGTTTGCGCAATTCCAACTTGTGTTGCAGGTTTTTATAATAATCATGACTTAAACAATGCCAGCTGAGTCTGTGAGTGATTTGCACAGTAGTTATGCACTTCTTGTTCTTTGGCTAAAATTACTGGTACCTATCATAACTTGTTCAGTTAGTATAATTGATTAGTTGACTATTGTCTAAGCCTAAGTCTGAGTCTGTTTGTTTCTCTTACAATAATTCATTTGATCCTAAATCAAATGAATAATGAATACTAAAAATAGAAAACTTGTTTGAGCATTCTTGATAAATAAAAACATTAACATTTTATAGATAAAGCTATACTTATTTTATAAAATACAAATATCAAATTAATAAAACAGTTTACAATTCCAATAATTTCACTAACTTTTGGAAAGTTTTATATAGAGTGAAGCAAAAAAATTTAAAGATGGCATACATGAGTCAGTTTACTGACACTGTGTTATTTACATTTATGTAAAATGAGATATGTTTCAAGAGCTGTTGCTCCAATCTGATAATCTCCCAATCAGCATCATGGGAGCAACAGCTCTTAAAATATGCCCCATTTTACATAAATATAAGTGATGTAGTGTTGGCAACCTAACTCACATATGTTATCTTTAAATTAATTATTTGTTTGTTAAATCTGTTTTGTCACCAATGAAATATAGTACATTGCAGTAAAATGATCAAACTTTTTAAAATTCTTACCCCAAGTTTCATGACAGCTGCACAAACAGAACAGTGCCAAGCATTCTCTATCCTCAGTAACTCCTGCCTTGTCTCAACAGAGAGATACCGTGATTCATGACCTGATGTTTGGATCAAGAAACAGTGCTGCCTCTCATCAACATTCTCAGAGTCCTTGATTACACGGAACATTGTTTGATATACCTTGAAAACTAGTGAACACTTTAGCCAGTCCATTATATTTAACTGCAACAAAATATACAGGAAATAAGACAATAAGCTCTTCTAAATTCCTTGTGTAAATATTTATAGTTTGAATACTACTAACAGGCTTTAAAGTTTTAACTATAGCCAATAAGTCATCTATTAAAGCTGGCAAAGAATAAACAAAGTTGATATGAATATTTAGTATATAAATTATGACATGTTTAACAGTTATTATCTTAGTGACACAGCCTTTTTCAAGAGTATTCAAAACTGGTATATTACTGCTCATAAAGTTTCCTCTTGTAAGTAAAAAAAAGAAAAAAAGATGAAGAGGAATTTCAATTGGGTGATTAGGAACAGATGTATCTTTACCCTTATTACATAAACTCTCCAAGTGGTATCAGATTTGGGGAACTGTTTGCCACACATGCCCTCCAACACCTGCCATAGAGCGGCATTCACTTGGCTACTGTCCTCCCTGGCAACTCCAGCGTGCTTGCTTCGACCTGGAGCTGTCGGGCTGTGTAAAGATAGTCATACATAGAACACCCTTAATTCAGTGTTTTACCAACTTTTCACCTAACTTTTGGGCCATTAACAGAGTTACACTCCAGTATTTGCTGATGATTCCCAGTTGGGTGGTGCTATGGGTTGCACTTTTGTGTACAACAGTGATGCTCACACATAATGCCTTCCAGAAGCCAGTTCAGTCTTCACCACCGAGCTGTTTGCCATATTTTATTTCTTACTTTTTATCTCCAGTTTAGGTCCTGGAAGTTTTACCATCAGCTCCAACTCTTTGAGTGCTCTTCAGGCCCTGCAGCAGTTTCTAGACACCTTGGCCCTTATTATTAAAATTCAGACACTCATCTTGCAGTTACTCTCCCATGGATACCAGTTTGTTTTTATGTGGTCCCCAGGCCATGTGGGTATTCCTGGTAAAGAGGAGGCAGATGCAGCTGCTAAGTCTGCATGTCACCTATCTGAGCTGTCCATACACTCCCTTATGTAGATATGCAGAAGTCTTTCCATTGCCATCTATTTGCCTGGCAGGAGCCTTGGGAAGTGCTAGCTGGCACTCAGTTGTGGACAATCAAGGACACTGTACAACTCTGGCAGACCTTTTGCAGGGATTCCAGGTGGGAAGAAGTGATTTTAATATGCCTGAGGATAGGCCATGCCCCAGTCACCCAGGTACATCTTTTGCATGCAACCTGGCACCTGTCTGTGCGACGTGCAATATCCCTCTCTCCATTGCACATGTCCTTATTGATTGTCTGCGGTATGCTTGTGAGTGCCAGTCCCTTGGCCTGGGTCTTATACTGTGCTCAGTTTTAGGAAACGACTCAGTAACTGTAAATACAGTACTACAGTTTGTTGCAAATATTGATTTTGGTCTGCAAGCGTATGGTATAATTTATTTTGGAGGTTTTAGAATTTTAGGGTATACTTTTTTTTTAAACATCGTAACAGCTTACATTTTTAGTAAGTTACAGTTTACCTGTTTCAAATTTTAGCTACTTTAACCTTGGATTTTTTAGCTCTTAACTTTTAACTTTTTAGGAGTGAGCTTTTAACAGTTGTTTGCTTGTTTTATCTTGGACTTCAAGCCCTAGTGCCTATTATTGTTGATGGGCTCCTAAACAACACCACTCACTCGTGTAATTTAAAGAATCAAAGCATGGGCATATGCAGACTTTTTTTTTTGGGGGGGGGGGAGGTATATTGGAAGTTTGCAATTAAACAATATTTATTCATTATTCTGTTGTAAGAAGTTATAGTATTTGTTACAGATAACCATATTAATTTGTGGTAAATAACAATTGTTTTTTACATAAAAATTAAAACAATAATTTAACAGTCAGTAATCGACTGCACATTAAACTAATTGATTTCCAAGGGGGACTGCAGCCTCTCCCCATTTCCCCATGCCTCCATGCCCCCCTTCTTGACACCCATGGACTGAAAGTATTTTGGTTGACAGTTTTCAATTTGTAAGAATAACCTCAGTAGGTAATGGAAAGAAACATTTGTGCCTTCATCCTTCCAAAAAAACACACAATGAACAGAACCAAATGCTTCATATATAAATCTTGTGTTTTTGTAATAAGTATTAGAGCAAACTATTTTGAATGAAAGCTTTTTAAATATTCACTCAAATGAAATACTTTTGGACATTATAAACTAATTCAGAGCTGTATTCACTTTTAATAAAAATTAAGACATTTACCTCCTCAATGTAATTTAAGAAACACAAGCAGAAATACTTGGCATTATCATTCATAGTTTTGGAAAAACACCCATTTTCCAAATATTTGTTTGTTTTTTATTGACATAAATGACAGGAATTACAATATTGGTGTTATTAAGTCACTCACCTTCGTTGTAACAAATTTTCTATTTATATTGATTATCCTTATAATTGCTTCCCACCTAACTTTTTCAACCCTGTCTTTAGTAGGGATGTTGTTTTGTAATTATAAGACTAACGAAATGCAGAGGGAAACATTTATCCTTTTGGGTAAAGCCATGTGAAGGATGAGTTTTTAAAAGGTAGAGGGAGACTGAAAAATTCAATTCCACAGCTGGGATTTGAACCACGGATCTTCTGGTCTCCATCTGGCTGCCCTAACCGCTGAACTACCATGGCCAACGTGCCAACATGACATTAAATTCCTCAACTCACTTGCATTTTCCCAGTGAACCAAGGAACACAAGGAGATCTCAAATGCACATTAGATAGCATACCTTAATGGCAACTTACTATGCTGTAAGTACTTAAGTCTCAGGCTTCATAGTTAACTGGCATAGTATATCACCATTAGGACTGTCATCTGATATGCATTTGAGATCTCCTTGTGGTTCACTGGGAAAATACAAGTTGGAGAATTTGATGTCATGTCGGCACGTTGGTTATGGTAGCTCAGTGGTTGGAGCAGCCGGACACAGACCAGAAGATTCATGGTTCAAATCCCAGCTATTGTATTGAATTTTTGAGTCTAACTATACCCCTTTACAATTAATCCTTTTATTATTGAGGAAAGGGGTCCATTCATAATAAATATCCTCAAACTGCCTCAACTACCCCATCTCTTATTGGGCATAGTTTTCTTATACATCATGAAACATCTGTTATTTGTTATTTGTTTATATGGTTTTAAATTTGTATGTATATACTTTTCCTTGGCATTTGTTCATCCATTTGTTATTTGTTATCCATTTGCAATTTCTTTGTTTGAGTTTGTTTTTATTTATAACCTTAACATGCCATTTGATGTAATAGGGTTTAGTTTTGCAGTCGGAGAATAAATAAGTAAATAAATAAATACACATCACCCCTAAAAGAATGAAGAGAACATGTGAAGCTAAAAGTCGTTGTTCGCTTCTCGTTGTGTCGCCATTTGATGCATAAATGTCGTTGGTCTCGTTTTCGCCCGTTGATTTGGTTCTTTCCCGCTAGCTCAGCTTGAGATCTCTTTATTTATCTCGGGTACGCGCAGGTGTTATCGAATAGACTACCCAAGAAAACCTTTATATATTGTTTATTGCATCTTAGATACTTTTGGGAGCTATGCCGATTGTATATGTAGAGGAATCGCACTCACGTCCGCACAGCACAACCTGCAGTACTGGTCTGGGTGAGTAGTGACGCTTTCTGGCGTCCCCAAGCTAGGAAAACCGTTCTCTCCCAATTTGAATGTCATGACGTCATCCAAGAAAGCCTCGTATCCAAAATGCTATTTCCTTTTCCCGCAATTTAGAAATGTCCCTTTCTATTATAACATGTTCTTTTATGAATTTCGAATATATAATTACCTTTTTAGGATTAAACGATGTTTACTTTATATTTTATTAAATATATCGTGCGACTTTTAAGGTTGGTAGACCTGACTTTCGAACGTGTATTTAAACTATGTAGTATGACGTCATGACTCGCTAATTTCAAACCAATAATGTGTTTATCCTACAAATTTAACGACTATTATTTACTCATATCTTGCTCACCTTATAACACTTCCTGCTCTATTATCTATGTATGTTATTACTCAACACTTATCGCAAATCTCACATCCGGCAATTAAATTAAAACGTGTCTTCATCAAGCCCATTCGATTGGAAATCTAAATTTCGGTATCACATGATTTATATTTTTATTTTGCAAATGTACTCCTAAAAAACTCAAACTTGAGGACATACTATCTCTTTTCCAGTAATGCAGATTTTGGTGATGGCATTACATGTATTTTTACTCCTATCCTAACAGATTAAACACAACAGCATTCATGTTTTTATTTAGCAAAATTATTGATAAAACAGTTCAATTCATTTTGAGAATTCTCAAAATTGCCTTCCATCTACTCTTCTGGTGGCTTTTTGTGATGTACAGTATTTGTAATCTTGTCCTAAACAATTGGTATGCCAAATTTGATGAAATTGGTGTAAGGTGACCTATAAGGAATATACATGCACATTCATATAAATGCATAACTTTTGTATACCTAGCTTGACAGACAAAAGCTTACAAATAGTGCATGTCTTTTAATAGAGGATTCTTTTGTGCTACAACTTATATCAAAATCCTCAATTAAGCACAGCTTCTTCAGTCTTACTGTAGGAGAAAAATGTGAATGTGCACCTGACTCTAGAGAACACAACTGTTTAATAAATATAGGAATGCTTAATGCTCTGTCATTATTCTTAAGACCCTCAAATATCCACAGTCCATTCTAATGGATTTTGAACCTTAAAAATACAACACTCACAGGTGGAGAGTCAAAGAGTAGAACATCTGTGCCCTTAAGTGTGAGGAATCTAGGCTTGTAGTTTTGCCAAGGCTGGTTGTTGTTTAGAATTCCTTCATTCACCCAGCCCATGTACTCGATTCTTTCTGTGGCAGGGAAGTTCCTATTATACAGCTTCATCTGTAACCACATATATGATTGAATGAGAAAAGTTAAGCACATAAAATAATATGAAGATAAGATAATAAGTTGTTACAACTTTCTAGCAATGTATAAATTTCTTACAGGTATAGTTATAATTGAGGTGTTAGGTGAAAGAGCTGCCTTTTACCGGAGACTATAAAAATAATACATCATATTGCTTTCAATATTCTCTAAAAATTTCAGATTGATATGAGCACTGGAAAGAAATAAGTGGCAACACATATATCATGTGTGAATTATTTATTATACAACTGTGATACTTCTACAGGTTTTTGGTGAAATCCCATGTCCCATTTTGCACCCATTGCCAGATGTGGGAAAGTTGCAGGATATCAGCAGTGGTGCCCTCTTTGTTGATGTCTGTAAGAGAGTGACCTATAGCTCGAAGCATGGCCTCTATGGTGCAGAAACACCCCTCACAGTGGTTTTTTCATCTTAGGAAACAGATGAGTCACATGGGGTCATGTCTGCTGAATAGGGTGGGTGCTCTAGAACCTTTCTCCTCCGTCGTGCAAACAGGTTCTGCACAGCTACTGCGCTGTGACAATGAGCATTGTCCTGCAAACAATGGGTGGTAGTTGGGTCATTTCCTGTGCAGTGCTGGATAATGATAATGTTCCAGATGATGTCCATATGCAGAGTTTACAGAGACTGATAAGGAACAAAATTGACTTTATTCATAGATTTATTACAAGGAATGAAACTTGGATCACCATCCTACACCAGAATCCATTAGTCAAAACAGTAGATGGAACCTGGTTGTTCTTTGCCAAAGCAGATAGTCAGATTGAGAACAAATACCAGAGTTTTAGCACACAGAGTCATAATAGACAAACAGTTAAATTGGAAGCTACATATAACTCATATAAAAAGAAGATAAATACTGGCTTATATTAGTGACAGAATTTTTGAATACAGAAGAAAACAATAAGAATAATGACCAATTCAAACTTTAGAGATTGTTGTAGACCGCTTTTTAAACAATTAAAAATTCTCACTCTATCTATATAATCTTTATCTGTATAATCAAGTTCTGTATGTCAAAAACAATTAGAATCAGGGCCGTATTTACGTAAGGGCAAACCGGGCAACTGCCCAGGGTGGCACATTTTAGGGGGCGGCAAAATTAATGGAAAGCTGCACAAAAAAAAAAAAAAAAAAAAAAAGCATAGACATGAAACATCAAGTTCGTTTAAACTTGCTGCTCGCAGAGGAATATTAATCGAGGCATGTTGACTATACTGATTAGTTTGCATGCTATGCGCACATAGCGGAGACAAAGCAAAATGCATTCCAATAGTGAGAATCGATTAACACAGGCAAAAAATTGTAAGATCAAGAAGTGTGTGTTGTTATTCTTTAATGGTAATTTTCTATATATTGTTAGCTAAGGTAATGAACAGTAATTATTATTATTGTAATTATATTGAATTCTTTTATATTTAATGATCCGGCATTCCGGCATAGTGAAGTAGTAGGTTATGTTTGAATATTTTAAGTTTTTCAACTGTTTATCATATTTTCTTTCATTTTCTCAGTTTCACTGTTGATTGTCACTGAATAAAATGACAGGAAGAAAGAGACTTAGTGGGGCTCAGTATTGTTTATTGGCGAAAGATAAAAGAAAAAGAGAAGAAGACGCATTGAGAAAAGTTCCATACCTTGATGTGTTTATAAAATCGACCCCAAGGAGTTCATGTCAAGAAGAAACTCCCTCTCCAAGGGACGCTGTTGAAGACTGTGGGGAAACAACTACCCCAAATAAATCTAAAGATGAAACAAAACTTCTATCAAATGAAAGTGAAGGCAGAACTTCCATCGTTGCTGACGAACCCTTTACAATTAGTGCTTATTCTTTTCTTTGGGAAAAAAACTGATAAAACACGGGACTATGTTCCAATGAATGGGGTAAAACAAAATAAAGAAGATGACTTTTCTAAGTAGAAACATCAGTTTACAAATGGTGCTACAAGACGTTGGACTAGTGCAGTTTTTCAGAGAAAGCTGGCTAACAATAACATTATAAATAGAGATTACTTAGTAAATTCTGAAAGTCAGGGAACATAATTTTGTGCAACATGTACTCTTTTTGGAGGAACATCAGACTTGGCAGGACCTCGTGGTTTCTCAAACTGGAAACATTCAGAGCTAATTCCAACTCATGAAAACAGGTCAAGGCAGCGAGACTGTGTTCTTAGTTTAAAAAACAGAAGTTGTATTTTGACAAGGATAGATGGAAAATTGTTCTCACAACTTGAAAATGAAGTTCAGTACTGCCGTAATGTCTTACAAAGGGTTGTTGCTGTTGTGAAAAAACTTTCCTCTCGAGGACTGCCTTTCCGTGGCAATGATGAAATTCTTGGAAGTGTTCATAATAGTAACTTTTTAATGTGCATGGAACTTATTGCCAAATTTGATCCACTTCTTGCTAGCCACATGTCAGTATATAAGGATTCTGGAAGTCGAGAAACTTCATATTTGCCTTTTGCTATATATGAGCAAATAATCAAAATCATAAGGAAGAGAGTTGTCGAAGAAATAGTGGCACCAGTTACTGTGGCAAAATACTACTCTATAATTGTTGACTCCAGCCCTGATATTGCACATAATGACCAATTAAGTTTTGTCTTGCATTATGTCAACAAAGAGGGGCTAGCTGAAGAGCGGTTTGTTGTATTTGTGCCAAATCCAGGATATGGTGGCCAGGATCTGTCAAATGCAGTGATAAACTGTCTTGAGAGACATGGGTTGGACATAGGTAACTGCAGAGGACAGAGTTATAACAATGCACCAAATATGTCATTTATTCAGGCTTGCAAGCGAGAATCAGAGCTCTCTCTCTCTCCTTATGCTTTCTATATTGCTTGTTCAGTGCACACTCTGAATTTGGTGGGTTAAAGTGCAGCAAGATGTAACCAAGCAACTTATTTTTTGACATTTTGTAAGAAATATGTAATTTTTTCATTGCTTCTAGTCATTGATGGAATCACTTAAGCACACTTTTCAGTAAAGAGAACTTGAATGTCAAGTCCCTCTGCATAACCCGATGGTCTGCTAGAGAAGAAGCTTGCAGAAGCTTGAACAAAGATGGCAAGGCAGTTGTTAGAGTGAATGAGTTGCGTTTAAGGGCCCGTCGACAACTAGGTCATTAAGGCCCGGCAATTGTTAGAGCACTGTTGTCAATAATAGGGAATGAAAGTGAGAAGTCTTTGGTGAAATCTGAAGCTAAAGGCATAATGAAGAAGTTATGTAGTCTTGAGACATCTTTTATGACTGTAGTTTGGAATTCCATTCTTGAAAGGTTCAATGTTGTAAGTAAGCAGTTACAAACAGCAGACATGGATGTAGCCAGTGTTTGTAATTTGTATAGTTCTTTGATTGGTTTCTTGGAAGAAATGAAAATGGGATATGAATTTTTCAATAATCTAGGACAGAAGAAATTTGAATCTCTTTGACACATTACTACCATTACCAGGATAAGAAACGCATTAAGAAAAATAAAAGATTCTTTGATTAACCTGATTCAGACTGAAGGAAATGATGATTCAGATGACTTACAGATGACTTTCCTTTTGATTCTGGATAAATTGATTGAAGAACTGCACAACAGAGTTTCCTCCTACAAGGAATTCAGTGAACCATTTATGTTTTTGACAATTCTTAAGATGCTTAGTCCACTTGAAATTCAGGAAGCATCATCCAGACTTCAGAAAGTCTACAGTTCGGATCTTCAAGATTCAGTATTTGTACTTGAATGCTTACACTTCAAAAGCTACATAGAAAAGAATGAAAATACATCACAATCTCTTACACAGCTGTGCAAGATGTTAAAAGGTAACTGTCTAGAGAGTGTTTACCCAAACTTAAACATAGCTCTACAAATATACTTGAGCACTCCTGCTTCCAACTGCTCAACTGAGAGATCATTTTCTGCTTTAAGATGCATAAATAATTATTTAAGAACATCACAAGTGAAGCATCATCTTAGTTATCTTGGTGTTCTTGCAATTGAATCTGATTTAACAGTGAAAATGGACTATGACGAACTTATAAACATGTTTGCAAATGATAGGGCAAGGAGGAAGCCTCTTGTTATTTAAACAGTATATGTTTTGACACATGCCTCTTTAGTGTAAGTTATTACTATTAAGATATTTCTACTTAAATTTTAATAAACTCACGTATGGTGTTTGCCACTCATATACTTAAGTATCCAAACTATTGAAACCATTCTCTATGTTGTGAATATTTAAGCAATATATATATTGCAAGTTGGGGGGGGGGGGCAGCAAATGTGTTTTTTTTTTTTTTTTTTTTTTTTTTTTTTTTTTTTTTTTTTTTTTTTTTTTTTTTTTTGTGACCAGGGGTGTTAGAGGTCCTAAATTCGGGCCTGATTACAATACATTTCTAAACAGTCAGCATCAACATGCCCACAACACGAGAGGAAAGGAAAGTAAAAAATACCCAGCACATAGGCTCACATTACTGGAAAAATGTCCATGTTACATAGGGACTAAAATATATAATAAATTACCACAAATAATCAGAAACATGGAGAATCAAAATAACTTCAGAAAAGCTACATAAGTTCTATTTGTTAATAAGACATATTATTCTGTAAATGAATATCTGGAAGATGACTAGTAAAGAAATCTATTATTCCATACATGTGGTTCAAGAATATTTTATTAGCAATTACACTTCCATCAAAACGTTATTTTTAATTCTATTGTACCACTTTGTCTTAATGTATATATGCAATCCCATAGTTTGTAATGCTAATCTTTATGTGTCACCAATATATGAGCATTAGCTCAACAATGTACATGTTAGGTGATGAATAAAGTATAATGACAACGACCACAACGACAATGAAGACAACAAAAATGATGAAAACAAAGACGACAATAATAATAATGATGATAATGATTATCATGATGATTGTGATGATGATAACAACAATGATAATGATAACAAAAACGATGATGATGATGGTGGTGATGGTGATAATGATGATAATAATAATGATAATGATAATGATAATAATGATGATAACAATAATGATAATGATAATAATGATAAAGTTCTAAGGCTTTCACGGCCGGTGTCAATACTAGATACAATATTAACCGGGTTCCTTCTTCTTCCCAAACATTTCGTCTGCGACTATGGCAGACATCTTCAGTGGCGGCGAGGTCGAAGTTTCCTAGTGGAGATTTCAGCACCGGTGCAGACGGCAGTCGGTGCTGAAATCTCCACTAGGAAACTTCGACCTCGCCGCCACTGAAGATGTCTGCCGTAGTTGCAGACGAAACGTTTGGGAAGAAGAAGGAACCCAATAGACCACGGCCCACAAGCCCAGTTAATATTGTATCTAGTAATAATGATAATGATAACAGAAACGATGATGATGATGATGATGATGATGATGATGATGATGATGATGATGATGATGATGATGGTGATGGTGGTGATGGTGATGGTGATGGTGGTGATGATGGTGATGGTGGTGATGATGGTGATGGTGATGGTGATAATGATAATGATAATGATAATAACAATAATAACAACAGTAAGGTTAATGATGATGGTGGTGGTGGTGGGGTGGTGGTGGCAGTGGCGGTAGCGGTGGAGCTGTTGCTGATGATGATAAATTAATATAGATGGCATTAACTCCAAAGAGCATTTTTGCTTACATCTGGTGCCCAGTTGTAAAAGTTGATGTCTGATTTTTTTTCAAATTCTATCTTTTGCTTATTTGCTAATTCTTGGATAGGTGTTTGTTATAGATGGTATTTTATATTACATGTAATTTATATCATTGTCATCGTTGTCATCGTCATCGTCGTCCTCATCATCTTCATCATTATCATCATCATATAATGAGAACAGCTGAGGAAAACTATGGATGATGAAACAGTTAAACATGTGCATTATGCATTTATTTACTCCCACTTATAATATGAAATAATATTCTGCGGAAATATCATAAGTAGAGAATTTGAAAAGGTTTTTAAATTACAAACAAAAGCTATTAGAATAATAGGTAATGTGCATAGAAGATGCACATATAGATCAATGTTTAACCAATTTGGTATATTGATTGTTCCGTGTATATATATATGTGAGACAATAAAACATATTTTACAAGAAAATTATCCAAAAAGTCACTATATTCACACAGACAACCTAAGAAATAATTATGACTATTTCAGAGGCATATTAAGCTGACACTGTATAAAAAAACTTTTGCAAAGAACTTTATAATAAGCTACCCCAAAAAATTGATCAAAAATGCCAATCTAAAAATGAAAGAAATAAAGTAGTACCTAATAGAAAATGCTTCTTATAGCTAGAGGAATTTGAGTATGGGGCTTTAATGTAGGTGTAAATAAATTGTATTTGTAAATATTGTGTATGTAAGTATATTTGCAAATAATTATTGTATTGATGAATCCACAACATGGATGAAATAAATTGAACTTGAACTTCCATCAGCTGGAATGGTCGTGATACCGTGTTTTGACATGCTAAGGGCATTTAACCAATGGATTATCTTGAAAGGGGTAAAATAATAACTGGAGAGCATTAATCTCATCTGCTAACCATGCTAGATGCCTACATTCAGGAGAAAAGGCCTGGTTTGCAAATGAAAAAGGTTAATTTTTACTGGGAAAGTACACATGCACACATTGGATATTTCAAAAGTGAAGGGTTTGCACTACAGATTGTTGGAACATCCACCTCACTCCCCAGGTCAAGCTCCCTCCAATTTCCATCTCATGCTGAAGCTCAAGGTTTTCCTCATGAGCAGCATTTTCTTTGAACCAGGAGAAAATTGCTACTGTAGATGCTTATTTTACAGATCTTCCAGAAAACCTTAGAGGAATGGGTTAATTATGCTAGAGCATTGTTGTAATAGGTGTGTTGCTCTTGAAGGAGATTTTGTTAAAAATGAAAATGCTCCTAAAACAACTTTTCAGACAGTCTATGTAGCAAAGGAAATCACCACGTTTCTCTGTTGCAAAACTGCTGCCTCTAGCACTTATTGCCATGAATCCCATGTGCCATCCTCTAAAATAATGTTTTGACTCTATCTGCTATGATTTCTGAAAAAATAAAACTGATTCCAAATCCACTGCTCAAAATAATTAAAGGTACAAGATTTTAAGTGTAGTATTTTTCCAGTTTGTAATGAAGGTGTACGTACTACATATTATTGTTTGGAAATATTTAATTAAGATATGCAATCCACCATGACAAATTTTAAAGCCATGGTCTGATGACAATATTACAATATACTGTGTTATATTGAAAACTGAAGTGGGTTATGTATAGAATGTAATGATTCACATATTGTTGAGATGTCTTTTTTGTGTTGTTAAGAGAATGTTGCATCTTTCCACAACTTTTTACATTCAATAAGTTAAAATGAGCTGCCTATCCGAAGCTAAAGTTGTTTGAGTGGCCGCATCATTACAACAAGGTTGGGCAGTTTGCACAGTGGCTAGAGAGATCAATTGGCTTCATCTGTTGTTGCAAGGACCTGGAAAAGATTTATTGAGACTGACACCTATACTAGAAGACCAAGCCAGGGTCCAAAATGTAAAGTGTCAGCTAGAGATGATCAATACATGGTCAATTGTACTCTTTGGCAATGCACTGCCACTGCTAGAGACTCTCTAAATGACCTGAGGTCGGCAACTGATGTTATTGTCAGTGATCAGACAATATGAATGAGGCTTCGAGAGGTGGGATTAAGACCATAAAGACCTTGTAAGGTCCCTCAATTGAAACATCACCACAAGGTAGATCGACTGAGATTTGCTCAACAACATAGGAACTGGCAGCTTTGTCACTGGCACAATGTACTATTCACAGGTGAATCTTTCTTTCATTTAACACAGCATGATGGGTGTCTGAGTATGTATTGTCATTGTGGTGAGCATTATGATGAAGTTACAGTTCAAGAAATTGACAGATTTGGTGCTGGATCAGTCATGGTGTGGGGTGGCACCAGTACTGATGGTAAAACTGATTGATCTTGTGGTAGTTAGAGGGTAACAAAATGCTGCCAAGTACATTGTTGATATTATATTGCACCATGTTATGCCTATTGCAGTTGGGATGTGGCCCGAATTTGTATTGCAGCAAGACAATGCTAGAATCCATACAGCTAGTGCCACCTTACAGAATCTCCAGATACAGACAATGAACTGGCACGCTTTGAGTGCAGACCTCAATCCCATTGTACATTTGTGGGATATGCTAGAACGCAATGTCTAGAAGCATCCAATAGCTCCTCAGACTCCCCAAAAGCTTGCAGATGTCTGCACACTAGAATGGGACAGCATCCCACAAAGAGACCTGCAACATTGATCAGAAGCATGTCTCGAAGGTGTGTAAAACAATAAATCTCTGTAAGGAAGCATACAAGATACTTAAATAACTTCTTTTGTTCGTTTTGATTCAGTGGAAGGATCATTGATTGCTATTTTCTACACTCTACTTAATTTTTACTTACAGTAGCCAAGTTTGTCGTGAGAAGTAAACATGATTTCTGTTACTGTTAAATGAATGTTAGTTGTTCACTATTGTATGGTCACAATTATTGTGTGGTCACAATAAATACCACTACAAATATACACTGGAAAAAATCTTGTACCTGTAATTATTTTGAGCAGTGTATTATGCACTGTGTGTTGAAAGAATCTATTAATGTTATAAATGTTAAATAATTATTAAAAGAACACAAACCTTATGGTTTGTGACTTAAATATGGGTTTCACACATATTCATTAAATGAAAATGTCAGCAACCTTTAACATAATTATCTATAAGACATAGGTAATAAGTGAAACATTAGCTTGCTTGTGTAGTTACTAGCATACTTATTCCATACAAACCTGTAGATTTGTGAGTCCCACAATATTGTCTGTAATATATTTGAGCCACTGGGATAAAATTGCTGCATCATCACAATGGATTATCCCAGTGCTTGCTCCATTAAGGCCTCGTACTTCAAAAGCGTTGGGTCGCAACTTGTCTGTCCCAAAGATGTACCGTGTGACGTATGCCATCATCAAGGGAACTGCACATAGAACAGTGCAGTCTTAAAATGAGCTCTGGTATTACTTATCTAATTCTGAAATCAGTCAGAAAACTAATACTATGTACTTATGTGCTGAGTGGTATGTTACAGTTTAGAGTTGGTCTAACATTTTACGACACTGTTTCTGTGTAACAATAACAGATACAATAAGCTCATATTTTTCCCATTGAAGCAGGAAAGGAATCATGCTAATGCTTTAAAATTTAAACTAATGCTTTTAACATGCTAATGATATTAAAGTCTATATATAAGTCTAGGGCTTGGAAGTTGAAGACCAATGAATTTCCTAAAAAGACCTCTCAAAATACTTAAAACAATAAAAAAGTACCTAAAAGCTGGAAAAAAAGAACAAAGTTATGGTCTAAATTAACTAATAATTTCAGTTTTAGTTGCATATTGATTTTTGCTAGTAGAATATTGAGTTAGAGACACTACAATGGTCTTTGTAAAATGGAAATGAGTTAGAATATTCATTAGCACTTGTTCCTCATGGAAGTTGTGATTTTTTTCCTCCTGGACTGAGGAGGCTATTGTTGCATGTCTAGTATGCTGCTGGAAAAGGTACTGCTTTTCTACACTAATTTTCAACTTACAATAGTTAGAAAAAATGCTTCCATAATAGAAAATATCTCTGCTCTAAATTCAGATGCAAGTTATCCCAAAATAAGATTTTACTAGACTTACTTTAGATAATATTTACAATCAGGATTTGTTTCAATAATTGTGAAATTGCAATAAAACATAAGGTGAATACCAGCTACCCACTCCTACCCTCTGGTATAGGTCATTTCTGGTCAAAAATAACTGGCCATTTAGAGAAGGACGTGTACATTCCCTTTGCTGATTCTTATGGTCATCTCAACCACCTGTTCTAGCATACATATTAGTTAAAGGAAATTGGAGTTGAGATAAGCCTCTGTTGGACAGGAAAAAGATAATCAAAACTGGTAAAGCCATGTCATAGATGATACCGAAATTTAGATTTCCGATCGAATGGGCTTTTGAAAAAGACACGTTTTAATTTAATTGCCGGATATGAGATTTGCGATAAATATTGAGTAATAACATAAATAGATAATATAGCAGGAAGTGTTGTAAGGTGAGCAAGATATGAGTAAATGATAGTCGTTAAATTTGTAGTATAAACGCATTATTGGTTTGAAATTAACGAGTCATGACGTCATACCATATAGTTTAAATACACGTTCGAAAGTCAGTTCTACAAACCTTAAAAGTCGCGCGAGATATCTAATAAAATATAAAGTAAACATCGTTTAATCCTAAAAAAGTAATTATATATTTGAAATTCATAAAAGAACATGTTATAATAGAAAGGGACATTTCTAAATTGCGGGAAAAGGAAATAGCATTTTGGATACGAGGCTTTCTTGGATGACGTCATGACATTCAAATGAACGAACGGTCTTCTTAGCGTGGGTAAGAGAGGAAGAGTCAGTACTCAACCAGAGACCAGTACGGGAGGTCGCGCTGCGCGGAAGTGAGAGCGATTCCTCTACATACACATATATTTTCGGCATAACTCCTGAAAATATTTAAAAAGGAAATAAAGGATATGAAAAGTTGTTCTTGGGTTGTCCATTACACTTACGCAAACCCGAGATAAAGAGATCTTATGCAGAACTAGCCGAGGCGAGCTACATCGAAGGGCAACGTCACGTCACCAACGACTTCAGCTTCAAATGGCGAGGCAATAACTAGGACACAACGATTTTTTACAGCTTCAAATTGGCATCCCAGCGTGTGGCCCCGAAAGAATGGACCAACCCCCCAAGACGACCAGATCAGCATCGAACCAGCAGACAAGAAGGTGCCCAGCGTGTCAACATCTGTGAAACGTGTAGTGAACAAGTTTAAGTGCAGTTAAAGTGAAATAGTGAAAATATTGAAAATTTTTGTGAGTAGAAAAACACATGTAAATAGCTTAGAAATGGAAGACAGTGACACTGATTTTTTAGGTTTTGAAAGTCCGGAAATTGAGAAAAGTGTAAGTAGGATGGAAGAATTTAATCGGAATGTAATTGGTAGCAGAATATGCCAAGAAGTAGAAGATCAGAACGTTAGAGAAACACCTAGAGGTAGTTCAGAAATGTTTAGTAGTAATTTAGAAAGGCCAGCATTTATGTCAGAAATAGAGAATATGTTTCAAACGATAATGAAAAAGATGAGTACAGAGTTAAGTCAAAAGATAGATGAAAATAGTAAAGAATTAAGAACAGTGGAAAAGATGAGTACAGAGTTAAGTCGAAAGATAGATGAAAATAGTAAAGAATTAAGAACAGTGGAAAAGATGAATACAGAGTTAAGTAAAAAGATAGATGAAAATAGTAAAGAATTAAGAACAGAGTTAAGTCAAAAGATAGATGAAAATAGTAAAGAGTTAGGACAGAAAGTAGAGAAGGGACAACAGGAATTGGGAATGCAATTGGAAAATCAGAAGAGAGCTTTCGAAACCTTTAGGGAAGAAGTTAGGGAGGAAATTAATAAAGTTAGTAGTGAAGTAAAAGAAAATAGAGAACAGGTAGAACAGGTTAAGGGAGAATTAGAGACAATAAGGCAAGAAGTAAAGAATTCTGAAAAGAAATTAGGTCAACAAGTGAGTGAAAAATTAGATAAAGAAAGGGAAAAAGTAACATATAGATTAGACAAACAAAGGGAAGAAATTAGAGAAGAGTTACAGGGGTGTAAAGTTAGAATAGAAAGATCTGATGTAGAAAATGAAAGGCAGGCTAGAAATTTGGAGGATGTTACAGACCAAATAAAAGGGGTAGTAACAGAAATTACTCAGGTAAAAGAGGCCTTAGAAAATTTGAAATTAAATGAAAATGCATGTAATCACAACAATCTTAGTAATGAAGTTGCAAGAAACGAGGCAATACCAGGTGTATCAGCTGACATTTCGATGCAAAATAGAGGTAACAGTAATTCCCATTCTGATCTCGGAAATAGCTCAGGGATAGGTGACAATTCAAATTTACATTGGCCTAACCATGTCTTAAATGAAATGACACCTCCAGTTTTTGAAAATGAAGATTCAGATGATCCTAAAACCTTTTTAGAAGGGTTACAAGAGTACTTCACGGTGAAACGTATACCAGAGGAGTACAAGATGGTGATAGTAAGAAAATGTCTAAAGGGTAATGCTGCCAATTGGCTAGGCCTTTCTATGGGTAACAATAATGACTACAGGACCTTTAGGAACATCTTTTTAACCAGATATTGGGGAGCTAGTAGGCAGGCTAATATTAGAGTTGAATTAAGCAATGGAAAATTTAATCCTAGATTGGAGGAATCAATGGTCAACTATTTTATGAGAATAGCGAGAAAATCGAAGATGTTGGATCCTCCCTTGGATGAAAAAGATCTAATAAATATAGTTACTCCACATTTTCCGGAAACACTTCAACATTACCTAATCATAGCCCGACCCGATAGCATTGCAGCTATGATCGAATTATTATCAGCCTTAGAAGTCAATAAGCCAAAACACGCATTTGGAAATAAATATGAAGAAAAAGAAACTGTAAATTCTTTCGGGCAAGGGGCACAGTATTATCAGAATAGAAGTGAGATTAGGGAAAGATATAAAGGACCAATACCAAGGATGGAATCATTCCGGTGGGAAAATCAAGGTAGATATAACCAGGAAGGGCGTCACCAAAATAGAAATGGTAATCAAAGGGGAAGAAATATAAGGGTGAATTATATGAATACAAATAGATTTGATCGAGGTAGACGGGGACGTTATTTTGGACATAGTAGAAATTCAAATGATGGGTATTGGACAAATGGAGATAATGAGTTTAGACCGAGGTCACCAAGACAGGAAGAAAGGTATTCAAATGGACGAAATTCCCCCGAAAATGCGGAAATGGTTGAGGCCATTAACACGGTCAAAAACATGGTAGGAAGTAACCCCGATTTAATGCAGGAGAACAGAAGTAACAATTCGGGAAATAGTACAGGAGCCATACCTAAAAATCAGGGAAACGCCAGACCCGGTCAAACGCGCCTTCAGTGAGAACTGGGTATCCTAGTAATGATTGTGATAAGTACTCGGAAATAAATAGTCCTGGAAGGCAAATGATGATACAAAAGAAAAGAGAATGGAAAAATAGAATCGACGAAAACGAAAAAGTAGGAGATCCACCTAAAATCAAAATTGGAGTAAATGGAAAACAATACAATGCAATTATAGATACGGGATCAAATAGCACAGTATGCTCACAAAATTTTTATGATAATTTACAAAGTAGTGGCTTCAAAGTAATGTCTTTACCAGTTAATGGGATATATTGCTCGCTAGCTGTGGGAAAACGAAAAGAGAGAGTAAAATTTCAAGCAATGATAAATATTGAAATAAATGGGAGAATACTTGGAATTTTATTTCTGATTGTAGGAAGACTTGTGACAGATATTATAATAGGTTGTGATTGTCTTTATGCCTGGGAAGCTGTGGTGAATTTTAAAAACATGATTCTAGAAATGAAAGTTGTAGATGAGACCATTATAG
Organism: Tenodera sinensis; assembly: GCA_030765045.1. Classification (NCBI taxonomy): domain Eukaryota; kingdom Metazoa; phylum Arthropoda; class Insecta; order Mantodea; family Mantidae; genus Tenodera; species Tenodera sinensis. The sequence continues at coordinate 74,516,035 of CM060967.1, forward strand.
TGCCTTTTGTGGAAGATAGTAGTTCAGAAACTATTGTAAGAGAAAAAGAGGAAGAAGAAATCCAAGGGGATACATTCTTTGTAGAATATGTTAAAGTAGGAGCTATGGAATTAACTGAAGTAAATGTCAAAGAGTACAGAGTCGATAATAAAGAAAATGTAGAATGGGATAAAAATGATTTCATAGACAATTTGAGGGTTTCTGATGCAACTAGGTACTATGATAGGGAGAGTAGTGAAGACTTAGAAGAATTGTTGAGAAAAAGAGTAACTCAGGCTGATCAACTAAATGAACAACAGAGGGATAAATTGTTTGAAATATTAATCCGAAATAAAGAAGTATTCTCTGAGAAACCTGGTAAATGTAATATTTATACTCATTCGTTTGAGATGATACCCATCAAACCTTTTACACATAAAGCGAGAGCTATCCGTAGTACAATAAGAGAAGAGGTAGATGCAGTTATAAAGTCAATGTTAGAAGATGAGGTTATTGAGATTTCGAATTCAGAGTTTGTGAATCCCCTATGTATTGTAAATAAGGCCAATGGAAAGATTAGGGTGACATTAGACGCGAGAAAACTAAATCAACATTGTAAACCTGATAGATTTAGACCAGAAAGTGTAGAGGTAATATTGAACAAATTGCAGAAGGGCAAAATTTTTTCTACTTTAGATCTTACAGCATCTTTTTGGCAGATCCCACTTAGAGAAGATTTAAGAAAATATACAGCGTTTTTACATTCAGGAATATTATATCAGTTTCGAGTTTGCGCCTTTGGTATGAATACCAGTGGTAGTGCACTATTAAGAGCTTTGTATGAAATTTTTGGAGAAACCATAAAGAAATTTGTAGCTCAGTATGTGGATGATTTTGTGATTTTTTCAGAAAATATAGAGGATCATTTAAATCATATCAATTATGTGCTTAGTCAGTTAAAGAAAGCAAATCTGACAATAAAGCCAAGTAAAACTGCATTCTTTGTGAAACAGACAGAATTTTTAGGTTATGTTATTTCAAATAAGGGAATCAGGCCTAATCCCGACAGAATTGAAAGCATAAATAAAATACCAGCTCCTAAAAATATAAAGCAATTGAGAAGATTTCTTGGTATTCTAAATTATCAGTCAAGATTTATCCTGGAATATGCAACCGTAGTAGCCCCATTAAGACAACTTTTGAGAAAAGATGTAAAATGGCAATGGTCATCAGTAGAACAAGAATCTTTCGAAAAAGTAAAAACATTGTTTGCAGCGTCAATTTTATTGGAAAAACCTAGGGAAGATCTCCCCTACATAATTTATACAGATGCTTCAGGACTTGGTTATGGTAGTGTCATATTACAAAAAGATGAGGAAGGAAAAGATCACCTCATTGCTGTAGCTTCAAGGGGGCTTTCAAGGACTGAATCACAGGCTTGCACTACAGAGAAAGAGATAGCAGCTATTTACTTTGCACTTGTAAAATTTAAGCAATATGTATATAACAACCCAGTAATAGTTTACACAGATCATGTTAGTTTGGCATTTATGAACTCTTGCAAACTCACAAGCACACGTATTTCTAGATATATACATGAGATCACATCCCATAACATAGAAATCAAACACATAGCAGGAAGTCAAAATATTTTTAGTGATTTGTTATCAAGGATGAAAACCAATTATACAATACCAGATACAATTAGTGACAACAAACATGATGTAACCATACTATATTTGAAAACCTTAGAAGGGACTCAATTAGCTAAAGAATTTCGAAATTTGGAACAATTACAGACAGAGGACGATGAACTTAAGAAATTGAGAGAAAAGGCACAACCAATCACAGAAAATCTAAAAGATAATATAGGTATTTATGAGGGAAAAATCTATAAATTTCATGGAAGAATTGAACCTAAATGGAAAGTAATGGTACCAAAAGCTTTACAAGAGAAACTTATACTTGCTTATCACAAAACACTAGCTCATACAGGTAGTGAAAAGCTAATCATGGCAATTAGTGACCATTTTTATATAAAACATTTGGCAAAGAAAGTGAGAAAAATATGTTCAAGCTGTGATTTATGTCAAAGGGCCAAACCATTTAATATCAAATTTGATATAGAACCTCAGACAATCATAAGAGAAGGGAAAAATGTACTAGTTACTGCTGATGCACATGGGGAGCTACCAGTAGGACAATTTGGATGTAGATATATGTTTGTTCTTTATGATGTTTTTAGTAAATTTATTAAAATTTATCCTGTTAGGAATATCAGCAGCAAAACATGTGTAGGAAAGATAATAAAAGATTATGTGCCTAAATATGGCAAGATTCAGGCAATCTTAACAGATAATGCTACAGTTCATCGGAGCAAAATCTTTAAAGAAACCCTAGAAAATCATGAGATAAAGTTATATCATTGTTCCTCATACTTTCCATCAGGGAATCCAACAGAACGTGTTCTCCGAGATATAGGAATTTATTTACGTGTACTTACACATCATAATCACAAGGATTGGGTGAAATATTGTCCATTGATAGAAAAGATTATCAATCACACCATTAATGTAACTACTGGGTTTGCACCAATAAAATTAATGTTAGGAATTGAACCAGAACCAATATTGATCGGGGAACCAAAAACACTGAAAAATAATGACATTCAGTTAAGTGAAGAAGAAAGAGCGAAAATTGCTTTTGAACGAATCAAGAAAAAGGCAGAGAAGCGAAAATTAAAGAAAAAGAGTAGAAAACATAAATGGGAACCTAAGATAGGCGATTGGGTACTAGTTAAAGACCATAAGTTATCAAGTGCCTTGCGAGGTAGGAACAAAAGGATGGAATTGTTATATAAAGGTCCTGCAGAAATTATATCAAAATTTGGTTATCATACCTATGAATTAAAAGATGTTAAAAATGAAAAATGTCTGGGAAGATGGCATAAACAACTCCTTCGACCATACAAGAAACCGTGTGGTGCCTTGGAACCTTGATTTAATGTAAAAGAAAAATTGGAAATGTCATTTGTCTATTGGCGCCCAATCAGCTTTGAGATAAAATGTAAATGTTAGCTTACTTGAAAATCATATATTGGTCAGGTACTTACATATTCATGAAAAATGCAGAATGTGAATTGCTATCTACTACAAAGAGCCTAAAAATATATTGTATAGAGCTCACAATAACAGCTTCAGAAAGATTGTTAAATTGTTCATCTCTGCATAGAGAGAAAACAGAATATTTACTTTGTAAACATTTGTTAAAATATTTAGATGTATAGATAGTTATCACAGCAAGACAAAGAAAGAATTTGTCTGAAGAGTGTAATGGATTTATATAAATATATGTGTTACAATAACAAAAGTGAAAAATCACAGTGCAAGTGATAGTGAGAGCGAAGTGAGCAAACATGAACTAAAAGAAGGAAGTATAAAGAAAGACTCTTGAAATTTAACCTTTATATAAAAGCTTCACAGAAGAAACCATAACATATTGTAATTAGTATTTAAGGATTAATGTTAAGTCAAGTGTATAATTGTTTGTCATGTTAAAAAGATTAATGAGAAAATGTGTTAATAACCAATTTCAAAAACAGTGTAATTGAAAATTGTATATAATGGGAGTGTTGCCGATTATTCAAAATACAGGAGTAATTTTTAATTTTTCTTTCGGGCAAGACATTTACATTATTTTATTATGAAATAATAAAATAACATAAATGGGGGCATTTGATACCGAAATTTAGATTTCCGATCGAATGGGCTTTTGAAAAAGACACGTTTTAATTTAATTGCCGGATATGAGATTTGCGATAAATATTGAGTAATAACATAAATAGATAATATAGCAGGAAGTGTTGTAAGGTGAGCAAGATATGAGTAAATGATAGTCGTTAAATTTGTAGTATAAACGCATTATTGGTTTGAAATTAACGAGTCATGACGTCATACCATATAGTTTAAATACACGTTCGAAAGTCAGTTCTACAAACCTTAAAAGTCGCGCGAGATATCTAATAAAATATAAAGTAAACATCGTTTAATCCTAAAAAAGTAATTATATATTTGAAATTCATAAAAGAACATGTTATAATAGAAAGGGACATTTCTAAATTGCGGGAAAAGGAAATAGCATTTTGGATACGAGGCTTTCTTGGATGACGTCATGACATTCAAATGAACGAACGGTCTTCTTAGCGTGGGTAAGAGAGGAAGAGTCAGTACTCAACCAGAGACCAGTACGGGAGGTCGCGCTGCGCGGAAGTGAGAGCGATTCCTCTACATACACATATATTTTCGGCATAACTCCTGAAAATATTTAAAAAGGAAATAAAGGATATGAAAAGTTGTTCTTGGGTTGTCCATTACACTTACGCAAACCCGAGATAAAGAGATCTTATGCAGAACTAGCCGAGGCGAGCTACATCGAAGGGCAACGTCACGTCACCAACGACTTCAGCTTCAAATGGCGAGGCAATAACTAGGACACAACGATTTTATACAGCTTCATAGACGAGTGGTTAGATCATTCGCTTCTCACCAAAGCAGCCTGGATTCGATCCCAGGCAATTGCATATGGGATTTGTGGTGGATGAAGCAACGCTGAGGCAAGTTTCCTCCAGGTTCTCTGGTTTACCCTGCTATCTCATTCCACAAGTGCTCCATCTTCATTCTATGTATCATCAGTGTCATTGCCTGTGGTGCCATAAGTAGTAAAAGTGTATGCTAAACACTATAAAAAAACCACAAAATAGTTAAAATTATAAAACACAAGGAGCATAAAATTAAATGGGTTAGAACAGGGAAAGAAAAAAATAATTAGACTTAAGTTATTTGATGAAAATTTTAATTAATTGAAATAAAACTGATGTATTAATAAATAATCAGTTACAGTTACATGTATGTTACTTTTGTTAAACATTTCATCTGCTCTTGCAGAACAACTGCATACTGAAATTATTATTACCAATTTAATTTACATAGCAGTGTTATGAATGCAACATTGTAAATCATTTTCATTATTTTGTACTAGTGCATTATCAGCATATAACATAATATTTCTATAATCACTTCTAGTTATTTGGACACCTAGATTTATATTATCTGCTTTCAATATTTTCACTAGATCATGAATATAGTTATTTATCAATGTTGGTGATAGACTGCATCCATGTTTAACTCGTCTATTTGTAGCAGTTTGTTCTGTTTTTGATGTTCCAATATTTATTATTACATTAGTTCCTGCATATAAACTCAATTACTTCAATTATACTATGTGTGGGGTAACCTCTATTATTCATTATGCTCCATAACTTATCCTTATCTACAAAATCGAAAGCTTTCTCTAAGTCATTTCAAGATTGACTGCTCGTCGTTTTTCTAAAATCCTTTTTAAATTAAAAGCAGTATCCCTGCGTGAATGGCCTTTTCTATTTACACATGCTCCAAATTTGCTGTCCTTTCATGTCATTTCCATCTGACTTTTCAGGGTTGTCTGTCGGCTGCGTTGTGAGAGCGACACCTCTTTGGCGGATTTTGTATTATTTCCTGGGGTATTCTGAGACATGTTTTTCACCTTATCTATCACAGAGCATGCTGAGTTGAGAACACAGCAATAATTTTGTTTTTGTTGTTTCTCAAAATGATCCAGTGGTACATATTAATAACACACACACATTTTGTCATATATGAATGCTGGTGAGGAAAACTTGTATTATATAGGTGCTGCTAATAACTGCTAATTGAAACCAAATGAAAACAGCAATGTTAAGTAAAACTAGAGGTATTTAATATATTACATAAGGTTATATAGCAATATGACCGCCTCCATAGCACAGTTGGTAGCGCGCTTGCCTCTGGCGTGGAGGACCCGGTTCAATCCCTGGTACCAGCATCTCCTCTGGGAGGTCTGGCACGGGGTGCACTCAGCCTCGTTAGGTCCCAGGGGGACCAATTGAGGAGCTACTTGATAGAGAAGTAGCGGCCCCAGGTCTAGAAGACTGCATAACCGCCGGGAGGGCTCGGGGTGCTGACCACGTCCCACCCTCCAATACTGCATCTCACCAATGACGCCTGTAATGGGCAGAGGTGGGGGACGAAGCGGCTGGGCGGTAGGCCTTGGCCCCTTGTGGGCTGTCGCGCAGGGGTTTAGTTAGTTTTATATAGCAATATGTGATTTATGTGATACATTTGTGCGACTAAAGACCTTTGTGATTAAACAAATTACTCTTTTTATAATTCACTAATCATTTTTAAGGACTAGGGAAAACATTATGCATATGGCTTAGATGAATATGACAAGCATATTATGATAATAAAATTGTGTTACATTTTTGTTTAAATTGCTGTTGTATTCTTACGATCAGCATAATGATAGTAAGGTAGATTAAACAATCATAGTTTGAGTTAGAGGTAAAACATGCTACCCTATTTATTTGTTTATTTATTTATTCAGTTATTTTTGCTCCTTTGCAGCAAGAAGGATTCTTATCACTGTGAAAATAAACTTCTGTTTAGTTTTTTAATATAAAATATTGTCTTACTATGTATTTAATTAATACCATCTACACTTTAATTTGCATCCCCTAAACATCTTCTCACACATAACATTTATGCAGTTTGCTACCCTGGACACTACTGACATTTTCCCCTCAGATTTTACCCCTTCAAAGGCCTGTCCTCTGCTAATCTATGGCTACCAATCATGAAGAGGTGTGTGTGACAAACTGAAAGCATTCAGTTTACCTCTTTCTATTATATCCAATACGATCTAAAGTGTAAACATGTATTTTGTTTCTACACCGTTTCGTAACCTTTGTTTATTGTTTAAAGCTATTTAGTAAAAGGAGTGGCACATCCTTGCACCACAGTCTAAAGCAGCTAATGAAATGGTCAAGGCATTGTATAAGTAATGTGACATTGACACGAGGTGCATGATATGTTCTTTATTGCTCTTTGTATCTGGAGGGAGCCACCTAAGAAGTGTTGTGTACCCTTTGGCTAGCCGGGCATCTGTTGGGCACTATCATCTTATCCTTCTAACTGAATAACATACAACAACTGGAGTATAACTGCCAAGAACCAAGAGCAAGAGCATGAGTATGAGCAGCTCGCCCAGGTTAACCTGGGCAGTAGTGAATTGCCATGGTGCCTATCCAATTTTATGGATTTATCCGTTTGACATTCAAGGTGTCATTTGTTTGCAAGCATTTATGTGTTGGTGGTTCTCCTGCTTGCTACTAACTGTGTGGTGCAAATGCCACCAGGATGTCTATCCATGAAGAGTGTCCAGTGCCCAATACTGCACACTTGGCCAACCCCTTGCATGGCCAGCAAGTGGGGCAGCGTCAGCAAGAAACCAAAAGGAGTGAGTTGTGGGAGGTGAGGGTTCGTGAATATTATAGCCGGGGGTGAATGCTCGATCACCCGTAAGGAGTGACTCGGCCCAATATCTAGTTCATTTGAGGGAGTAGAATTAATCAATGAAGCAGCGGAAGTTACCAGCCCATGGCATCCTTGGGCAAGTGGCAGCTTGCGTCTTCTGGGAAGGCAGTGGTCATATTGTCCCAGTGTGTTGACCAGCTGGTTCGAATGTGGTGCAAGTTTGACATACATTGTCTGTCCCGCACAATGTCCACAATGTATGGAATGCTGAAATCGGTGTGAAGGGTATGTGATGGAAATCTATGGTCAGTATTATCCGAGTCCTCTCTTGTATATAATCAATCAACCAATAACATATTTCATCAGATTCAACAAGCAGACCAATTATGGACAATCAACTATGAATAGATTAGAAAATACGAAGAGCCATGCCAGAGGATAGAACTTACAGACAAAGAACTAGTCTTGCTAAACTTATATAACTTATAAACTTAATATAAAGCCGTTCCACACAAATCACATTATTACTACCTCGTATTATTTTCTAGATATTGATACTTTTACATATTCAAGAAACTTAGGCTTTTTAAATTATAAATCCCACAAAAAAGGCGTAGTTTTATTCTTATTTCCAATTAAATGTCTCATTATTGTTTCTTTTCCTAAATATTTGAAAATAAGCTTTATGCTGCTATCTGCTGACAGCATTAGTTAAAATAATTCAGTTCAGCACACGTAGAGCACTGGCAAATCAAATACTATTAGGAACACATTTGCTAATGGCAGTCCAGTCGCCATGTTTTCCCATCCCTCAATCATATACAGGCATTCTGGTTATTGTTTCAGGTAAGGAATATCCAGTTCTGAAAAACAGTATTTAACATTATTTATTTACAAACAGGAAATAAATATGTCAAACTGGACTACCAGGTGGAAGTATGCACTGGAGTAGTGAATTAAGTGAAAAAAGAAGCTTTGTGGCGATGCTGTGGTTGGACTGTTCACCCGGACCTGCATGTGGTATTCGTGGTGGATGAAGCATCACCAGAGCAGGTTTTTCCTAGGTTCTCCGATTTCTTCCACCACTCATTTTACCAATTGCTCCATCATCACCTTTTCAATCATCCATTTTGCCATCATTTCATATCATCCTCTTCCTCACTCTCATAACTGGTGTTGGACTGACTACCCCTTTCCAGTTCTTCACTCTGTCCAGTCCATAGGTTCTCCTGCTCCCCGATAGGCGTCTGACCCTAAGCACTAGCTTTTAAGTCCAACATACAGGGAGGGTAATCAGATAAAGGAGAGAAAAAGAAGAAGTTTGGTGTTCTCTGGCTCAGAAACAATACAAATGGCAGATAATGTTTGCTAAGATATACAACCATTCAAAGAAAGCATTCTTCTAATAAGTCTTTTAGGCAAATAACAGTTATAACATTGAAAAATAAGGTTTGATATGAATACTTGTTTATTTATTATGGTCTAAGAATACATTATATGTTAACAAAATGCTGTTTTCTGGTTTAACAAAAAATAAACAAAATCAAACTGGTCTCTTTACTCTTAATGTATACCTACAGGTATATTTGTAACCAGAGCATAAACAATTGTTTTGCCTTTTGGTGACAAGAATGAATTCAGAAATCCCATTTCCAGAGGTGCCCACCAAAAAAATTAGATATGGTTTTTATCAAAGTTTATTAGCAATGCATATAATTTTCATTTTCTCCACTATGTATACCGAATAGGACATGTTCAGTGACTGGTGGTCACGTTGTATGGGTGAGAGAGTTGGCTAACCTGGCTAACAGTTGCTAAAAATAAATCAAAGAAATACACAGATTGATAGTGTAGCAGGCTGTAAAATGCTATATAGTGAATAAGCAGTTATTTGAACTTGTAATGGAACTATTTCTTGTGACTGCAATGAAGAAAATAAAGCTGTGTTTATAAATAAATGTGTATAAAAGTGAGAAGTAAAACCTGAGTGCAAACAACCTGTGTTAAATAGTGTCTTACTGGCAATAATTAACATTTGCATTAGTCCATTTTAGGTGTACATATCCTATACCATGAGGGTAACAGGAGAGGTATTTATTTATTTAATCCTTTAAATCCATTGTATTGTAGTCCACCCAAATATTTGTTGTTAGCTAATGCTGGATTTCTGACAATGAAGTCATTAATCCTCTTGCTCTCCAATATTTTTCACTGATGGATGGGGCATTAGAAGTGGCCGGGCATATTTGAAGGTGGTCTCGATCCATTTCCTCTTGCAGATCACATAGAGGACAGAGTGGTGAAGAATATATCCCAATTCTGTTTAAATGTTTTGTCAGACAATCATGTTCTGTAATCAACCTGAAGGTTGCAACTGCTGTTTTTCGAGGATACTCAGGAATCACTGTTTGAATGTTTGGTAGTTCCCATGTTTTATTCGTCCACCCAAATATATGATGTAAGATTTCACTGTAAATACACCTTTTATGGTTTCCTGAATATAAAAAAAGAAGCATTTTTAAAAACAATGTGTGGGCGCAGATCTATGTGTGTATACGTGTAGTTACTGTGTGTGTATGGGAGAGAGATAGAGGGGGGAGAAGGAAGAAGAGAGCGTGTTTCTCTCTGAGAACAGAATAACTAAAAATGAAGTCACATAAACTCCAGACTTCATATTTAAGTTCAGCATCCACCAAGGATATGACACAAAGATTTTCAAGAAAATTCTGCCACCTCAAATTACCATTTATATGGGAAATTTTTTCAAAGATTTTGATTTTATCAAAAATTCCTTTAATGACTTTTATTACAATAATATACCTTTAAATCATTTTTATGAAAAAATGAAATGCAGGTGCATCTTGAATTTACTGGCAATGTCCTCAGAAATCCTAATTCTTAATTGCTCTTGCAGAACTTGTAAGTCATAAGATATAGACAAAAGCTTACTGTATAAAAAAAGTAAATTTCATTAAAGCATGCAATTTTAGTACAATAAAATTTTCTTCTTTTTTGTGGAGTATACCTTTTCGGAGATATTCCTATAGGGCTTTTCATGTTATGAAGGCACAATTGGCTCTTTTGGATCATGATTTTCTTATGGAAGAATCAAGCGCGCTGTTGCCAAATGTACATGTTTTCAAATGCGACTAAGGTAAAGTATGAACATGCATTTCAGTGTGAAATGTGTCGAAGAATACTATGTAATGCACAATAAACCTTTTATATAATTGTATTTTTTAAAATAGAAAAATCTAAAATTTTGTTGAAAGCAAATTTTTTAACATCTTTCTCGCTCCAAACATCTAAACATGGTTTTAAACCGAAATAATTGCAATGCAAAAAATCTGGATTATTTGCTTGCTTTTATAGGCCACGTTGGTATTTAGATTATATCAATATGTCTAAAATATTTAAAAAAAAAAAGTTTAAAACAAATACCCCACCATTGGTCTTACTCTATGCAGCACTTGTAATGCGGCTAGAGGACATCTTAATTAGTGGTAAGCCTCAGAAATTTAGCTGGTCTGCCAATAATGAATTTCGACCACAGTAATGAAAAAAGGATAAGTGATTTGGAGTAGCAGAAGAATTAAGAATAGGGACATGGAATGTGAGGGGAATAGCAACAAAAGAATCAGAAGTGATTAAAGAATTAGAAGGAATGAAAGTAAATATAAGTTTAATCACTGAGACTAAAAGGAAAATGAAGGGAACAGATCAAATAGGAAAACATGTAATGATTTATACTGGAGCAACAGCAAAACAATAAGCAGCAAAAGGAGTATCTATTATGGTTGACAAAAAATGGAAAACAAGAATTGAAAGTTATGCTTTTATTGATGAATGAATATTAACCACAATTTTTAAAATACTTAGAGAACAATTAGTAGGAATCGGGGTATATGCTACAGAAGAGGGCAAAAAAGAAGAAACTGTAAAATTGCTTGAAAAGGTTTAGAAAGAAATAAACAAATATAAAAGCAAGAATTTAGTAATTGAATGCCAGAGTAGGGAATCAAACTATCCCAAAAATTGTCAGTATTTATGGAGAGAGCCACATTAAGGAAAATGGAAAACAACTATTAAGAGATTTTGCTGCTTTCAATAATTTAAAAATCACCAATACATGTTATAGACCAAAATATATTCATAAATAAATATATGTGGTGTACCAGAGGGCAAAGATCATTGATTGATTAGGTATGGGATGATAAATGCAAAATGAAGCCTACAAATAAAACAGACAAAAGTGTATAGAGGACAAGACATAAGCTCAGATCACTATTAGGTAATTACCAAATTTAACTTATCGACAAGGTGGAGAAGAATTATGGTAAAAGAAAATGTAGGAATAGAAGAAACAGTTTACAAACTTAATCTATTACAAGATCTAAGCACAAGATGATTATATCAAGACAGACTCAAAAATGTACTGAAGCAAATACAGGAAGATAATGATGTAGAAAAAGAGTGGGTTAATATAGAAAAAGCTGTTAAAAAAGCAGCTACAGAAGCAACTGGGAAAAGACAAAAAGAATTTAAGAAAAATGGGATTAAGAATATGGAGTGAAGAAATAGAAGAATCTATTAAAAATAAGAAAGCAGCATATAAAAAATTTCTCCAAAATAAAATGCCTGAAACAGAAGATCAATATCACAAAGAAAGAAATGCAACAAAATCAATCATAAGAAGAGCACAGCAAGAATCCTGGGAGAATTTCATTAGTCAAGTTGAACATGATTTACATGGTAGGCAACAGTTTGCATATAAAGTTATTAAAATGTTGCAGAAAGATGAGAAGGATAGAGCTAATATCAATAATATTACTGAAAAAGAATGGATAAATCATTATAAAGAATTATGGTACGAGACAGAAGAAAACTTAGAAGAAACAACAGGAAATGGAGAAACTGATAATTCAGTGGATGAAATCACAGAAGAGGAACCAAAACATGCGATGGAGAAAATAAAATACAGAAAAGCCCCAGGACCTGACTGTATTAATGCAGAATTATTAAAAGTTGGAGGAGAAGAATTACATGGCAGATTATTTAAGTAGGTATATAAATAGGTGTAGGCAAAGTAAACTAATTCCAACATCATGGTATCAAGCCAATCTAATATCAATTTTTAAGAAAGAACAAAATAAATGTTCAAACTACTGAGGCATCAGTCTCCTGAACACTGCTTTTAAATTATACCCTAAAATAATGAATGCCTGGTTAGAATGAATAACAGAATCATTATTATTAGAATATCAAATTGGTTTTAGGAAAGGGCATAGTTGCATAGATGATATTTTTTCGGTAAACCAAATATTGGAAAAAAGAAGTGAATTTAACCTTACACAGCCTTTGTAGATTTAGAAAAGGCATATGACAGAGTAAAAGGACACCTGTTGTAGGAAATATTAGAAGAGAAAGGATACCCCACACATTTAATACAGGTATTAAAAATATGTGTAAAGCAACTACAATGAAGATTAGATTGGGAAATGTATGATTTTCAGAAGAAATACAAATTAATAAGGGATTAAGACAAGGATGCAGTTTGTCTCTGAAGTGAGAGACTGATGACTGGATGAGGACTGGACTTCAATAACAGGCTAAGTGCCAAATACAAAAAAATTGAGTTAGACCCAAAAAACAGTAGTAAGTGCCATCACCTAACAAGTGGGCTAACTGCCACGACCATGATCATAGTATATATAAGGCCCAACAGATAGCCCACGGGGTAAGTGCTGGACTGCTGGTGACACTGAAATGGGCTATGTGCCAACGAGCTTTAGTGTTAATTTTTAGCGCAGAGGACAACCCCACTGTGAATTCACTTTGTTTAAAACCTGTTGTGTTTGTGTCTTCAGATTGTTGTTTGTTTTTCATGGTAGATTGTAACAATGGAATTAAACAGTGACAAGAAGAAATGAAACAACGGAGAATCAATTCGGGATGAAAAAAAATGTAGTAGAAGTGAAGGAAAACCTTATGTCAACAATAAAAACGTGTCACATGCTTTACTCACATCAGCTTTCATGCTATAACATATGTGTCCATATTGGTGACAACAACAAGGGGTTCATGTTCTTGTGGCATGAGCGTATGAATGGCTGAGGCAGTAATGAAATTGCTTCATGCCTCAATAGCACTCAATAGTCCTGAATTCATGAGGAAATGAAAACTTAACATCTGGTTTCATAACACCATTGGCCAGAATAAAAATAAAATGATGGTATTTCTTTTAATCTATTTAACGATTACGGGTAAATATGATGAGATAAACTGTAAGTTTTTGGTCTCATTTTTGTCATGTAAGAGGGATTTTGCTCAGATCGAGAAATGAAAAAGGGTTGAAAAGTGTCAAGTTTCTAAGGACCTTGTTAATCGGATGGTGAATGCAACACCGAGCAATCCCTTTGCAGTTACTATGCTCCAACCTGAAGACTTATTTGATTTTAAACAAGCAGCCAATTCATACATCAACACGACAAAACTAAATATTTCTAAATGCAGCTGGATTAGAGTTGAAAAAGTTGCACCTGGGGTCATCAAGACGAGAACAATGTTTAATGAAATTGAAGCATGGAGCACCTCCAAAGTTCTCAAGAAAGGGATTACCAGTAATATAATCAAGGACTTGGTTATACCATAACAACTGTGTCAAAACCACTTGTCAGCTGAGAAGAAGAGATCTGTGACAAATGGTGCCATATTTGAAAGAAGAAAATCAAGTGTTCTTTGAAGAATTAATCAAATAAAAGAGCTTTGTATTCGTTAAAAGTAAAAAAAGGGTTCAGAATTATTAAATACATGACAATGTATGTAAATAATGTTTCTTCTTGTCAAGTTACAGTAATAAACAGATAAAATTACCAACAAACCTTTTGATGTCTTTTATTGGCACTTACCTCACTTTTGTAGATAAATATATGCCGCTTATCACGTTCTTCGTTTTTCTGACTAAAATATTTTTTTTCATTATAAGGGGGAGAGAATTTAAAAAACTTTTTAATACTAATATAACTGTTAGACTAGATAATAACTAAACAATTTGGTTCAAGTTTTTATATTGAAAGTTTTTTGACAAAACACAAAACATTGAATAACTCAAAATCGATTTGGCATTTAGCCCATTATTGATGTCCAGTCTTCATATATGTATATATGGACGAAATTCTTAGAGAAGTAAACAGCAAAATACCTTCAGGAATAAAATAAACCAATACAGGGAAAGCTGCAGTACTCATTTACAAAGGATGGACAATACCCGATACTCCAAAATGGCATACAATTACCAACCATATGGGAGGAGTGATGTTGGAAGACCGATGAGGTGGAGGCCAGAACTATAGAAGTCTCCTAAACCATTAGGTGGCAGTGGTGGTGGTGGCGGCGGTGGCAGTCATGGTTTCGATGGTGGTGACTATGATGACAATGACGAACAAAGTGTTAGGATTCTTTGTTTCTACAGTGGAAAATGTCGTTGCTGGCCAATTCTCTTTCTATAAATCTACGTAAAAACTCCCAGTTACAAAGTTGTCAAGGAAATAATGAAATTATCTTATCTACATATAGAAGATTCTCAGTAACAAGGCATCCATAAATCACCATTTAAAGGCAAATGTTTTTAGCGCACAAGGCACACAGAGCCAACAAAACCTGGTCCTAGCGTATTGGAGATGATGAAAACCAGATGTGGTATGACAGTTGAAGGGCCAGTAAGGGATTGTACTTCACTGGAAGCTTTCAATAGGTTTCAGGAATCTGAGGATGAGTGAGTTTTACAAGTTCTCTGGTAATCGTGTGCATTGTAGTAAAGTGATCAGGGCGCAATGGATCACAGAGAAAAGGGCAAAATTATTAAAAGTGGCAAGCAAAAAACAATTCTTAGAGTGTATGATTATTTAAAGGAAAGGAAACCAGACACAGTAACTTGTTTATTGTTAGTGAACTTCATAAGGCAACTGGTGTGATTAGGTGTACATCTTTTAGATTAAGAAAAGAATGTAAAAAGGGCCCCATCACTACACCGCGGAAAAGAAGATAAATGGGCATACATACAAAACCAGCAGGGAGGTGAAATATAATGATTTTTAAACAGTTGAGTATCGCTTAAAGCTTATGTACTTCCATATTCCCCTTGTACCTACAAGAAAATTAGCAGTAAGATAATGCTTGCAAATGTTTTCATGATTAAATGAGGTACATTGAGGAATAAGCATTTTAGGGGTAGTTTGTACAAGATTAGAGAAAGTCATGTGAGTGCACACATGAGAATTTTTTAAAAGCTATGTAAGACATATTTAAGGCATAAACATTATATGTCTACATTATTAATACATATTTTTCTCATTCTCATTTTCACTATTTTTATAATTTAATATCATTTTTATAATTTAAACAAGATTTTCGTGCAGTTGCAGTTAACTAAACACAAAAACTCTCAAACACATAAAAATTTGTCACATATCCATTTTGTAGTATTACTGAAATTGTTTATGCTATCAAGTGTTAAAAGTGAGATAGATATAGGTCATGAGGTGAGACAAGAGCAATTCCCTACCTGTGCAGTGGCAACTCTTCACCTAAAAGAGTGATAGTGGCAGAAGTTGCACAATCATGTAGGCACAGAAGTCATAACGTTTCTGTTCATGAAGGAGTGAAGTTCGCTAGCACAGCTTTAGTGCATATTACTAATGACATTGTATATGTATAAAAATTAGCATTATAATGAACAAAGTGATTTGGCTATAACTATGGCTATGTGCCGACAATTACTTTCATGTGAACTGCAATTGTTTCAGCTGTACGCTGTTATAGAAATGTTTACTCATTCACGGCAAGCTCATCCGCCTTTCCCTCCCTCTTAGTCATTGCAGAGAGGGAGGGAAGGAAAGTAGCTTCCCTTATGCGTAAGATGTCTCACCTCACAACCTGTGCATAACTTTTTTCATAACAACAAATCTGTAACATTTTTTGGCCTCTTTATTTTGATTATTAAGCTTTTGTATTTATTTTGAACAACTTAATAACTATTTTCCACTTTAAAAATATGTTTATTTTTCCATTGTTGATTTACAATAATCATAACAACTGACTAACGTTTCCAGTCATGCTACCAACTGCAGCAGCATCTATGATGTCATGTCATTCATGTCCCTACATCACCCCCTTTTCAGTTATTATACATCTTCCAAGAAGCGGGCTGAAAATCGCATTTGGGATTCTTCTTTTACATACTACTATGAGCCAGTGTATATGCTGGTTTTAATCTATCTAAGAATATGTTTTTAATTTTGCCATTTATTTTTACACCAAAGAATTTTCCTGTACATTCCATGGGTACTACCATCTCAGCCTTCAGCCTGAGTTTGACATACAATATCACAGGAATAAGTAAGTAACACTCTCTGATGTATGATCAGTCAGCGTTGTCAGATACACATGTAGTCAAAAATAGGATAAGCAAGTCTCTCGTTAATAAAGTTATACTTTAATATAAAGCCTTTCAGTACAAATCACATTCTTACTGTCTAGTATTATTTTCAGGATAGTGATACTTTTACATATTCAAAATAACTCAGGCATTTTAAATTAGAAATTCTACAATAAATGTGATAGTTTTATTGCTATTTCTTCCAATTAAATGTCATATTTTTGCTTTTCCTCTAAAACAAGCAGAAATACAGTTTAATGCTGCCATCTGCTGACAATATTAGTTGAAATGGTTCAGTTCAGCACAGACAAATAACAGAGCACTAGTACATCAAGCTGTATTAGGAAACAAATTGCCAACGGCAGTCTAGTCGCCATGTTTGCACCACATCTCTCAGTCCTATGGCACGTACTCTGTTCAGTGTTTCAGGAAAGAAATATCCAGTTGTGCAAAATGGTATTTAATATTGTTTATTTACGAAGTGGAAATAAATATCCAAAATGGGCCACCAGATGGCAGTACACACTAAAGTAAGGAATTAAGTGAAGAAAAAGCCCTGGTGTTCTATGGCACAGACTGCAGAAACATTAAAAATGGTGAGGTGTTTGCTACAATATACAGTATTTATTAACTGTGTTAGGCAGATCAGTATGAGGAAAGTGTTCCTGAAATGCTCTGTGACACAGAGACGGAGAAGGTTGCGACAGTGAAGAAATATTTTACCTGAGCAAATTAGGCCGTGACTGAACTAACAGGCGGCTGAGAATGAAGAAAGAACCTTAGCTAATGTCTTAGGATATTGTGACTGTGGTTTTTCTTATTTTCATGATATATTGGCGTTTAACAATAAAATAAACCTACTAATAGCTATTGATACCATAAATACCAATGTATTTCAGTATTACTGTATTTTATATTACTTATTTTTATTTTTCAAAAATGAAAATTCCTGGAATTGTAGTCTATTGTTACCCCGTCGTCATCCACATACACCATCTCACTGTTATTTTATGTGGACCTTCCCCACCCTTTCCTACAGCCACATTTGATTGCAGTCACTGGGATCAAACTCACGACATTCTGCTCTGAATGGATGGCCAGTTTACTTCATCTGGACTATTGGAATTACTTCTCTTTAAGATGCTTGTGACAGGGATACCAGTTCAGGAATTAGAAGAAGAGTGGTATATGTAGCACAACAGGCAGTTAAAAACATCAGAAGAGCGAAGGAAGATGAATACTGAACAGGTATCCCACTTAAACCATGCAGTGGAAAAGAAGAAGAAAAAGATTATGTAACTGCAAAAATATTAAAATGTTGATAACTGACTTGGAAGAACATGTCCAATAAACATCAAGCATATAAATGTATTTTAAAACATAAATGTGTGGAGTTAAAATAAACTAATATATTTTGGACAATTCAAAGAGAAATGACAAATAGAAGGAAAAACAATGCTTGTATATTTGCAGGTGCTCATAAGCAGCAGGGCTCTCATTCACTCACTGACCAATGTCATAAATAGTGCCACACATGAGCAAGGTGGGCAATACATTCTAATATTACTTATTGGCCAGTTCTCACATTTGCTGCTGTTGTAATGTCATTCTCTAATTTGAGTCTATCAAGTGTTGTTTCAGTTTTATCCCCAAAAATATCCTTGGCTAGAGCTAATATTCTGATAAATTAAAAGTGAAGCAGTATAACAACTGCTAAACTAGAATTTATGTATATTAATAAAAAAATAATAATTTTTTACCAGTAACAATATCTACCCATCTTCTTTGAGTACTAGTTGGTGAGTATAACCCAGAGCTTGGTCGACTATTGCTTGGCGATCTCCAGCCATCCTCTGAACGAAGCTGTGATGCACCTTCATTATCTAAGTGGTTCTCCTCCCTCATCACTGCAAGAAATAAATGAAGGAATTTAGTTACATAGCAAAAGTTACTTGGTGAGATTAAAAAAAATGGCACACCCATCAACAAAGGAAATTTATGAACAATGGTCAGCTGTTAAAAACTTTAGCTTTCATGGTATGAGGTCTTTATGGAAGAAAAAAGAAAAGGAAGTTTGAACCTTTGCTCATAACTTCATAAATTGAAGGTTTCTTAAAGTATCAAATGCTGTATGGGTAGGATGCATATCACTTAATAGTGATAATCACAATAATTTATTCTGGATCATTTTATTTTACATTTTAAATCTCAAATCTCTTATTAAAAGGAAAATTCCTGTATAATAGCCTTACAATTTTCCTTAAACATTACCAAATGAAAGGTATACGTTTATATCACACTGTTCATATGTAAAAATACTATCCACTTTGTAACAACTACTATATACCAGGCGAGTCAGCTGCCCCTTATTCTCGAGTTTTCTGCAATCCGCATTTTATACTCCAACATGAAAACATCGACCCCATTACCAGGTTCTACCCGCGTATTTAACATGGATGTTTAACACATCGGCTTTTAATATATTCGTAATTAGACTGCTGACGTTTGCACTTCTGCAAATGTTCACTGGAACCAGCGAGTATTACATCTTAAACGGAATGTTTACCTCGCATGTTACTGGGTAGCACAGTTGGAACGGGCGCAAGACTCCGAAGTAATCTGTCTGCTGTGAAGGTGGTTCGAATAACCTGCAAGTACTAATTTTTTTACCGTACAATCCTCACAATTTACAAATTATTATTCTGAAAACGGTTATTATATTCATTTTTATTGCTTTATTTATGTTTTATGGCATTGTTTGATGTTTCTTTATTGGTGAGCTACAATTAGGTAGCTGTTTAAGCATACCTATAGGTAATTGCAATTGAAATAAGGATCATTTATACACAGGGTTAAACAGATCTACAAGCCACTGTAATACGCTGAGGAAGGGTTTCTGGATTGTCCAGCTCCTCTGCATAAATGCGTTCTTTTAAATAACCCCAGAGAAAGAAGTCAAAGTGTGTCAGATCAGGTGATCTGGCAGGCCAGGGGACTGGTCCTTTTCTTCCTATTCAATGACCAGGATGTGCGGCATTCAAATGATTGCAGACGATACTCGACCGATACGGAGGAGTGCCATGGTGTTGAAACCACATCGTCATTCGCTCCTGCAGTGGCACATTCCTTAATAATAAGGGGTGAGCTACTGAGGAATTCCAGGTAGCGTGCTCCTGTTACATTCCCCTCGAAGAATAATGGTCCAACAAGGTGGTCTCCCAAGATTCCACACCAGACATTTACACCCCACTGCTCTTAGAATGCTACCTCCCTTACCCAATGAGGATTATCAACACTCAAATAGCGCATATTGTGACGATTTTCAGTTCCATTGTTGTGGAATCTTGATTCGTCAGAAAACAATATTGTGGATGCGAATCCCACATCACTTGCTACTCGCTGCAGCAACCATTCACAAAAGGTTACTCGAGCTTGGAAATCTCTCCCGTGAAGTGCTTGGTGTAGGTGCAAACCATAAGAATGGAACTTATTAGTGTTCAATATTCGCACTACAGAAGACTCGCTGATGTTCACCTGAGCAGCTACCCGTGTACTAGTACGCGGATTGTTCTGGATGGCATTCAAAACTGCTTCTGCATTAACACCCGATGTTGATGGTGCGTGTCTATGAGGAGGCATTCTTGCAAGTGATGCTGTTACACGCAGACGCCTTTCAACATTCCGGAAGCTGTTTGCTGTTGGTTGTCGTCTATTCGGTTATCTCTCCCAAGATATTTTCTCCGGTGTATTTGTTCTTACTTCTCCGTAGATCAAAAGCATATCTACGTACTCGTCTGTCGAATACATAATGAAAGACTGGCACAAATTATTGTGCGACAGCTTACGTGTGGAGAACGCAGGGGTCGGCATTCACTACACACTACATCATGCCAGTCCAATGGCGCAGAAGTCATTAGAAAATGCAGACAACCAAAAACTATTTAAATTATAATGTCCTAAACGCTCAGGGACTTTATAATTAGATTATTGTGAATTCGGTTTCCAAGTTTTGATGAACATTAAAAAAATTTACACTACTGAGACTCGAACCTATGACATTGGGGCTAAGCCCTTACCACGTGCAATAGTAGAACTTGCATGCCTGGCGCTAGGTCATTGCCACTTCGCGAGTTTTTGGCTTGCTTTAGCCTTTTAAGACAGTTTTAATCATTTGCTGGGAATTTTAATATTATTACTTAAATGGCAAAAGCTGTTATGCATATTAATTGAGATGCACGAGGCATAGTTCACGCAAAAATGTAAATAAGGTGTTATTTAATAATATGTCCGTTTTGACTGTACGGGCCCATGATGGAAGAGGCGTGTCTCTAAATGTTTCGTAATTTTTGGTAGCCAACCCCTGCTCTAAGTACAAGAATCCACCATTTTCTTTTTAGCTGACGTGAGCGTACCCATATGATAGGTCCAATTTTTCCGAGGCGTTTACTGAATTGCGTTGCTATGTACACTCTAATAAAAAGTTTGTAAAATCGGCTGGAAACCTGAATTCGCTCTCAGCAAAGGAGTCGTATGTTTTTGAGGTTACTTTAGCGAGGAGTACGTTCTGTCCCTTAAACCGCTGTTGCTCTCAATTTTGCGCATTCCTGTCTTTAAGAACGTTAAGCAATACATTTTGGTAAGCGCAAAACTGGACTAAGCCGCACATGCCGTTAGATGGGTGGCCTACCTTCCAAAAAAATAAGGCGCGGCTGACTCACCTGGTATACACAATAGTCTCTGATTAGTATAACTAGATAAAACATATAGGTACATTACTGTCTGCAAAATTACAAATAAAATGTATGTAATGCTGTTGCTGCATATATTATTAGCTTAAAATATTTAGCAAGTTGTAATGTCAAATAATTAAATGAGTTGAAAAACCCCACACCTCATCATAATGATGGAAAAAAAAAAAAATATATGCAGGGACAGAATTTTTTGGTGAATCGCGATGACCCGAAATTTGTTAATAGGCAATAAAAAGACTTCAGAATCAATTCTGTTGCGATTGTCCGCATAATTGTCAACGTCTATTCTCGTGATTGAACGCGAATTTTAATGTACCTTACGAAATGAGTGTTTATTTACCATTTACCACGAAACTAAAAATTTATTGCGATATTTACTCGCGAAATGAACGTATATTTCCCATTTAATATGAAATTAACATTTCATTGCGATGTTTCTGCGAAACTGACGTTAAAATATTTATTTCAGGAATAAAACAAGATCTGTGTCACTTTTTGCAACATAGAAAGCCGAATGGGAGGTCAAGGTCAAGAGTTCAAGCTCCGTATGGCTGGAAGAAATGCAACTATGTTTACAATAAGCAGGAAAGGTATATGGGGGTGACAGGGAAGGTAGCTTGACAGATAACAGTGGCGTACGTGAGCGTTCAATGAACACATAGGCTACAGCACCACCACTGGAGTATAGTGCCGGAGGCAACACCCTCCTCCCCTCTTCTGATTTTCCGGCACTCCATAGCACATAGCTTAGACTCGAACGATAAGTTCATGCGTCGTTTAAGGAAGGCTGCGATACATAGCAGGAGGCGCGAGCTTAATGCCAAAAATGGCGGGAGTTGAACGCTGAGTTTGTTTCGTGTATAGATTGATGCATTCTAGAGCCAAGGCGCGTGATTGTATAGTTACATTAAAATAAGTTCATTCTGACAGCTAGGTGCACACGTGGGCTTGAAAGAGTTTCCATGGCAACAAACGTCGTCTTCCGTGGTCTAGGGGTAACATGCTAGCCTCTGGTCCCCTAGGTTGCAGGTTCAAACTCGGCGCAGAGCGATGAACTCTTACGTGAGTAAAAATACTTAACATGGCTTCCTTCAGAAGGAAGTATAGGCGGTGGTCCCGTGTCATAGATTTACGGCATGTAAAAGAATCTCAAGCTTGATGGAGAGGCCTATGAGCAAAATTAAGCGGTCTTTCATGCCCAATGTAGAACAGGACGCTGAGAATCACAGTCTATGTACCTCTATTTCAATTTCTAATGGTGATTGTGAAGGAGCTCTTTCAGTGTACAACATTTTGTCAGATAAAGGAAGCAATACTACAACAGGAAACTTGGAAACCACGCTTGCTTGCTATTTCAATGCACATACTACATATAACATTTGAAATGTAAATTATAACACTAATATTTTATATTTTATTTTACTGCTTTTATCTCGCTTTGATCCTTCTTTTTATACCGACATTCACAATTTTTATTCATTTTGTGTCCCTAAATATAAGCAAAAGTATTACAGGTAGTATACAAATTTAAATTCCAGAAATGAAAGTAACTATAACGGCATTATTAAAACACATTAATAAATACGATCTTAGCGCTTATAATATAATGCAGTCAGTTAACAGGCACAATATAAGAGCAACTGACCATATGAAGAGAGGAACTTCTGTTTGGTTTATGTACATTGGCTTTATATTAGTTATAGTTGCAACAAAATGTGCAGCTTGTATGCTATTTGATATAGCTACGTTTGAAATGATTTGGACATTAATAATTAGAAATGTTGTGATGAGCTATGCAGTTACCCTACCGGTACGAGGTCCTTCATTTATCCTGGTTTTATATTATTTATGCATTAGTTGTGACACATAGCCATGAAG
Source organism: Tenodera sinensis (assembly GCA_030765045.1). NCBI lineage: Eukaryota > Metazoa > Arthropoda > Insecta > Mantodea > Mantidae > Tenodera > Tenodera sinensis. Next base: position 74,539,467 of record CM060967.1, read on the forward strand.
TATCTACTACAAATGTTAAATTGTACCATAATGTCTCCCAAATATGAATATGTTGAATCTAGTAATTATTGTAACATTGCTGTACTTTTTGGGTTACTGATTTGAGGAAGGAGAAGGGCATCTAAGCTTTGCGTCATTGCTATAAATATTGGTATATAGATAAATTAGTTATGGAAGCTCTAAACAAAAATTATAAAAGCGGGGATAGCATTAAATGTTGGGCATAGTCATCTTAAGGCAATATTATAATATTATAATATTATTATGCGTGCTTGAGAAAGAATCTCAGACAGCACACAGTTTTAAAACTGTCGTCATATAAACTTCACATAATTTTGTGCCGAGTTCATGAAGTTCGCTAGGTATGTTTTTCGTACTTTTATACGAAATTTAGGCTTGGTACCTACAATGTAAATTGTTAAGATCTTCTCCATAAGTAGTAGTTAATTTTGAGTCAATTTCAACCAAATCGAAATACATAAATTATTAATGGTACTGTATATAGTTTCAAGGGTTTGGCTAAGAATAGAGAGAAAGGGGGGACGCTGACACAGCAACAAATGCAAAAAAAATGGCCCCATGTGCAATCTAGGGACGAGAGAGATGAAGTGTTGGGGTATACCCTGAGATGTGAGTCTCTTTTGTTCACGGTATCTAAAAACTATGTCTGCAGAATTGTAAAATTCTAACTTCATAATTTTATTGAAAATTCGTTTGTGGATTAAAAGTATATAGCACTTTATATCATTATCACCGTTTGACAAGATAATAGTCATTTATGATGGGATATACCGGGTGGAGGGTACTGCTTCAATCATACATTAACCAGGGATTCTACATGATGAGTGCAACAAATATATCCAATACAATTATTTCAATAAAGAACCGTTTCACCGAAAAAAATAATTTGTGTCAAGCATTTGGAGCCATCTAGCTTCTTGACGAATGGATAAAAATGGCTCATCATTTCACCATCTCACAAATATTGTGTGAATAACGTTATAATGCCTTTTTATCGTAATTCGAAGGGTTTTAGCCACAATTTAATGTTAGAGTCGTGTAAAGTTCAATTTCTACGTGAAATATGGCAACGTCGTGGGCTACTCAAAATGTGCTTGTCGCGTGTTCTCGCAATAAATTCGGCTGCTGCCAGGTTATGGGAGGTATCGTTGGTGAGAAGGTCGGCTAAAGGGAAGTACAATTGTCTGCAATACAAAATAATTTACCTTGCGATCATGAACCCGTTCACATCAAGGGAATACTTAGACATGGCACTACTAATTTCAGGGGAAATTCCCCTTAAAAATAAAACGTACATAAATAGATATAAAAATTAAAAAAAAAAACATAACAATGGAATCACGTAAATAAAAGCACATGTTCCGACTTCCACTCATCCCTAATCTAGCGAAATAAGCCACTCTATCTCCAACTCTTCTTCTGTATGTCCCTCTTTAAAAAAAAAAAAAAAAAAAAAAAAAAAAAAAAAAAAAAAAAAAAAAAAAAAGAGCCAGAAACAACAAAAACAATATCGTCTCTTGTGAACTGAAATTCATCTCAATGTTAAGAACTTTAATTAAGTAATGAAAGTAAGAAAACCTAAATAAACACCACATAATCGGCATAACTAATATACATTTTCAATATTTATTGTTAAAGTACTTGTATTTGTTGTTAAATATTACTTGTAAACGTAGCATTTTGGAGTACATTTAGTGTGCTTCAATCCCGTATTAGATATGAATTTGGTTTGCCATATATATAGAGAAACACCATATTATGTATACTTTCTTTTCTTTTAAGGATAGTATCACTGTCATGTTTACTTGCAGAGAACAAGAATGCAATTAATTTTGCTTTTCTTCTCATTTTCTTCGTGACCACAACGGTCATTTATGACGAGATCATAAGTTTTATTTCAGCCCAGCAATCTAGAGAACAGTGTAATTGTTTTAGGAAAATAAGGAGGAAGACTTACTTGCATTTATGTGTGTATTAAAAGCAATTAGTGTTGTTTTAGCTCGTAACGGATGATGATAATGATAACGATGACAATAATAATAATGATGATGATAATGATAATGATAATAATAATAATAGTAATATAAATAGTAATAATAAAGTGTAACATACTAACATTACTATAATAACTATTATTATTATTATTATTATTATTATTATTATTATTATTATTATTATTATTATTACTATTATTACTATTATTACTATTATTACTATTATTATTATTGTTATTATTATTATTATTATTATTATTATTATTTTTTTTTTTTTTTTTTTTTTTTTGTTATTACAATTATTATTACTATTGTTAATACACTTCAGGCTTAGAAAACAGTCATTAAAATATGAAGTTTTATTACTCTAAATCATAAACATGCAAGTCTTCTTGTACATATATGGCTAAGAAGATCCTGGAGACCATTCTCATAGGTTTTTTCAACTTCGAATGATAGTCACACTTTGGAAATCCTTGTGCATCACGTAAATAGAACTTACATCCCGGTTAAACTTACATCCTTTCTGCAAAAATGGTGTGGCAGCTCTGTAGTGTTTTACTGTGAGCATCACTAGATCACCAGCATTACGCAAAATATTAACAGCGTCATCGTGGTTACAGGATGTGATATATTCCCCATTTACTGAAACAAATAAAACATTATGATGATTAACATATTGATCCAGGAGAAGAAAAGTAAATTACTCCTTTTCCTCTTCCTGCAAAGGGGTTATAATTTGGGTGTTTTGGAATTAAAAGATATAGATCTTTGAACATCAATTATGGTGGAAAGGAAAATTTATTCGTAAAATGATAGTAATGTTTATGCATTTCAAAGGAAAAACAAGTTAAGTGGTATGAATATAATACCTGCAGCATATAATAAATACATAAGGTAGAATGGTATTTGTTTTCTTCTCGTTGTTTTTAGCTTGTATTCACAATGAATAATTAAATGCTTCACATGAGTAAATTGGTGCAAAAAAGGTTTCGCTATCAAGTTAATTAGTCACAACAATACATCTTATTATCCTAGGACAGGCATGGGTAAAATGGGCTCCAAAGGGCCACTCCATTGAAATGTGTTCTTGACTCACTCCACCGGCCATCCCTCCCCCTCATTGCTGTTTAGCTTTACCTTTGTTGCAACACGCGTCATTCAGTGGTGAGTATGGCTTCATCGGGATGTCTGTTTCATGAAAAGTGGCAGAGATAATTTTTGTAAGTTACAAAATCAAGAAACTTTGCTGTTTAATATGCGGATTTCAATTTGCAAGTATAAAGTATTACAATATGAAACGCCACTTTGATCAGAAGCATGGAGCAAACTCTGGTGATCTTACAGGTATTTATTTACTATTTCAAAACATTCTTTCTGAATAATCGTATTTATAAATATATAAAAGGGAGATATGATTCCATCTTTGAGGAGTTTAGCTTGTTACTCGTTTATTTAATACAAACTATTGTATTTCGTGTTTCAAGGTTTGAACACAATATTGAGTTTAGCACCAAACAATTTATTGTGTTGAGTGAATAGTTTTAACAATTTTAGGACTAAAGAGTAGTATAACTTTACTGCTTTATTTGTTGAGAAAGAGAAACAATTTAGTATCTTAATCACAAGTTAGCGAAAGAATATTACGTGCATAAAATAAAGGAAGGTTATAAACTTAAAGATTATGTAATTTGCCTAAACAACAGTAGGTGGCTGTAATAATTATTCTATGAAAAATATGTTTAATGTAAACAAAAGTCAATAATAGTAAAACATATTACTACCGCGCAGGTGGAACGAAGCCACCACTGCGTTTGTTGCTTAAAAGCAACTTCTGTCACTCGGCGATAGAATGTTTGGTGAATAAGTCGAGTTCATTCGCTACCTCCCCTCTCGTGCCCATGCTTGTCCTAGGGTTTTGGCCCATCATAAACATAAATTCACTTCTTCTCTTGGTAATAACTTCTTTCACAAACTCGTTGTTTATCTACATTTGCAAAATTACAACATGCATTACAAGGTAACCATTATTTTTTGGGTTAATATCATATTCAACAGTTTTGATAAAGTTTACTTCAAAATGAAGTGTTTCATTCCATTTAACGCATTCTATTGAGACTAAAACAACAGCGACAAGTTGAAATTCAATGAGGAAGAAAGAGCATGTAACGAGCTGTCCACATATTGCGTTTTTCTGCAGTCACAATGTCATGTGCTCATTCGCTGTCTTGTTTGGAAGCACGTGCCGCATACTTGATAACGTAGCACTGAGAAAACTAGAAAAAGGAAGGCTCTAGGGCAGTTTAAAAGTAAACGAGTGAAAACGAACAGTTGTGCTACGATGGAGTTATTTTGTTCAGGAATGTTACCAACACACTCTGGGAAAGTTTCATCATGGTCATGAAGAAACTTAGCCCCTCTCACATTAAAGAATGTATCATTAGGAGAAAAGCTATCCCCTATGATATTGAAGTTATAATAGCGTTGAAGTATATGGCAAAAGTAAATTTCTACGTAAGTCCGAAACATAGTAGCGAATAATGATTTTTAAAGGTTTTCTCTTTGTATTGTGACAAAATGACTATTCGACAAATTCCACTCCTGACACCAGTGTGACAAAAAACGACAGAATAGCGGTAAAATTACTTTTTCTCAGTTTATTTTCTTCTAAACCTTTTACACAACACAGTTCTCTTTTACTGACATTAACACAGTCTGCTGTTTTTCGTGATGTTAAAACTTACAACTGTTTTCTTCTAGTAAACCTACACTCACTCCTTTCACTATCATTCTTCACTTTCTGTCTCTCACACACTAACTCTGACGATACAATCACTGAACGCTGATGACTGCTTCGCTAAGTTCCTCCACGATACGACGACACACACAGCTGACGCACACACACTCAATCTAAGAACTGATTGACTCCCCTGTCACTCATCCGTATATTATTTTACTTTCTCTACTGGTAAGTAGGGGACATATTGTATTCCACCCAAAAATTCGATGTCGAGATTTCACCGGAAATATATGTTTTGAAGCCCCCTGAATCCAAAAAAGGAATTTTTAGAAAAAGGTCCGTGTGTGTGTCTGTGTGTCAGTCTGTGGACAGCATAACTCAAAAACGAAAAGTCGGTTAAAAACCAAAATTGGTATTTAAGTTTATTGTCATTCAAGGATGCGACACGAAGATTTTGAAAAATATAGCCCCACCCTAAACTTCCCTTTATATGGAACATTTTTAAAAAAAATTTGATTTTCTTGAAAATGGCTCTAACGATTTTGATTAAAATGTCATATGTTTGAGATATTTTTATGACAAATGAAATGTATATCTTGAATTTTCTGGCTATAGCCCCTGTAGTCGTATTTACTCTGGACGAATTTTTCATAACTGGTAAACCGTTAGAGATAGACAAAATCTTGTTCTACAAGAAATGTAGATCTTGCTAAAATACACAATTTATGTCTCAATAAATTTTCTTGTAGGGTGAACCATTTCGGAGATATTCCTTGTTATGTGTGTGAGTTTTGGAAAACTTAGAACTTTAGCGAAATGCAACAACGTTGTTCCTTTTTTATATGTTAATCGTGCAAAGAGAACGGTATCTCAAAGGTCAAAAAGATTTGACTGTCGCACAAAGCCTGCTGTATTCTAATATCTCCCTTGCACCTACAAGGAAATGAGCAATAAGATAATTTGTACGAATGTTTATTTTAATTAACATGGAGATATAGGAATAAGAGTTTGTTAGAATGGTTAGTACAAGAGTAGAGAAAGTCATGTGAGTGCAACACATCAGATTTTTTAACTCGTTGCCTCGTCTCCTTATATAGCGAAGGTGACGTAACACGGACCTTTCTCGAACCTTATACAAACACGCCAGGCTGCCGGACACTTCTCGAATACTCTGGAACACCCTTTGTGTTGCCTCTTGATAGTTGTTAGTCACGTGTTTGCTCGCGTGAGAGCTGTGGGGAAGCTTGACTTGGAGTGTCTTTGTTACGCGCCACGACAGTAAGGTGAGGTAGCACGGCACTTTTTGTGTTGTCGCTGCCGTGGGTCGGAGTCACAGCATAAAAGGAGTTCCAATTTGCAGCAAATATTGACATAGTGCCCATGTGAAAAATATATTATCCAGCACATAATTGAACACAAAGTTTTGGTTTACCTTTCCCTAAAACGCTGCTCAGTTACCTTACATGTAAGACTAAAATGCTTACTTGGTGAACAATACAGAAGAATACCACTTAAATCACGTTTATCATATAACATAATCACTTAATGTAATTAATGTTTTTCCACTCTACCCTTTCCACAACCACCTAAGTTCACAAATAAAAATAATTAGAAATCCTACAGGAAAAATCCTTTGAATTCTGAGACAATCTTTTCAGAGTCCACAGCCGCTGATAAACTAATTGTTTAAAGATGTCCAAAATATTATCACTAAATTGTTGAAGAAGAATTGTCTATATTATTTTTTGCACCAGAATACAGTACCTGAGTAGTGGAGATAACTAGCAAGCTTATAGTTCTTCACTTTTTTGGAGATGGTAAATAAGCATTCCTCACCATTTACATTTGCTTATTATACACATGATGACTAAAGCAAAAGATCATACGTGCTGACACATGTTTAGGCGCACACAATCACCTACAACATAAATGACGTCATGCCATGTGCGGCAGGGGGGGGGGGGTGGACTGTAACGCCTTCCAATAGCTGCTCTTTCACATCAAATTCAGTCTTAACCTTACATCAATAGAGGCAAAAGCTAATAAAGCGGCTATATATATGGTGGATTTTAAAGGCATTTCTCCATATGCTCTTATGATATTCAAGAATAAGTATACAACAATAATTGCTACTCACCACGGCACTATAGCACCGCAGAGAGAAATAATAAATTAGGATACTTTGTCCTGCTTGCACTATTTCTGACACAACATGAAATCCACGAAAAGCTCGGCAGACGCTATAAAAGCCTAACTTCTCTAAGACTTGTAAAAAAGACACCACAGGAAACAAACCTACTCCTGCAGACCACACTGATGAGTCCTGAACAATACCAAACACTCCCGTTGATAAAGAAGCTCTCTCTCAGCCAAGTTCTAATATGAAACTGGATGTTATCACTTCCCACAGTGGAATATTAACCTCAGCAGATGAGCAAGAACTGAAGAGTCCTACCCCAATTGAGCGAGGTGGCGTAGACGGTAGCGCGTGTGACTCACATTCGAGAGGTCATGGGTTCGATTTCATGGCCAGCCTTTGATCTCTTCGGAGTTTTCCCGGACTACTGGGAGAATGCTGGGTAGGATACTTTCAGCCCCCAAATTTCCTCACCCTCTATATAACTTCGCTAATCAATTCATTCATCCTGTCATCTGATTGGTCAATTTCAGTTAGAAAACTTAAGTGGGAGTGCGGTGCAGAATGATGGGAATGATGCTCTGACGACGCACTGCGCGAATGGGCGGGGAATCGGTGTATTGGCTGGTGTCGGGGAGTTTACAACTGGAAAACTGTAGGGACAACATTCTTGTGGTCTGGTCGCTCTCTGTCTCCTCTGGCTCTGCCCCTCCCTACCGTGGGGGCGCAGGTACAAAAGACTCTGTGGTCGAAGTGCCGAAATCCCCGCTCCACGTCTGTCCTAATCCTACTACTCCCACTTCTACTACAGGCCTGGCAGAAGTCCTGGATGAAATGAAGAACCCGAAGATTTAACGAAAAAGACCTTCTGGAGCACGAAGAAGTCAAGTCTGAAGGCAAAACATGCGGAGAAACGTACTGCCTGAGATCTAAAACTTGAGGAAGAAGATTACTCAAAACTGAAACCCCATAGCTTCAGGGGGAAAATTAGTGAGGAACACAGGACAGACGTTAGGAGTAACTTGTCTGAGGGATCCATTGCTTCTCCTATTGGAACTGCTAAGAAATTCAGTGGAAGAGGCAAGGATTTTTACCTCCATAAAGAAACCTACAGGGGATCACTAGCCAGTTTAAGTCAGCAGTGATCCATGACAACGCAAATGCAGAGACATTTGAGAACCTTAAAGTTGGGATGTTTACAAAATTTACTGAAAATGTTCAATCTCTCCTGTGAAAATACATCACCAAAGAATGGATGAATAAAACTATTCTTCAATTGCACCCATGTAAAGGAAGAAAACTTGCAATTGGTCTAGAATAGAAATAATAAGACCAATAATGTCACCAAAGTTATTTGCAAACACTGAAGCTAAAAACATCGACCAGATGCTTAAACACCAGAACAAAACCTTAAGTGGAAAGCTATAAGTTCCAAGTCCGACAGGACAGGACATATGTTTATCTAATTTGTAGAGGGGAAACTACAAGGACTACAAGAAATCAGACTAACATGTAATGTTTGGGAGAAGGCTATTGCGATTCTAATCAGGGATAGCCCTAATAGTGCTCTATCAGCATAAGAAGGGGGCATCCGATTTCTGCACTCCTGTCGAACTCAATTACGCTCCTCGGTATCACGATGAACCAGAGCTTAACCTGGAAATATCCAGCCCGAAGCGTTTACCAAAATACCAATGGAAATTTTTGAAAATAATTATACCCCTTGTTAATTACAAAGTACTACAAATTAGTGGAACTGACAATGAAAACTCTTAAAGGACTAATTTTGACATGTGACAACTGCTCTTTAGGGATATCCAGTCCTCAGCCTTTACCAGAACCTAATTCTAGAGTAAGGTCCTACGAAGTTCCCAGTTAGTCCCCTCTAAAAGCTTACACAATGAACTCAATGGAGTAGAAAGCTCTCTAACGACCTTTACAATAGATCTGCTGAAATACAAATTCCCCTATTCACAATCTAGGTACCTTTAAAACAAACATCAACAAACAAAACGCCCACGTTTTAAGCTAAACCTCACCGCTGACACAAACGCCTCTGACATGCAGAACCGCCTGAACCTACTAGTACTGCATATAAATCAAATCCCCTAGTCAGACAGTTAAAAATTGCACCGTGAATTTAAAATCCAAATCTTCCAAAAGCCCGTCACTGGACCTCGCAGCAAGCACCAAAGCTGCTATCGATAATGTGCTGCCCCAACATAAACCTGCTCATGTTCCTTGTCTACGTACGCTTACTCTGCCGTACGCGTTAATAACGGGAGAACAAAAAACTTACGAACCGGCTGTTCTCATCGAAGGAATGGCTGTATGAGCTGTTGCGCCATGTATGATGCGCCATTAGCGGAGAAAGGTTTCTCAGAGCTCCAAAAAGTGACGGTGGCCAGTTTCAGCACCTCCTTTCATAAAGTTGGTAAGTAAAGCCTTTAAAAGTAACTGTAAAACTGTCATATGGTTTCATGCGCGCCTTTCTATGATAGCGGCAGATGGCAAAGAGCGCGGAAGATGTGGATAGGCAAAATACCGCACAGCCTGATCGTCAGTTGTTTGTTCTCCCGGTACTAACAAGTGACGTTCTCTAGAAAGAAATATATCGCATTTAACGAACTTGCAATTGTTCCTGACTGATAGCTGTAACCAGAGGGAGAGAGTCCCATAGACGGAGATCACTCTGTATAAAACTGCAATCCTAGATATCACTCTTCTTGAAACAGGGTAAGCAAATAAATCCTGCAGTATCGGTTATTTTCAAAATATGAGATCCAAAACCGACACTGGTGGGTAGGCAGTTATATTGAATTGTCCAGAATGCAATACAGTAGAAGAAATTGTTCTTCTGATCCTCAGACACCGTTGAAATGTCTTTGATTTCACATCTTAGAGTATGCTCATATGATAATTTTGTTCACCATTTTTGGGGGAGGGAATAGAAAGTAAATGATCTCATATGACTTACCTTTGATTATAGCATCCCCTACGAAAAGCTGACCTGTTTGATCAGCTGCTTGGTCCTTGAATATCCTGGAGATGAGAATGGGTAGCTTATGCTCCGCACCACCTTTTATACTCAGTCCTAAGCCACCAACTTTCTGCCGCGTTACGCTCACGATTCTCTCCTGCAATAAATTATCACTTCTATTACTTTTTCTTACCGTGAAAATGCACATACAAATATATATGTAGCTTATTCAACGGCAAAATACATATTCTTATTTAAAACATCAGATAATCTGCACGCACTTTTTGTGGTAAGGGATTTGATTAAGATAGAAATGTCTTAAAATAGGGACATGTTTGTTTTATGTTTCTGAGTGCTAGTAAATTATTGTGCTTTTCAAATGGGAAGGAGTTGTCCTTGAGCGTCTCCAGGTAATCAATCGGAGTCCTGCTGTGTTGTCATATTGTTTTCCCCTTAAGTAGGGCTTAATGCGCGCCAAGAAATATGAAGAGTGGGGGTAATGAGCTTGCAACGCTGTGCACGTAAACGTATCTTATTGGCTGCAGATCAGAACTCTTCCCATTTGAAAAGCACTATAGGAATCTTTTGAGGGGAAGAACTTCTACATAGGCCTCACCCATTGCTCTTGTTGCCGCAATTAAACATTTTTACTTTCTTTACTGGTAAGTAGGGGAAATACTGCATTCCACCCAAAAATTCGATGTCGAGATTTCACCGGAAATATATGTTTTGAGACCCCCTGAATAAAAAAAATCACATTTTTAGAAAAAGGTGTGTGTGTGTGTCTCTGTGTGTGTGTTTCTCTCTCTCTCTCTCTCTGTGTGTGTGTGTGTGTGTGTGTGTGTGTGTCAATCTGTGGACAGCATAACTCAAAAACGAAAAGTCGGTTAAAAACCGAAGTTGGTATTTAAATTTAATGTCTTTCAAGGATGCGACACGAAGATTTTGAAGAAAACAGCCTCACCCTAAACTACCCATTATATGGAAAATTTTTCGAAAGTTTTGATTTTCTTGAAAATGGTTCTAACTATTTTGATTAAAATGTCATGTTTGAGATATTTTTATGAGAAATGAACTGTATATTTTGAATTCTCTGACTATAGCCCCTGTAGTCGTATTTACTCTGGACGACTTTTGCATAACTCGTAAACCGTTAGAGATAGACCAAATCATACTGTACAAACAATGCAGATCTTGTTAAAATACACAATTTATGTCTGAATAAATTTTCTTGTAGGGTGAAACATTTCGGAGATATTCCTTGTTATGTGTGTGAGTTTCGGAAAACTTAAAACTATGTAATGGAATAGCGTTGATTTTTTTATATCTTGAGTGTCCAAAGAGAACGGAATCTCAAAGCTTTAATAGATTTGACTATCGCGCAAAGCCTACTGTATTCTAATATTCCCCTTGAAACTACAAGGGAATAAGCAATGAGATAATTTGTACATATGTTTATCTTAAGACGAAGATGATGTAGGAATAAGAGCTTGTAAGAATGGTTAGTACAGGAGAAGAGAAAGTCATGTGAGTGCAACGCATCAGATTTTTATTTTTCTGAATATAAGTTTAAACTTCGTTCGGCATTTTAAGAAGGACTTCCGTTTGGCTAGAACAATCACATTGAAAATAGTTTTTAAGGTAATAGACCTATACAAATCGAAAGTTCTACATTTTTATTCTGATTGCTTTGACACTTTAGAATATATTCTGAACATAAAACATATAAGGCACAGGCCTTTAGCAAACTATGACAAGTCATTAATATGCAATGTTTTGTTCATAATTAATCATTTTGATAAGGTAACATATTTAGACACTACAGTTTATTATGTAACTTCCAAATGTTTAATTTGAGCTCGGTATACACATATAAGTAAATTATTGTACAGGCATTTCTATGTTTTAATTTAATTTAAGAGAAAAATTGTATACTTTTATTAAAAGCTTCCAATATTCTTAACGTGGGTTATGACAAATAAATCAACTGAAATATTTAATATTGTAACTGCTGCATAAGAGTTCCAAAATCCCCAATTCTGGAAGCTAAACCGAAGAGTTCGAGCTAATAAGGTATAAACTGGGTTCAAGGATCATTTGAATAATGAAAATGCCGAGAAGTTGAGAAAAATGTGGTTTAAAGTGGTGCTTTATTTAATGATGGCCAAGTTTGGGGCTGCTGTGTGGGGACTTTGCGAACTGTAACCATTACTGCTGTTGTAGCTGGGTGGTGTTGCAGTCGTCTGACCCGCTGGGGTGAGCCCCTGTCGAAACCCATAAGGCTAGTGGCTCCTTGGTGAACCCTGGTGTAGAGATGAAGAATCTCCAGTGCACGTTAGGGACCCTCACGCCGGTTCGCGCTACTTGCCCGGGTACGAACACGCCCAAAGAGCGCTCTTATGTTATCCCTTCCTTCCGGGATATGGCACTCAATAGCATAAAACAGTTGATCCCCTCCGTCTATACCACTTTACCTCTATCAGGATCATATAAGTGTCGCCGCAAAACCCAAACGGAAGCATAGATAAATACACAAAATGTGTTTAATTATTTTGGACTTTCTTTTATAGAACAAGGTCTTCATCTACTGGGTCTGTCATTTTTAGAGGTGAAAAACCAGGCCGCTGGGCTTTTAAACACCGCCCTTTCCTTTCTGTACGTTTCTCCAAGCAACATTCTTTTGCCTTAAAATCATTTATTTCTCGGTTCTTAGCACAATGACCTGAAATATTGAGCATAAAATAAATATGTATTGATTAAAAGCGAAAAATGAAATGCATTCCGAATATTACATTTATGTTCAAAGATTCGTTTAACGCTTTTATTAAATATATTTAAGATGTTGGAAGGAAATTCCTTTTCATTCTCACTGAATTTGATGTAATCCTATGACCTTAAGAGAAATCTAAAAACTTAATGCAATATAAATATGCGAGGCCACCTTGTTTTTCGGCAGTAGTCGCTTCCCTTCAAGGGATAACAACTTCAAATCTCGATTGGGCTGTCTTACTTGGATAAGCTTCTTATTTTCCGACGAGTATTGGATAGGTCTAAGTGGTAGAGGGCCTATTTGAACAACATTTTTCTCACTTGCCATGTAATGATTTACCAGGTTAAATCCAGTAACAAAAGTACATATTTTATTCCTTTGTGTCTTATAAGTTGTAGTATATGGCATACAACGGAAGAGAATATTTTAGAAATTGCGATCCACAGAGATGTATAGTGGCTTGCTACCCCAGGAGGAACGGGTGAAGTGAAGTAACCACAGTAGACTACAGAGAGCTGGCAGACGCGCAGAAGTCTCTAATAATTCCATCTCTAAGGCCTATATTACACATACATGTGATTAAACCTTTTACAGTGTAATATAGCATCTTTGATCATCTATGACATACTTCTGTGATAAAAGTTATACTCATTATCACATTTTTGATCACAACTGTCACTGGTTAGAAGTGAGAATGGCACACTGGCCCTATTATAACCTTTAAATACAGAGGTCCCGTGTTTGATTCCCACCTGTACGGTAGAATTATTGCTCATTTTCTTAGAGCAGAGGTAGGCAAAAGCGGATTCGTGAACCTTTTGCCGTGTAACTATGCAACACAACGGTACACATCCCCTTCCTTAGTTGATATCAGGAGTCCAAAGGTCGTTTCGCGACCAGTATCAGTGGAGGAATTATGTTTGTGTCAACACCGTCTACCTCATTTGTAACAGTATGTTACATGGTTTTCTTCGAGCCAACATTGAACGGCCTTAATGTAGATATGCCGCATACAACAAAAAAATCTAGTATGTACGTGTTTTCAGATCTACAGTTTTACTTTCCCTACTAGTAAGTAGAGGAAGTATTGTATTCCACCCAAAAATTCGATGTCGAGATTTCACCAGATATATGTTTTGAGACCCCCTGAATCCAAAAAAAAAAAAGCATTTTTAGAAAAAGATCCGTGTGTGTCTGTGTCAGCTGTGCGTCAGTCTGTGTGTCAGTCTGTGGACAGCATAACTCACAAACGAAAAGTCGGTTAAAAACCAAAGTTCGTATTTAAGTTTAATGTCTTTCAAGGATGCGACATGAAGATTTTGAAGAAAATAGCCCCACGATAAACTACCCTTTACAGGGAAAATTTTTAAAAAATTTTGATTTTCTTGAAAATGGCTCTTAACGATTTTGATTAAAATGTCATACGTTTGAGCTATTTTTATGGCAAATGAAATGTATATCTTGAATTTTCTGGCTATAGTCCCTGTAGTCGTATTTACTCTGGACGACTTTTGCATAACTGGCAAACCGTTAGAGATAGACCAAATCATACTGTACAAAAAATGTAGATCTTGCTAAAATACACAACTTATGTCTCAATGAATTTTCTTGTAGGGTTAGACATTTCGGAGATATTCCTTGTTATGTGTGTGATTTTCGGTAAACATAACTTTCGTGAAATGGGTCATCGTTGTTCATTTTTTTATATGGTAAGTATGCAAAGAGAAGAAAATCTTAAAAAGCTTCAAAAGATGTGACTCGCTCAAAGCCTTCTGTACTCTAACTTTCCCTTTGCACCTACAAGGAAATAATCAATAAGATAATTTGTACAATGTTTATCTCAACTAAGACGAAGAAGATATAGGAATAAGAATTTGTATAAATAGTTTGTACAAGAGTAGAGAAAGTCATGTGAGTGCAGCACATCAGATTTTTATATGTTGTGTACATTTTCTGTACTTATCAACTATTATTATTAATTATTATTATTATTATTATTATTATTATTATTATTATTATTATTATTATTATTATTATTATTATTATTATTATTATTATTATTATTATTATTATTATTATTATTATTTTGTTTGTTTGTTTGTGTGTTTGTTTGTTATGATTACATAATTAGAGCGTGCCAAAGTCCTAGAAGGTTTACACTGTAAACATTACAAACATACCTTGACATGTAACAACTCTCTTAACCAACAAATCAAATTATGAAACACTTATTACAAGTGTATAAAATCACTTGATATTGTGCCAGAGGATAAACTAATTAGTTGTACTGCCATTCTTGAAGAGCTAAAAACCGAGTTTACTTCACATAGATTGCATGATTTCAAGAATCTTGAGAATGATATTTGAATGTTTGTTAACCCTTTTACTATAGATGTAGTCAATGTAAGAATTAACATGCAATCTGAACTCATAGATCTACAAACAGATCTAGTGCAGAGATTTAGTTAGCACAGACGTGTTCAAAGAACTGCGCAAGGTAATATTCGTATGTTGGCTTGAGAGAATGTGCTCTTTCTGTTATAGTTACAGCAATATTTTGCTCCGCATATGTCTGTGAACATTGTTTTCTCTCTGATGAACACAGAAAAATCAAAACTGAGATCTCGAGTTTCAGATAACCACCTCTTGGCACAACTGCACGTTGCTGTTACAGATATTACGCCAGTCTGAATGTCTTCTCATATGTTCGCATGATAATTAATGTGTGTAATTCCGATTTCACACAGTAAAAGTATGGTTCTGTTTGAAACAATAGCACTGATCATTAGCTGTAACAATCCGCCACTGTGAACACTTTAAGAAGCGAAGAGGTGACACTCCTCCAGCTAGCAAGAATGTTACGCGGGTTGCGTGCACAGTGGATTCGGAGCAGACGCTATTCTGCCCGTCCCTGCCCTAGAGTATGGAAGTATGAGCAGGTATACAGGGTGGAAGGTGCTGCTTCGGCCACACGTTAACCAGGGATTCTTCATGATGAGTATAACACATATGTCCAATACAATTTTTGTTAATAAAGAACCGTTTCGCTGAAAAAAAAATTGTGTCAAACATTTGGAGCCATCTAGCTTCTTGACGAAAGAATATAAATGCTTAATTATTTCACTAACTGTCGCACAAGCATTGTGTGAAGAACGCTGTAATACCTTTTTATTGTCACCGCGCCCGCCGCATCTAATTGCCGACAACAGCAGTGTCACCCATCGCATTATTGTCGGCACTACCGCAAAGGAGCCGAAGGAAAGAGACAGAGAATGGCCGCATTGTTGGGGCGCTTGCCGAAAGAGAGAAAAGGATAGAGACTTCGAGAATCTTCTGCTTTGTATTTCACCGCAATAACTGAACTTTCCAGAATAGTGCCTGGGAGATATAAATAGCGGTAAAGTGCGACAGAAGAGTCAGTCAGACGTATGTGAAGCGTTGAGTAGTGCCGACGGAGAGGACAGACGTATGTGAAGCGTTGAGTAGTCGTGCCGACGGAAAGAAGAGACGTATGCGAAGCGTTGAGGAGTCGTGCCGATGGAGAAGGGACAGTTTTGTGACGAATTCGGAGCCGTGCTGTTGGTGAATCGGAAAAGACTTTCTTGCTGTTGCAACGAGTGTAAAAAGTTACTGTTTACGGAAATAAAAGTGTTTCTTTATCTAGACTACATCTGTCTTCTTTACTTCACACCCACACCAAAAAGTCACATTATCTTAGTTCGAGTGAATTTAGCCACAATTTAATGTTAAAGTGTCATGGAAAGTTTAATTTCTACGCGAAATATGGCAACGTTGTGGGCCACGCAAAACTTCCTGGTCGCGTGCTCTCACAAGTTCGGGTGCCTGGGGGTGGGGGAGGTGTCGCTTGACGTTTGGCGTGAAGTTTGTCTGGAGAAACAACGTTTAAAGTTCAATTGTCTGCAATACGAAGGAATTTGCCTTGCAATTATGAACCCGCTAACATAAAGGGAGTACTTACACATGGTGCTACTAATTTAAGGGTGAAATAAAATTCCCTTTAAGAATAAAAAATAAATAAAGATACACAAAAATAAACAGACAAAATAAAATTAAGCATAACATTGAGATCGTGTAAATAAAGGCAGATGTTTCCAGTCCCGTCACCCCTTATCTAGCGAAATAAGCTACGATTTAGCTCCACTGTTCTTGTTTTCCCCGTTTCAAAAAAAAAAAAAAAAAAAAAAAAAAAAAAAGTTGAACAAAAACAACATAGAATTAATGTCGTCTCTTGTAAAGTGAAATGCGACTCAATATTAAGAACTTTAATGAAGTAATAATAAAACCTAAATAAACACCACATAACCGGAATAAACTATATACGTTTTCAGTATTTCTTGTTGTGAAGTGCCTATAAATGCATTTAGATAGGCTTATGGAATTTATTTCAAAATGCTGACTGGTATTTGTGTTCCATGTTAAATAGTACTTGTAAACGTAGCATTATCTTTTAGACTACATTAACTGACCCGCATTAGATACGAATTTAGTTTATAATATGTCTAGAGAAACTCCATATTATATATACCTTCTTTTAAGGATAGTATCACTGTCATGTTTACTTCTAGAGATCAAGTTCATTTTGCTTGTCTTCTTATTTAGGCACCTTCGTGACCACAGCTGTAATTTATGACGAGAGCATTAGTTTTATTTCAGCTCGATAATGTACAGGAGAGCACAATTGTTTTAGAAAAATGAAGGGGAAGACTTTTATTTACTTCTGTATTAAAGGCAATTACTATTGTTTTAGCTCGTGACGGATAGTAATGATTATAATGATGATAATAACAATAATAATAATAGTAATAGTAATCGTGATGATGATGATGATAAGAAGTACAAGAAGAAGCAGAAGAAGAATGACTATTATTACACTATTAGGAAAATCTGTATCCCTTTATGTCAACATTGTTTTACCCTAAAATGTGTGGTTTTGATCGATTCATTCTTCTGCTGTCTTAACTATGAAAAACTACATCTTCATTATTACTTGAAGGAATGTGTCATTTGTTATATTCACAGCTTTCAGGCATGACATATCGATTCTTGCCGACTTGCCCGAGATCATGACGGCTTCACCGGTACGCAAACGAGTGTTTGTTTATATCTGACTGCCCACGCAGTTCGGGTTCAACACAAGTCGCTGGAGTGTGCACTGGGCCAGTGTTTTGTTGATGTCTTACTGCAGTGCTGACACACACCGGTCGTGTTTTGTTTACAACTGTTGACCGCGAGGCACACGCCAGTCAGGTGTTTTGTTTACATTCAGGCACTACTGGCCTGGAAACACGCGCCGCTCGGGTTCAACACAGGTCGCTGACTTGTGCGAATACAGCACAGCGTTGTCATTTACGCTACCGAAAAGCTTAAATTTTTGCAAAACTATGAAACCTACCGAATGAAACTTAGCATTTTATGTTTCTTACGCATGCATCTATTAGCCAAATTATTCTGGCTGAAGCAGTACCTTCCACTCTGTGAATGTAATGTAATGTGTGAATGTAATGTAATACCCAAAATTAATACAAACCCAAAGATCAAGTACACGGTACGGGAGTGTACTGTTGAGTAATAGCTCCAACAGTAACAATAAAGGCGGCATGTGAATGGGACACTAAAATAAATGAATGAATGAATGAACAAACAAACAAACAAACAAAGAAACAAGCAAGCAACCAGACAGACAGACAGACAGACAGACAGAAAGACAGACAGACAAATAAAGAAATAAATAAGTAAATGAACTAAATTGGTGGGCAGGCATACCTAATCAGTAATTGCCTTCAAACTTCTTGTTTCCTATTATGAGTCGCATAAAATGCCCTACAGAGTGAAGTGGGTACATGAAGGATGTAGAGCGAACAGGTCAGGAATACATTAAATGGATTGAGAAGCCAATATTCAGGAGATGTCACGTTTTTTCATTGATTCCTTGTTTAGCATTAACCATATAACCATTATTGCACTTACGGTTACAGTTCATGGTATTAACTGTTGGGTATCCATTTTAATAGTGTGTTAATATATGTGACAAGGGGTCTGATATAGTGCAGTGTACTCAACATCATGAAATGAGATTACACCATATGATCAATCACATTCTGTGACACAGGATGTGATAGAGGCTCATGATCTGGCCAATCACCGGAGTTACCCAGAAAGGGCGAAGAATGACGTGTGCAACTAAGAAGCCCTCTGGTGTCCCCTTTCTGGAGCAAACACCTGTGTCATCTATCGGGCATTACCTTATACTGACATTAAAATGAAGTCCTGTTAGACAGAAACTGCTCCAGCATTTACCTGCCGATCAGAGAAAACAACGGAAAACCCGCGGTAAGGTTTGGCGATCAACGGGAATTTAACCCGAGACTCTTGAATTCAAAGCTTACAGACTTAAGCGCGGAACGAACTCGCTCGGTTAATTATTAAATTATTTTGTTCGCTAACGACGCTGTCGATTGTCAGCATCATATTAGCGCCGCGGTGTACCGGAATTTCGTCCCGCAAGAGTTCTTTCACATACAAGTAAATCTACTGACATGAGGCTGTCCATTTTAAGCACAGCATTACGTAAAAAGTACTAAGAAGTTTTTGTTTTGTGCCTTATAAAAATGTGCGAGATTTTACGAATCGAATGATGTATTACAATATAGGTATTCTTAATATTTAAGTCCTTTAAATGGAGATGAAATATGACGGCTGGTGGCCACTGGTTTAAATACCAGTATCGCCATCGACATTACATTTTCTATTATTTTATTACTGGACGAACATTTGTTCAAGAATTGACCAGAGAGGTTAGATTCAAGAAAAGGAGCTTGAAGATTAAGAGTGAGGATTAAGAACCATTGGAACAAATATTAGGGTGCAAGGATGTTTTAAATTTGGTTCGGTTAGCGGTTAGCCAAAAAGCACATTAATTTAATTTTTTTCATTTTAGCGTAACTTTAAATTTCACAGCTTTTCTCATAAAGTTAGAGGGCTAAAATTCTTTTTTATGTTACAAACCATCTACTTAAACAAAGTGGACGGAAGAATAATTTTTATCTGGGATATATTACATTTTTAAAAGTAAAAAATTACGCGTTTTAAGTGGAATAATACTTTTTTCTATACATACGTTTCTAGAGCTTATATTTTACTGAATAAAACTATAATCCACTCATATCGTTCATCATTAAGTACTTTATGTCTCCTAAAAATACCAGTAAACTAAATTGTGACAGGTATGCGTCTCTAATAACATGGGTTTTTAAAATTTTCATTTACAGACCATATTGAGCTTCACACACGTACGACTGTCCTTAAACACATATAAAAACCATCGGTCTGGGCCGGGATTGAACCCGCAACCTCGGGACCAGGTGAGCATCTAACCCACCCAGACTAACCCGGACAATGTAAACAGTACCTAATATCATAGCTGGCCGGTATACTTGTTAACAGATCATCATATAAAATGTTCATTACCGTTATAACACACCTGTCGCGACGTATTCACCATAAATAACAGGAATCAGAAAAGTAAAACTTTATTCTTAAACTTTATAGTCACTTACCATTTCTGTTTTCCCACTACAATTTTTTGCAGATAGTTTAAAGCGACGCACACAAAAGAAGAAAGAATAGAGTTGTTCCTTACCGATTGCGCGGAATGACGTATGATGAAGCGCGGGGCAACTTAACGCGCAAATTTCATAAACCAGTTCCTACCAGACACGTCATTAAGAACATGGCGAACAATTGTTATCTGTTTATCCCAAAAAGCTTAATGGTGATGTTTTAAAACATACAAGCCGTGTGTGGGCAATGTTTGAGGGCTAGAATTGGAACTGAAAAATTCAATGCCACAGCCCTTGGGGTATTTATCAATGATGTGAGATTCCTTTTGTGGTCTAACGGGAAAATAAGAATCGGATACTAATAGGTTGTCACAGTAGCTTAATGATTAGAGCAACCACATGTAAAGCGGAAGGTCTGTGGTTCAGATCCCGGCTGTGGCATTGAATTTTTCAGTTCCGATTCTACCTCTTAAACACGGTGAAGTAATTCAGGCGAACTGGTAGTGTGTCTGACGAACAGCGAACTGGGAGACCGACTGTAGCAGACGAAATTGTGCAAAGGATTCAGAAAGCGATTACAGGCAGTCCTCAGCATTATCCAGAAGACTGAGCACGGAACTTGATATCTCACAGAGCACTGTGTGGAAAGCATTGCGATTCAAATTGCACAAACATGTCTATCACATTCAAATTGTTCACAAACTTGAAGATGACGACTATGCCACCAGTGCTATGATCTATTAGATGCTGTTAGAAATGAATATGTAGTAATGCAGCATGTTCTGTTCAGCGACGAGGCAACATTCCATCCACACCTGTGGGCATGCGAACAGACATAACTGTCAGATGAACGCCAAATGCGTTACAGGAATGGGAAAGGAACTTGCCAAAGGTAAATGTGTGAATGGGAATCACAAACTCAAACGTGTATGGACCGTACGTACATGTTTACTGAGCGAAAATTAACTGGTATCACCCACCTTGACTCACTGCAACAGTTTTTGGAGCCATGTTGATACAAGATGGTATTTTGAATTCTGTAGTCTACCAACAAGACGGAGCACCTCTCCATTAGGCCAGAATTGTGCTGGACTACCTGAATGGCACTTTCCCTGGGAGATGGATTGGCCGTGCGTCACTAAGACTTGGGGCTCCCCATTCACCCGATTTGACTCCGATGGACTTTTCCGCTGGGGGCTTTCTCAAGTCTAAGATATATCAGGAGAGAATCAATGGGTTGAACAATTAAAAAACAGAATTTCTGCCGCTGAGGAACAAATAACGCCAGAGAAGTGAGCAACGCTGTTTCGAGCTACAGAGGAACAACGGAACTTGTGCTTAGAGTTGTAAGATCATCACCCTGGAATTGTGTTCAAAATGTCTAAATGCACAGTGTGCGTACAAACTCCGTATACCTCTGTACTAAATTTAAAATTACGTGAGTAAATATGTTTTTTTGAGGTTGGTATATATTCATATTACTCTCCTGTCAGATACCCATTGTTGACGACTTCGATTGTTCGACTGTTGTCGCTCTTATAACAACAAATCAACAAATCTTATGAATCAAATTAGTTGATGCCGAGATATTGAGAAAGAATGGCTGATACAAGTGATTACACAATTGAGGAACGCTTAGTGTTCGCTGTGTGGGTTCATGAGCGTCAAATTCATGGAAAATCAATGAAAAATGTCATGGACGATTTCGTTGCACGGTTTGTGAAAGCAGCATCGACAAAGAAGACGTTGTTAGCGTGGGAACGGAAACATTTTTACGGGCAGCGTTCGCGACGCCGCGAGAAGTGGAAGACCATCCACCAGACTTGGACTTTGTGCTGACGTGGAAAAATCTATCCAACAATCTCCGGTTAAATCCTTAAGGAAACGTGTTGCGGAGTTAAGGGTACCGGAATCAACCATGAGGAAACACATTAAAGGGGATCTGTAAATGAAGTGTTGGCGTCCATTGAATGTGAATGAATTATCAGACACGTGTTAATGCTTGTGGTCGGATGGTGCAACAATTCCAAAGAATGTCTGAGAAGGCAAAAGTCATGTTCACAGACGAATGTGCGATTTATCGCAGTTCCCGTAACCGCAATGTTTATTTCTGGAGAAAAGAAAATCCAATTTTTTTTTCGAAGAAATCGAGCGCAACCCACCACATGTCATGGTCTGGGCCGGAATGACACAAAATCATCTGTTTGGCCCATATGTTTTGATGGTCCTGTTAATCAGAACACTTATCTCCAGATGGTTGATTGCTGGCTTCTCCCACAGCTGTAAAATGCGGGAATCTTAAACAGTGTTTGGTTTCAACATGATGGGGCGCCAGCTTACTTCGCAGTGGCTGTTCGACAACGTCTGAACACAGTCTGTAGAACTCGTTGGATCGGTAGAGGATCGGACAATCTCACATGGCGTCCAAGGAGTCCTGACCTAATAACTCCACTATGGGGTTACATCATAGAGAAGGTGCGGAAGTAGTGGTACGCTACAACTGGTGAACTGCAAAATGCGGCGAGAGTCTTTCCAGACAGTGACTCCAATGAGGTTGAGTAAGATGAACACGAGAACATCACGGCGTATTCTGCTGTGCAGAGACAACCGGGGGACACATGCCGATGGTTTGGAGTCCTTAGATGTAAGGAGAAACATTTAATTACATAAATATTGGAAATTTGTACTTTTATTTCACGTCAGTTTGAATTTAATATAGGAGTATACGGACTTTGTGCGCACACTGTATGTTCATGTTTCTAGTCTATAAAAAGTTATACAAGTGGAAAATGATAAGTAATAACAGTTGGTAGAACCGGTATAGGTAGATAAAATCATGTGAATGTTACACAGAAGATAAGCTTTTCTGTGAGGCAGTGCCATAATTTAGAACGTGAAGAAAGGTAAGAGCTCCAAAGACAGGTTTTCTTAACTGCGTTCTTTGTTTGTTATCGAGTTCCGTTTCCCGCCAGTCACTAAGCTGCCAATTTTAAACGCAAAGCAAGCCATTTGTCCTCCAACTTCTCCTCCACACAATTTTCTTGCTAAGGTCTCACGTAAATACCCCGGCGCTGTAACGACTCCAAGAGAAACCAATTATGTGTACCTCATTACGTCCGAGTCATTTCTTCAAGCGGAAAATGGGGACGATAAAAAAAAAGTTACAAAAGTTACACGAGTTAAATTTCCCAAGTCATTAAGTATTAAAGCATGTGTTTGCTCTAGTACTCTCATAGATAACGTTACAAAGGCAAAGCGATAACATAATTTGGGATTCCTTCCTCTTTCCTACATATTGCTCTCTCTTTTTGTTCTCTTTATGACTCAGTAAATAATTTGTAAAAGCTCAAATTTATTAGCGTATTGTTAATGTGAACTAGCTGCTGCACATAGACGTCAGCTTGTAATATCTGTCACTTTCACTGTTAAATTAAGAAGAGTACATGCATTGCACGAAATGTTATTCCACCTGGGGTAATAGCACTAGACTTGCTAATAGAGGTGGCAGGAAAGTTATAGACCAGTCATTTTCTTATAACGTGATCGAAACAACTATGGAGAAGAAAGCTAGTACACAGGAGGTAATAGAAGGTTCAGTATTTTGGAAGATTACAGGGATAAAAAGAACTTTAAGAAATACAATGTCAGTAAAAAGCTCTATTAAAGGTTACGATTTAGTATCTCTTTAAGTTTGCGAAAAATATGTCTGGTGTCAGTATGCATTGTTACCGTTGCTATTATCACCATACAGTACAATTATCTCGCTACCTGCATTGCTTTTTTTAAATATATCAACAATATCAGCTGTTTTGCTATAAAATTCGAATAGTGACAAACTGTAGTGCTAAAAAAGATGCTTAACCAGAATTTTTTTGCTCCACGTTATCGGAAGCATCTGTAAACACAGTAGCGTAACCGACTGTAATTTCTTTTGCAATATTTCGTAAGAAATATTTATTTCACAAGAGGTAAAAACGATTATTCTTTAACCACACACGATTGAACCACCCAGTAAAAAACAGACTCCTCCAATTGCAGCTAAGTACAACTCACGTGTGTTGCTGAATTTGGCCAGAAAAATGTAGTTACTCTTCTGCATGATCCTATAGCAATTTCTGCGCTTTTATGTTTACTGGATTGTAGATGTTGCTCAATATGCTTCCTACATGGGACACATAAAAGTCGATGTTACAAATGCTACAATGCAAATCATAATCTGAACGTCTTTACTTTTGAATGTGTACCGGCGTACTAAGCCTAAGAAGGACAAAGTATTTGTTGACTTATGAAGTTATAACTACTGGGAGTTGAATTAAGTTTACCTAAATTTTCTGTAAATTACAAGACCAGTCTTAGGTTAAGATACCATTCTCGCAGCTCAGCGGCGAACACATACATGTTTGTTTGGGTATCTTGAACATCATCATGGAACTGCCAAAACAATGCACATCTGCATCATAAGCCGACTTTAGCTCAGAGAATGGAATCAAATATCGAACTGAAGCGTGTAAAACAAAAGAAAAGTCGGAAGCGTAGCCATCATATTGTCTTAATATTGATTGTTAAACGTAATGAATGTTGTCCATTAAGAGTATACATTACCGAGCCAGGTGGCGTCACGGCAACGTGTACGACTCGCATTCAGCAGGTCCCGAATTCGATCCCCGCAACCGTGCGCTCTGATTTGCCTTTTTTCCGTAGTTTCCTCATATCACTTAAGCGAGTGCTGGGCGCATTATTTCATACCACGCTTTCATTTCCATCATTTCCCTTCATTCTCTTCATTCCATTCCCTTATTATCTTCGGGTGTGCTTTCAGGCGAATAGTGTTGGCGGTGCCGGGCACATGGCGCGGTGCTTGCGCATAACTGTTGTTCTCGGCCTAGGTGGCGTTTGGGCGGATAGTGTCGGGGGGGGGGGGGGACGCTTGTGCGGTTCCGAACCCGCAGTATGGTGGCTGCTCTGCTAGTAGTAGTAATGGTAGTGGTGGTAGTGGTGGTGGTGGCCACGGTGGCAGTGGTAGTTTTTTTAATTAACATCCTCAAACGTAAGGTCATATCGGACGGTGAATGAATGAAACGGGTGAAATGATGCTCAAATGAGCCCGAGGATACGGGAAAACCTCGGGGGAGAAAAAAACCTTATCCGAATAACTTACGCTAAGCGAGATTCGAACTCGCGACCTCTTGAACGTAAGTCACACACGCTAACCACCACGCTACCGAGACGGGCTGGTGATGGTGGTGGGTCTTTCTCCTAGCCAGGCTTAGAGGTTCCTGTATCTTTTTAGTTCGGCGTCTTTTTATATTCCGAACTATTTGCGCGTCTTTACTGGTACCTCAATTACAATACTGCAATAATTTTATATAACAGGAATGAATATAATAATACATGATTATAATATAATCCCCAATTCCTAAAGAACAGTTTTCAAATTATTAGGTAGAATGTAATTAATGTTTTTCCACACAATAGCCGTGTGTAGGACATGGTTGAAAATGGTAGAGTGAGTCTTAAAAATCTGATGTGTTGCACTCACATGACTTTCTCTACTCTTGTACTAACCATTCTTACAAACTCTTATTCCTACATCTTCTTTGTGTTAGTTAAGATAAACATTTGTACAAATTACCTTATTGCTTATTTCCTTGTAGGTGCAAGGGGAATGTTAGAATACAGTAGGCCTTGTGCGATAGTCAGATGTTTTAAACCTTTGAGATTCTGTTATCTTTGCACACTTAACATATAAAAAATGAACAACAATGATCCATTTCACGAAATTTATGTTTCCGAAACTCACACACATAACAAGGAATATCTGCGAAATGGTTCACCCTACAAGAAAATTTATTGACACATAAATTGTGTATTTTAGCAAGATCTACGTTTTTTAGAGTATGATTTGGTCTATCTCTAACGGTTTACCATTTATGCAACAGTCATCCAGAGTAAATACGACTACATGGGCTATAGTCAGAAAATTCAAGATATAAATTTTATTTGTCTTAAAAATATCTCAAATATATGACATTTTAATCAAAATCGTTAGAGCCATTTTCAATAAAATCAAAATATTCGAAAAATGTTCCACGTAAAGGGTAGTTTAGGGTAGGTATTTTTTTTCAAAATCTTCGTGTCGCATCCTTGAAAGACATTAAAGTTAAATACCACCTTTGGTTTTTAACCGACTTTTCGTTTTTGAGTTATGCTGTCCACAGACACACACACACACACACACACACACACACACACACACACACACACACACACACACACACACACACACACACACACATACACACACACACACAGGCACACAGGCACACAGGCACACACACGAACCTTTTTCTAAAAATGCAATTTTTGGATTCAGGGGGTCTCAAAACAAATATTTTTGGTGAAACCTCGACATCGAATTTTTGGGTGGAATACAATAGATAGTTCCCCTACTTACTTACTTAGAGAAAGTAAAAATTGAATGCCATGATCGAGATTTGAACCACGGATCTACCGGTTACCGTCCGCCTGCTCTAACCACTAAGCTATTATGGCCAACATGCCAATATGACATTGGTTAGAATGCTGCAGACAATTTAGCAGGAATGTGGATATATACAATATTTCAATATAATCCCTAATTTCATAAAACAATTTAAAAATTTATAACTATGTCCAATCTAATCACATTTACGTGGTATGCTTCATATTTATATTTATACAATTTATACATAATTTGCCTAGAGCACAACTGTGTAATGTACAGGTCATAAAGTGAATCTGTAAGAGCTTGAAAACAATGAAAAATACAGTATCTGAAGATCACAGATAGCTACAATTTTCAATAGAACCACGGCATCTAAGTTTTACCTCCAGATAATGATGCACATTTCTATGTAAGAATCTCAAAGTATGAACAGCTACACTTTTCAAAAGTTGTAATTTTATTCAAGCTACAATCTTTACTGAGTACTGATGTATCTTATAGACGTGGCGAATGACATTGCTAGCATCTGCGCGAGAGACATCATACAAACTGATGCTGGGGGTAACTTCTCTGATTTCTAGTTGAAATAAACAAGAAACTCTTGATAATGCAAGCGGGCACCGTATTTCATCACGCACTATCCGTGATGTTTACTACACTGAAGTTGGAGAGATATTAACCTGACACTTCTGTGATCTTATAAATACGAAGAAACCACCACAAACCACTGCGGAACTTGCAACAATTCGCCACATCTAAAATGCCCCTGTACAACTTTCTGCCCCAATTTAGGATCTATATGAGGGTTGTAACTACAGTGTAAGGTAATATTAAAACACATAAAACTATTCTATGATTGGAAATAAAAGTTGAGATAGTTTTGGAGGTACAATAATGTTACATATAAGAAGATGCTTAGACTTTTACAAAGTTCTGCAGAACAATTGCACAATATTTTACCAGGAAGATTAAACAGCATAGAGTTCTCTAAAGCGTTGATAACTGATTTTGTACTATATCCTTGAAGGTCGTATGATAGGCCATAATTTTCTTCTGACAAGATCAGAGAACTAATTGGCATATACGGGTTGAAAATCAAATTTTTATCAGGTTCTAAAATCCAAATGTATACAGTTCAGTAGACACGATAGCAAATACATTCCTTAACAATAACGAAATTAGAATCTGGTGAGGAGAGCGTGATATGCAGCTGCACCCTTTTGTATTGACTTCTGAATATTTTAAACCTCCCTTTTTACGTCTTTGGGCACTCATTAAAATATATTAATAAACGGCCAGTGTTACTGATATTCATATTGAAACAAATGCGATTGAATTTGGTGACATGAATATGGAAGTGCTATAAACCCCTTCATTTACAACTTTTTAAAAAATATTTTAGTATCTATCTTCGTTGAAAGAACAGGGGTTTTCAATAGTGAAAGAATTATCAAAGGGTTAAATACGTTTTTACATATGAACTAAGATTTTCTAGCAACAACGCCAACTGTACAGGTAAATGATACAACAATTATAAGCTTATAAGGTACCAATTATTTTATGTTGTTTAATAAAATGCAAAACATTAACTGTTTTATTATTAAATACAAAATGATATTGCAACACGAATATGGCAGTGTGGGAGATTGCTCCGGTATGTTCCAGCACTTCCAATTTTTCCGCTGCTTCCATCTCCTTCAAGTACATTAAGACACCCTTCTACGACATTTTCCGAGCCACAAATTCGATAATGGCCGTAGAGAGTCACCTGGTAGCTGCACAAGGCCCTATCGTAATTAGATAGCCGTCATCCGCCATACAACCCGCACCGCGTTCCTAACTATCTCCTGGCAGAAGCTGTGAACTTGCTTCTAACTAGTGACAAAAAGAACTTCACATTCGGTTTATAAAACTTACTTGTGCTTTGCTAGTTTATGCTGGGAAAAGTTACATTAGATAAGTACTATACAAACTTATGCATAAAGCATAAATAGATGTCTCGTTGATGCAATTCTCATCTGGGCACTATTGTGCAGAGAATGTAATCATATATTTCCTTAAATACTTTCTCTGAAAGTCCATGATGCCATATATATATATATATATATATATATATATATATATATATATATAATGTTATATAATTTCAGTATATTTTAATGAACCTTCGGATCCATTCGCGTCATCCATCCTCCCGGAGGGTGCCTCGTCAGGGGCATAGGCACAAAAGATCGCCTTTCGGTCGAAGTGCTAGTTGCCCTTCCACATGTTGTCATTGGATCATTATTCCTGTAACATTAACAGTTTGAAAGGCATTCAATATTGCTAGTTTACATGTTCCCACATTCTCGGCTGTACCCTTAGGAATGTCAAGTGAACCTTCTTTTGTTCATAATGATGTTCTGCTGTGTTGCATACCTATCGGGCGTTACCTCATATAGACTGCGTTGTTTACGTTTTCTGATCATGTTTTACTAGATAGCTCTAGAAACCGGAAGCGTTGAACTTTGGCGCGTCTTGAAACTGAGAATGGGTATATAAAGGGCTACTTAACCTGTGGAACATTAGTGTCTCCAAAAACATTTGGAAATTTCTCTAAGTATACTATAACTCAGATTGAACACACTGATATGGTCACGAGTATTGTTGTTTCTAACCGAAAAGTACAACCTTTATTTTGATCATAGTGACCAAAGTTATGATCACAGGTTTTGGTGATCATTATATTTAAATTTCTCATTATATTTCTTAATTCGTTGTAATTTGTATTATGTCTGTTTGTCTACCAGCTCTACGAATACTACCACTAATGCTACCATTTACTACGTCATTTATGTACTGTACCAAAACTACCTGAGCCGTAGTTTTGGCAGAGCGCAACTCTACCTAGCACAATTTAGATACTAAATATAGCCATTATTTCACGTCTTCTTTGTTGTGGTAGGTGTGATCACTTTATAAATTGTTATCGACATAAATGAATCTTTAACAGTGTCGTCACGTGACACATTTTTTATCCTAAGTTAGAACGTTCGTAATTATCTGACCACTCATTGTTATAAACCGGCTGCAGCGTGCAGCGTGTTTGAGTGCCGTTCAGCACTGTCAGTCAATGTCAGTTTGGACAATTGTGTGAGCCAGCCCTGTTCAACACGGCGTCCATTAAACATTTTCCTGGCGCCCTTCATAATTACATTTTTATTCCTACGATTTTAAATATTAATCCCAATTTTAAGGGAAAACAATATCCTTCCAAATAACTTACCAGTACACAGACCCAAATAAACTTCGTCCTCGAGCCCTTAAACCCCACTCACTCACTCACTCACTCACTCACTCACTCACTCACTCACTCACTCACTCACTCACTCACTCACTCACTCACTCACTCACTCACTCACTCACCCACTCACCCACTCACCCACTCACCCACTCACCCACCCAGCACACACCCATGAAGCATGTTTGTTACATTCAAGTGTAAAGCTTGAGTTAAAGGAGTTTGTATACCTTCAAGCAGCTGGGCCACTATGGTGTCATAAACCTTTTTACTGAACAAGACAAGACAAATTCGCCTAAGCCCATTCCCTCCTTTCATAATTTGTAGTGGTAGGGAATGTGAGACAAGGTTATCTCATTCAGAACAACGCTAAAGCTGCGAACAATAAGTTTGCTCTTTTAAACGTAGACATTTGTTTCGACAATAAGGGAAAATGGTCATATTTTTACCAGGCATGCAGTATAAGTTGAGAACTTGCAAGCAAAGGTTAAGTTAAAAGTCTTGTGTTGTCATCAATTATTATTCTTAGTACAATATAGCTAAAAGGCAAGAAACTTACAATGTTAATAGTGACTGAAGGAGCAGTATTGTTTGTTGAATTAGAGGAGAACTCCTCTGTATATTGTGTAGGATTACTGTGTCTGTTCCTACAAAAGTAATGCAGAACCTAATTTTTCAAGAAAAAATCTTCGGCAACATCTATGATGAATTTCTTGTTGATTCCGAATTACGAAAACACCAGGTTAAAGACCTAAAATCTAAGTTGGTTTTACAAAACTACAAAGCCAGTAATAACATTAGCTCAACAAAACAATAACGTGACAAAGGCCTCTTGAAAAGTTTGTTATGTTTTAGCTAAAGTGAGAAAACGTTTTTCAGCAGTTAGAGAAACAAATATCAATGGCGTTCGTTGATCATGAAGATTAATCTGCACCCTTGTCTTCGTTAAAATAACTTCCGCTGTCTCAACAAACTGTTGGTAGACGGGTGGAACAGATATCTAACAGTTTAAGATCTCAATTACATTAGGAGCTACAATTGTATGAATATTTGTTGCTTCAGTTTGATGAAGGTACGGATACTTCTGATACCTGACAGCTGTGAGTATTTATTAGAATGAATTTACGGTTGCAAAATTGTAGAATTTTTGCTGCCTCATGAACGTACTGGGAAATTAAATATATGTAATGCATTCCTAAATTTTGTGAAATAGTAATATTCCACTCTCTAAATTTGTTGCTTTAGCAACAGGTGGGGGCCTGGAATGGCTAGTAGTAATAAAGGGTGTCTCGGTACAACCCAGAGATGTCCATCGTTTACGAAAGAAGGGGCTTGGGTTTATCTCCTTCCACTTTACGCGGTATTTGCCACTCTAACAATCGGACGTGCATTGTGTTGCGGTGGTCGTTTGGTTACATGAAAGCTGCGTTTGATTTACGAGCGCAGTTTTAAATCTATGCGATAAATATCTGTTCATTAGTGACTTCTTTGATCACGCTTACGTTTAAGAACTCTATTAATAATTTGCGACAAAATTGAAGTGCATAGCCTTAGAAGATACACCAAGTGATTATCACGTAGCATACCAGTTTCTGTCCGTCGCTAGATAATGACTGTCAGTCATAGCACAGTGGGCCAGATAGTCAAAATAGGACAAAAGTCCAAAAATGAAGCATTAAAGATGAGTAATTTGAAGCCTGGAGCTGAAACTAGAGATATTAAAGCTCAGAAAACCATCAATAAATCGTTTCTTAGCTCTTTTTGGCTTCTCTTTGGCTTTGTATAATTACGAGTAGATAAGTCCATTACTCAGCCAAAGTTAACATTTCCTTCTTTATAGTATTGCAGCACTGTTTAAACAGTGATACAACTGCAGGAATAAATACTCGTACTTCTGACGGTGAGTTTCAACTGGTTAATAAGTATTTAACATTTTGTAGAGTTTGATAATGGATATGTTGAGTTAAATGTGACACAAATAATAGTGATTAGGAAATAGCTTTGTTTATGTTCTAATAGATGTAACTTTCTTCTTTCACTATCGTTCACGTTGCTTTATGTGCTGAACGAATAAGTATACCTTACACAACATATCCTAAAGGTTTCATCTGCGTTTTGTTGCAGCTTTCGAATACAGAGCGTATTTTGTCTAGTGGGCACCCTGACTTTACATTGCATATGGTCAGTGCTTTACACGTCGAGACCTGTACACGCCATTGTTGGCTAGCCAATGTAACAAGTGCGTTTACGACTTTATAATTTCTAAAATAAATACTTCCAGCTACCATAGTGAAGAGGCTTTTTTCGCAATTAGAAAACCAATTGGAGTCATTTTACACCAACTTCAATTCAGAATGGCACAAATCTTACAGAAATAAGAGCAATTTTGAAATAAAATACAGTGGATCAGAATTTCCACATAACGATATGTTGAAAATCTACTCTCTCAACTCCTCTTGGCAGACCAAAGAAAAAAAATTTTTTCGTAAAGTAGCATGAAATGCAAGGGACGGAAAACAGAATCTCTGGGAACCAACTGAACAAAAGGAATGAAGCACCAGCACTTATAATGGATGTCAAATTCAGTATTGAGGCTCGAAGCAAGGAATATAAATGCTTACACCCAGCATATAATATAGTACGTGAGGTTAAGCTCATATGTTACTCAAACAAAGAATACACTAATGTCACACAAATTAGTGCTATAATAAATTTACATGGATTGCTAGACCATACACTTCGACGGATTATTCAAAGTATGCACTCAATCCCAGCTATTTTTTTCAACAGTATAACCTAAAGTTATTCCACGAATGGGAATGTGATGGTAGTACAGGTCATCAAGAATTTCGGCATATACTGATAAAAGTTGCTTATGTGATGCACAATTTTTTTTGGTCTCCTTTGTCCGCTTTTTCTATATGGTGAAGGAGATGTCAATACAAAAACTGTGTACTGGCAAAACCTGCAACCTTGTCAACAAACTACTTTAGGCCTAAGCACATCAAATTCATGTATGAGACAAGTGTTTTGGTGATTTCCTCTGGAATGGAGATAAATTGTAGCGCATTTTAATTACGAGTATATGCGCTTTAAACTGCACGCCTTTTTGTAAAGAAATACCACTGGTTTTACCTCTCTGCTAGTGTCCACTAAGTGCTAATTTATGGATCACAGTTCATAAATTCAGCAATGATATCCATTGGCCAAGTGTCTGAGGAGACCCAAGAGGCACGCAACAAAAATATTAAAAGGTTTCAATAGCATCATACAAGAATAAGTTCACGCCATAATACAATGAGTGATCTGCTGAACAATTTGTTGGTGTCATCGGACCCTTTAATTTCGAGTTTATGAAAGCTGTATAAAAAGCTAAAGACAACTTTCTCTGAAGAAGCTCAAAAGATGCTTTATTTGAGCGAAATAACTGATTTGCAAGGGGAAGAAGAAGAGAAAGTAAGCATGGAGAATTATCAGCAGCATTCGGACACTAATGTGGAGTACGATAATTCATCAAATGCATCCGTTTATTTGAGATAAGACCACTAAATAACAAAATATATTACATTTAAGCACTGATATGTGTTTCACAGCTGTTAATATTAATTGTACCCGTTCAATTGTTCCATAAACATACTTCTGTCCCATTTTGACTGCCATCTGTGCATAGGCGTGATTCACCCTCCGACTAAAAGAGGAGGTGGGGAAAGGCAGTTAATTACATAAACGTCTCCAAAAAGAGGTTATATATCATATACTAGGCAATTACTTTATTTATATATGACTTAATCATCCTTAAATGATGAATAAATTTTAAACAACAATTGTAAGCCTTCTTTTTACGAATGATCGAGCTTATTTTCTCTGGCATTCAAGGCTATTTAAATGTCTATGACGGTAAAGGTATAAATCGAAATAACACTATCACATATAACCAAAATATTTAGCATAGACACAACGCAAATGTTCCTCATAGCAGATTCTATAGAAATTGTGAGCAGTCTCAAGCAGTTTTCGTGGTAATATCAAGGAACCTATTCTAGCAGGAGGAAGAGATCATTACTGTGAACCATCAAGTCTGTGATGGATAATGATGATTTCAGATTTGAGAGACCGAAGGGATCTTCCATCACCACAAGAAATCAATTATTGGACTGGGATTCTCTCCACCCTGTCTACCTCGTTCCCTTAGGTCGAGTGCCAACTCATTGACGTTTCTTGTTCTCACCTTTTTCTTCCCTTTTCCCCTTGTACCTACCTGCCAGGAAACTTCCGCCCAGGAAACGAGAAAGTCGTGTATTTGTACGGAGGAGAGAAAATACTGTGGTAATATAGTTCCGGGATTTCCTAACATATTGTAACAAAACCGCAAAATTTCCAAATCCTGCCACTTTTCTAATACTATATTCCCATAAATGCACAATTTCTTTCTCTTTCACTTCTCTGCTATTAAAATTCAGAATTGTTCTTATGATAATCTTTCTCAGTCTTTCAATGTGTTTCTCCACTTTCACTGTTCTTTGACTATTAAGATACATTCACTCGACGACACATACGTACTTTCTGACAGGCTGGTCGACTCACTCACGTGACTGAAAAGTAAGTGTACACGACAACTTACACGCTAAACAAGTCAACTCTAAACTAACTCTAACTCTAAAACTCGAACTGACACCTACTCTATCACTCAACTAGCTGCTAGTTTCAGTTTGAGTTTTCTTTATTAATAAGTTTTGGCTTGGTACCGGCACATTATGCCCGGCTTACAGACCACAATTGGCATGAACATGCAGTTAGAAAAATTTACAATATATACATTTCTGTTGTTTTGTTATAAACCCATACGGTGACCAACCATAGGTCACCGAGAACAGTTCTTGCTAGGTTTTTCTATTATTACTATCTTTGAAAGTATATATGTATATATTTATATATACATATATATATATATATATATATATATATATATATATATATATTTATATACACACATGTACTCACAAATTCACTCCTGGACATACCGGAATAGTACGTCGAATTGTACACACACACACACACACGCACTTTCGCTGGGCACACCAAAAATATGCGTCCAGTTCGTGCACTGAACTTTTTACACTTTACTTAACTTTTTTACACTATTTACAGTTTTCCTGCGCGGACAGGTTGCAGCTCCTGGGTGGTTCCGGAGGCACGGGCGTTTGCCGTATTGTGTGTGCGGCCTGAGGTCTGGGTTGCATGGGCGCGCATTAGTCGGCGAGCCGTGCCGCGTCTAGAACATTTTTATTCCAGTATGTTTGCGGTGCATCGGCTCGCCTTTGCTAATGATGGCGATCACGTAGTTTTCGTGGTTCCTAATTCGCGTCCATGTTGCCTTGGCTCTTTTTGTTATAATAATGAAAATAATGCAGATTCAGTTTCCATGGTTAAGAAAGCAGTAAAGTAAAGCAATCTAAACCACGTATTTTAAGTTTAAACTAAGGTTGACATAAAGGGATACATTTTCCCTATAATGCACGTCATTATTGTCATTCATTAAAAGCTAAAACAATAGTAATTGCTTTTAATATACAAATAAAACTATTTTTCCTTTTTTCCTAAAACAATTATGATTTTTGTAGATTACCAAGTTGAAGCAAGACTAATGATCCCTCTGTCATAAATGACAGCTACCAATGCTTATACCTGGCGAATGAATTTGTCGTCTGTCCTTCCCTTCCCCCTTACTTCTAGTAATGCCAGGCGATGCTCCCCTAACCTTCCCTCCATCTGAATGTACCCTCTGCTTAGCCGAGGTGAGAACATGCGATGTGCAGTTGCCACATTTCTCTCAGAAATTACATTTGTATGTTACTTTACAATTTACATTTTGTATGTTACTTTAACATTTAATTGTTTACATTACATCTATTTTTATTAAACCATTATAAATGCATATCATTATTCTTGATATAATTTACTAAGGCCAATACTGCAATTTCGGTGGCGGCTCGTGACTTATTGCAGTAGGTGTGCAGTATATTACATCTGCACTTTCTCTCTCTCTCTCTCTCTCTCACACACACACACACACACACACACACACACACACACACACACACACACACACACACACACACACAGAATCTTCCCCGAACATTTAGTACCAATTCACAATTCGTATGGGCAATAAGCCATGTTTGCCATTTTTTGTTTTAAATGACCAATATCACCACAGCCATTATTTACTAAGTGCCATTTCTCTCACTTGCAAACAAAAAGCACGGAAAACAGAGTAGCGCATATCAACGAACAACGTTTATACACACTTTTGTTATAGTTTCTTGTAGCGACCTTCCCTTTACAGTTAATCAATTTAAGTAAATTTACTGGTGGCAGCAGTCTATTCTCTGCTTCTCTTTTAAGGATAAATCCGAAAAAATTATTTAATTTAGTTTCCCAATTTTCACACCAGCATACAATCAAATTCCACGCTATGAGTAGACACAACTGCATACAGCTAGCTATTACAAATACAAATGTAATACATAATGTAATCAGAGCAAGAAAATAACTCAAACTGAAGTATTGGCTTTAGTAAGACAGAACAATTAGCATGTATAATTATATTTAATAAAATGGATGCAATTATGTTTGCAATATTATTATAACTCTTATTTTAATACAGAAAGCGGCTAGATTATATTTACAAACGCCAAGTTGGAAAACCGTGTAACAGGCTAAATGAGAAGGAGCGAAATGTTCATAGGTACGAAAACAGAGAAGGAAACAACATTGGACTTACACGAGAATACAGTGCGCTTGCACGGTAAAAATCGCAACTCTTGGATTTGTCGATTATGCTGCGTTAACTGCCATATTCCCAAATACAAGTTTTGCCCTACTCCCCTCGAGCTCTCGCCGAAAAGCTTCCTTTACCAGTGGCAAAATCTCGTTTATGCGTCTCTACAGCTCATTGACCAAATGCGCTGGCGTTTGGGAAAAAACGGAGGGAAGATTAAATGAGTAAGTCCATAGACAATAAAGTTCGATCTCCTAGTTTGCATGCCTATAGACTTACAGACGTAAATACACATTCACATACAAATCAAAATTAGTGGGTGTGCATGTCCGAGTATGTGATCACCCAAGAACAGCCACTACCATACCACAGCCACAAGCCCACAAAATATATTTCTTTTTTTTTGCATACTCATAGCTTTTACTCGTGCGAGGTAAATTCTGCTGTATAGTGAGGGAATTGACATGTGTGATCAGTGTGCTACCACCTAGCGAGATTTATGTGAAACAGATAAGCGAACATGGGTTCCCATTGTAGGAAACGTCAGTTAGTTGGATCCAGTAACTTTAACGTCTGTCTCAGTGTGCTGCTACCTAGTGGCATTGGCGCATTGATATTCACACCGATATGTGTGCACGCTAGTGACTATTTTGGCCAATAAGACAATGACGTAATGTCAGCTACGCATGCGCAAAGGTTCCTAAAAATGTGTACAACTGGAGATGTGCTAGAGATCATGATGCCAAACTTCCTCCAGTTCAGAGGAATAACGCGGTAGATCAGAATGTTGTATGTTTTAGATTACCGTATCTGTATAGCGTTCAGTAGCACTTAAAATAAAATTAACTAATAATGCCGCAAGGTGTCAAAAGCTAGGGTGTTGCCCGCCTCGGTAGCGTGATGGTTAGCGTGTCTGCCTCACGTTCAAGAGGTCGCGAGTTCGAATCTCGCTTAGGGTAAGTTATCCGGTAAGGTTTTTTTTCGAGGTTTTCCCTTATCCTGAGAAGACGAATGTCGGGTAAGTTAAAACTCCATGGACCTCGGGCTCATTTGAGCATCATTTTACTAATTTCATTTCATTCGTTCGTCCGATATGACACAATGTTGGAGGACGTTAATTTAAAAAAAAAGCTAGGGTGTTCACGTGCTCTTGTGTTCTTATAGAGCAGCCGCCAAGGTTCAATTTAGAATAGGTGTATTTTCTTACCGTGTTTGTTATTGTTTGTTATGCTTGTGTTTCTGGTAACAAATAACATGCAGCTGTGTCTACTCATATCGGGAAATTTGATTCTATGCAAGTGTGGAAATGAATAGTATTACGAAACTAAGGAGATAAATCTTTCGCGTTTATTCCTGGTATAGAAGCTATTTTCCCTGCACGAGAGAGAAACGGCACAACAAGCATTATATAATGCTTGTTGTGATATTGTTATATTTGTTAGGTATTTAAAACAAAAAATGGCAAGACATGAACGCTCAGTTGCCCAAATGAATTGCGAATTAGAACAAAATGTTATGGGAAAATAAATTGATTTTGTGTGTGAGTGTCTGTGCGTACACGTGTGTCGGAGAGGGAGAGAGAGAGAGAGAATGAGTGAGTGAAGGTGGAGAGGATGTAATATACTGCACAAACATTGTGACAAGTCACTAGCCGCTACTGATCAAACCTTCGACCTTCCGAATGCGACTCGCACATACTGCGGCACCTGCTCACTTAGTTACCTACGTCAGTGGTGCACACAGACGTCCCTTATATAAGTGCTCTTATGCCTTGTGCTTAAGCAACCATGTGATAATTGAACTTATATGTCTAGCCACCTCCGTTTACCATACCTATTTATTTTACTGCATTCATAAGAGGTTTGCGTCATGATATTGGAACATCTAATCCGGTGCTTGCCAGAGGATTGAGGCAACTTAAGACAGACAGAGAGACAG
Source organism: Tenodera sinensis (assembly GCA_030765045.1). NCBI lineage: Eukaryota > Metazoa > Arthropoda > Insecta > Mantodea > Mantidae > Tenodera > Tenodera sinensis. The sequence continues at coordinate 74,578,172 of CM060967.1, forward strand.
GGAGAAGGAAAGAAAGAAAGAAGAAAGGAAAGAAAGAAAGAAGAAAAGAAAGAATAAAAGAAAAGAAAGAAAAGAAAAGAAAGAAGAAAAGAAAGAATAAAAGAAAAGAAAGAAAAGAAAAGAAAGAAGAAAAGAAAGAAAGAAAGAAGGAAAGAGAGAAAGAGAGAAAGGAAGGAAGAAAGGAAGGATGGAAGGAAGAATGGAAGGATGGAAGGAAGGATGGAAGGAAGGGTAGAAGGAAGGGTAGAAGGAAGAAGAAAGAAAGAAAGAAAGAAAGAAAGAAAGAAAGAAAGAAAGAAAGAAAGAAGGAAAGAAAGAAGGAAAGAAAGAAAGAATAGAAGGATGAATGGAAGGAAGAAGTAAAGCGCGATAAATAAAATCTGGTGACACGACTTTTTCTATCCGTCAAATTAACACACATGTCTACCTCTTGTGCTGATCGCACTTATTTTGTTTTATGGAGGCACCTCCTTTGTTTCGCAACTCTCGCTTTCCCCGCTGGGTTGCGCTAGTGTCTTCCTATGGGTTGCCTCTCGGTGAAAGGAGACGAGAGTCGGAGTGCTCCTTTCGCGCCGTGCGGGGTAAGTTGTTTTGGCTTTAACTAGGGCTCAGGGTCCACGCGAAACATTTAGGCTTTCAGATAGGCTGAAGACTGCCTGACTCCTCGCTTGAGAGGGAATTGACTGGGGGTTATGCAAATTGGTTTGTTTTACCTGTATTTCTGTTGTGTTTCGACTTCCATTTCTGTATAAATTATTGATCCATAAAGGTTGTAGTTCTCGGAATTTTTAGTGCTCTCTTCTTTTCAGTTCCTCCCCCCCCCCCTTTCTCACGATTGTACCTAAGCCCCTATGGTTCACTCTATAATGGGTAATAATGATCTTAGGATACGTTGTCCAGATATACTTCAAATTGATAAAGACTTAATTACAATGCTATAAGGAATAGCATTCATATGTTTATATCAGAAGTTTCAAGGCACAGATTCAGAAGTCTTAATAGCGAATGCTTTAGTAAGAAAAGGGAAAGAAAATGTGAAAGAAACGCTGTCATCCAAAAGTGCCATTAGAAGTACACTTGAGAAAATGTATACACATAACAGAATCTCTGCAAAAGGACTTCACTATAGCAAAATGTGTGCTGTGTCATCCTTATACAGTTCTCTCTCTCCCCACTGTTATACTTCTATACTTGTTCTGCAAACTATTATCAAAGCTAATTTTTCTATCTTCCTCATATTGGCGAAAAAATTGTCGTATTGTCAAATATATAAAATGAATTAGCGGATCAGTTTGTGTGGTTGTCTGTTGATGAAACCCCTGATTCTGAGCGCCGTTCTATTGCTAATATAATCGTGGGTGCTTCAAATAATGAACAAAAGACTACATCTTATCTTCTTAATGTGTGCGAATTGTGGACCACTGACAATGTAACTATGACCCAGTTTGTCATGGACTCTTTGAAATTACTATGGCCATGTAGAATCAAATACGACCCGTTACTTTTATTTGTTACTGATGCAGGTCCTTATACGGTAAAATCAGAACAAACTGTGAAAGGTATTTTTCCTAACTTAATTCATATAACTTGTTTGGCACACGCTCTTCATCGCATGTCTGAGAAAATACGCAATTCTTTCCCATTAGTAGATAGATTTGTGTTCAGTACAAGGAGAATTTTGTAAATCTCCTAAAAGGGTTAAGTTGTTTAGATCAACAGCACCTAATATCCGACTTCCTCCTGCACCAGTGTTAACTCGATGGGGAACATGGGTCGATGCAGTTTTATATTATGCTGAGCACATAGAAATAGTCGAAGAGGTTGTTAATTCATTGGACTCTAAAGATGCTTCATCAATAGAAGCTGTGCAAAATATTCTGTCAGGCACTGGGTTAAAAGGGGATCTTAGTTTTATATCTGACCATTTTTACTTTCTTACCAACAGCCATAACGGCATTGGAAGCTGTAAGATCTCCTTTGCAGGAATCACTTACTGTCTTTGAAAAAAGAATGTGTGTTCTAAGTTCGGTTCCTGGTAGCATAGGATAAAAAGTGAAAGAGAAAGTGAATTATGTAATTTCAAAAAATTCTAGTTATAAACAGATGTGCGAAATTCGAGGCATCCTCGAAAGAAAACCATCTGTCACACCAAGAGAGAGTCACTCTCTGTGAAGCAGTTAACATCATTTAAATATGCCCCGATAACATCTTGTTACGTGGAGAGAAGTTTTTCACGTTACAAAAAAGTGTTTTGTGAGACAACAGACGATGTTTTACAATAAATTGAAAATGTTTGCAAAGTATTGGTTGTGAACTGCAATTTAGCAGTTAATACTAGCAGCAGGACCACTTCTACTTCAACCTCTAAGGAATAAGGTAACTTTTTTTTTATTATTTATACTAACTCGTTTTGTCTAATGCAAATGGACATTAATTGTTTTACTTAAATAGTGAACATTTCTTGGCATATTTTTAGGTTTCTAAGAGCACATTTGAATGCATATTTTAGTGTTTTTTAGGACATGAACTTCCGAGCCCTACTTCCCCTAATTGCTTTACGTACTAGAGAAAGTAAACATTATCACTCATATTTTCAAACCTTTGTGCATATATTTGTATAATTTAATCAATTTGGACGAGAAGTTGAACAATTACGTCCTAGGTAGGAAATTGTGGGCTAGTCATAATTTTCAAGATGTAACCATGTAATGCCGGATAAGACAGATGCACCTCTATAAATCTATATAAATGGCTGATATGCTAGGGTATGGGTTGAACACTGAAATACAAAGTTACCCATGTGCACTGTACCATAGAAAACAACTATTTGCTTCTGTTTCTGTCGAGTCCGATCCTCTTTGTTACTTCCGTTTTCCACCCTTGTCCTTACGTATAGGGCAGAACCACATTGCAGACAAGATGGCCCCAGGTCTATCCAATAACATTCCCCTGTCCCCTCTACCCAAACAAGATTTGTCTCCTTCGATCGGGAGTCCTGCTCAACAATCGGAAAAGAGATTAAGAGGAAATTCTTCGGAAAATTAAAACCAGTATACTACAAGATACCACTGACGACATTTTTATTTTCCAAAACTATCTTGTGATTAGAAACGGATAAAAGATGCTCTTACCAATAGTAGCGTGGTCGTATCTTATAAACAAGAACTAAAGTATGGGAACATAAACTAACAGCGGTCGAAATGTAGTTGGATAAAAGAAAACTAGAACGATGGGGAAACTTGTTAAAGGAGAAAGTATACTAATACTGAACTCACTTTACTGATAGTAGTCACAAATAATAGAGATAAAATTTTTACGGCGATTAAAAGTTAATTAAGAATGTAATAACAAAATAATTGTTATTATAATAATTAGTAGTAATAATAATTAACAATAATAAACTAATGAGAATAAAATAATAAAGGTGATAACAATATGGCAACAACAATAATATCAATAACTAAAATAATAATAAAATACAACAATAACATTAATAAGAAACGAAGAAATGCCAATCAAACTTTGCGCGCCCTCATGTTTATATGGATTTTGTTACGGCAATTTACAATCTGTAATCCGTAATGTTAGACAATAGCAGCACTTACAGGAATGGGTTTATTTCCTGGAAAATAAAGTCTTGCAAGTGAAGTGGAAAACATTTTAACACTGTTCCTCTCTGTTATCACGCGCTGCAAATGCTAGTTGAAGCTTGGACATTTCCTTACCGCTCGCTGCAGAGCGAAGTTCACGCACGCCACTGACTGGATTTACCCTGGTTATTTATGCAACTCTTTTATCGTATGAAGGGCTATCTACTTACCGGAATGCCGGCTGAAGTAGGCTACCTGGCATAATGACGTCCATTACAGTGGTGTGTAACCGCTGCATTATAGCATAGTCGAGCGTAAACGTAATTAAGCTTCAATCCTACGTAAACACATAAACAACAACATTTGGTAGAAAATATTTCTTAAGGAACTTGAATACTCTGACAAGAACCGTGTTCGATTGAAAGTATACTATTGGCATTATTTCGAACGTAGCATTTTTCATACAACTCAAATCTCATTTCAAGTACGAAACTACTGGTTTTGAAGTGCAATCTTTTTATCCAAAGCTGAATGTTTCCTATTGCAACAATAACTAAACCATCGAAATGACCTGCAACTCGAACCTTACTGAGTCAAATGCGGAGATTTTTCTCTACCTTTTCCCTTTCTCATACCTTTTCTAACCCTCTCTTTCTTTCTCGTATTTTACTTTCTCGCTATCCACTTTCCCAGGTATCTATCGACCTCTCTCTCTCTCTCTCTCTCTCTCTCTCTCACACACACACACACACACGCACGCACGCACACCACCTAGGCGGCCCGGGTTCGATCCCAGGGACCCGCATGTGGTATTCGTGGTGGACGAAGCGGTGTCAGGGCGGGTTTTCTCCGGGTACTCCGGTTTCCCCCGCCATCTCATTCCACCGGTTTTCCATCTTCATTCCATGTATCATCAGTGTCACCGCCTGCGGTGCCGTAGTAGTAAAAGCGGGCGTTAAACATTACAACAACAACACGCATGAAGGCACGCACGCACCCACACACACACACACACACACACACACACACATACACACATACACACACACACAATTTTAATCTTTCCCAGATTTGTTGGCATTATAGAAAGGCTGTTATGTACCTATTATTACTTTATCTACTGGTAGTAGGGGAATTATTGTATTCCACCCAAAAATTTGATGTCGAGATTTCACCGGAAATATATGTTTTGAGATCCCCTGAATCCAAAAAAAGCGTTTTTAGAAAAAGGTCCGTGTGTGTGTCTGTGTGTCAGTCTGTGGACAGCATAACTAAAAACGACAAGTCGATTAAAAACCAAAGTTGGTATTTAAGTTTAATGTCTTTCAAGGATGCGACACGAAGATTTTGAAAATAGCCCCACCCTAAACTATCCTTTACATGGAAAATTTTTCGAAAATTTTGATTTTCTTGAAAATGGCTCTAACGATTTTGATTAAAATGTCACATGTTTGAGATATTTTTATTATAAATGAAATGTATATCTTGAATTTTCTGGCTATAGCCCCTGTAGTCGTATTCACTGTGGACGACTTTTGCATAACTGATAAACTATTAGAGAAAGACCAAATTATACTCTACAAAAAATGTAGATCTTGCTACAATACCCAATTTATATTCCAATAAATTTTCTTTTAGGGTGAACCATTTCGGAGATATTCCCTGTTATGTGTGTGAGTTTCGGAAAACTTAGAACTTTCGTTAAATGGATCATCGTTGTTCATTTTTTATATGTTAAGTGTGCATAGACAACAGAATCTCAAACATTTGACTATCGCACAAATCCTACTGTATTATAATATCTCTCTTGCAGCTACAATGAAATAAGCAATAAGATAATTTGTACAAATGTTTATCTCAAGTAACAAGAAAGAAGAAATAGGAATAAGAGTTTGTAAGAATGGTTAGTACAAAAGTAGAGACAGTCATGTAAGTGCAACACATCAGAGTTTTTAAGGGTATATTTGGTGAAATGTTAATAACCTGTTGTCAACATTCTCGCAAGGTAATTACCGTGGACCTATTGCATTCGCTACCATAAACTTGGAAATAGTACAGCAAGGATTCATGCTGAATTAGCTTTCGAGATTGAAATACTGCCCTGCAACTCAGAATTTCAGATATGGCAATTTTCTAGCTCAGGAACATCTATCGTATCCCCTCTGACTTCAAAAACAGGTTTTAGGTGAAAATAAATTGGGCTGGGATAAAGAAATTGATTTCGCTTTTCGCTTTATACCATGTTAGTATCGGTTCTTCATTGAAAGTAATATACACATAGGGTGGTCCATATAAGTGCTACCTCTCAAAGGAACATAAAAAACAAAATTCCCTGTGTTTCAAATCTTATAGGAGCAAGGGACCTCCCATATTGTGAGACTGAAAATATTTTCATGGGGCCCAAGCTCACAATTTTAAATAAAACCATGGTCATTTTTGTGCATTCTAGTTCCCACAATAAACTAAGCAACTTCTTTTAAAACAGAACATACCAAAAAGTTACCATGATTTCATTTAAATATCTGAATTTGCACCCTGTGGGTCCCGAAAGTGATCCCATTAAAATATTTTCCATACCACAATTTGGAAGGCCCCTTGTTCCTATAAGATTTGGAATAATTTTGTGAATTTTTGCGATCGTTTAAGAGATATTCACCTGTAACGCATTATATGGGTCGGCCACTGCGTCCCCCACCTCTGCCCACTACAGCCGTCCTTGTTGGGGTGCAGCACTCTAGGATGGGACGTGGTCAGCGTCCCGAACCCTCCCGGCCAATTATGCGGCCTTCGCGACCTGGGGTAGATACACTAAATGTAAAAAATAGACAAATTAATTCTGTTTTATATATCCCGATAAGAGAATTATTTGATTTAATATGCAGTGAATTTTGAGGTAACTTTTGGATATATCCAGAATAATGATACAGTATATTCCATTACTATGCTAGTTTGCCGCTAGTAGACAATCATTTTCCTCACCTTGCTAAAATTTGATGCTTTAAATCAACCTATAAGAAACCATGCTTCTCTTCTAAGGCAAACTCTATTATGTGTCGGCTTGTATTTCATTCTCTGAAAGATAAGCGTGATACGAGAATGGAGTAATTAAAATTAATTGCATAGGAACCCGGGTAAGGTTGAACTACAGTCTGTTCTCTTTAACCCTTCATCAACAGATTCTTAAAACTCTGCCTGTTACTCTTCAAAGCGTTGAAGTACTTTAACGTAGCTTTCAATAAAAAATACTGAGACGACTCGTCAAGAAATAAGAGGTTTGTTAAGTAGAGGTGTTAGACGAAAACTAGAAAGTTTTGCAACATGTCTGTGTAAGCGGGGTATGTGGACAAAATAGTTTATAAAGCCTTGTGTCTTACATCCATATGACTTTATCCGTTCAACAGACTTCTCAAAATAGCTTAATCTTTGATGTACTGTGCTATAGCAAAGATAAATGTTTGTATAAATGATTTTATTACATCCCTAGTATCTACATATTTGCTTGCATAGAATGGGAGTAGGGGAATACATTAGGTAATAGTCAAATATTTTAAGAGGTGGTCGCTAAGTGATGCCTTTAAATGCCACTCTGTTTGCAAGACCAGGGAAAAAACGAATAACCACATCCCATTTGAGATCTGAATAGGCATTTTAAAATTGAAAGCAATAACAAGATATATCTTGGAAATAGTTAATTCCACAAAAAGGAAAAAAGAAAGACAAAAGACAAATTATGTGCCTTAAGGAGATGTAAGTTTTTTGTGAAGTAAGATTTTGTGGATATCTTACGGTGCACTAATTATGCAAAGGTCATTAAGAATGAGGAGCACTTCAGAGGCCTTTACCAGAAAATTTAATATACGCATTTCATTTGTCATGAAAATATCTTAAACATATGGTAATTTAATAGAAATATTTAGAGCTGTTTTGGAGAAAATAAAAAAATTTGAAAATCTTCACACTGAAAGAGTAGATTTTGATGGGAGACATTGTTGAAAAGCTTAGTGTGACGTCCACTGAAGATGCTAAAGTTAATTATAAAATTTTGTATTTCATTGAACCTTAATTTTTTGAGTTATGCCGTTCACAGTCAGGCAACAAGACAGACGGATACAAACACGGAGATCTTTTCCTAAAAAATCTTTTTTTTATTTTATTCAGGAAGTCTTAAAACATGTATTTCTGGTAAACTCTCATTTTCGAATACTTCATCTAGTTACCATAAGCACGTATTAGGCATAATAAAACAATTATGTTAAATTCACATAACCTTCGCTGCTCATTCTTCTACAAAAGTTATTAGATACTGTTATTATTCTAGTTACTTCAGGTTAATCGAAATATACACTTGTAGAATTTCTTTGAATAAATATTTCCTTGCAGATACAATGGGAATGGGTGGATATAGTAAGCTTAAGTATTGATAAAATATTCTAAGAAGTAGTCTCTATGTGATGACATTAATTTCATTCTCTTTGCGTGAGCGAAGTAATAAATTATAATTTGATGCAATAATAATACTTTAAAACTATGACCAATAAGAAGGGATATGTCGGAAATGGTAACTTCACAGAAAAATGAAAAATTGGATTTTAATGAGATTTATATTTTTATATAGTAATATTTTGTGCATTGCTTACGGAATGAACTTAATTTCTCCTGAACTCATCTTGCACTTAGGGTAGTTTAATCAAAATTATTACAGCCATTTTTGAGGAAATAAAAAAATTCAATGCAAAGGGTAGTTTGGGATAAACACCAAGCTTTGTATTTAACCGAGTTTTCGTTTTTGAGTTATTCTGTTCATGGATATACGACAGGCACACATACATTACTAGCGTGGCTAGATAGGGAATGACGAACCATAGGAGTGTAGAGGAGTATAGGGGGAGGGGAGTGCGAGGCATAAGTTGCATGTTATAGTTCACCTAACAGTTACAGAGCACAGAATAGTATGATCGCTAACGGGGACAAAAGTTTCGTTCCACAGCAGGCCACTATTAGTTTCATTGTGCCGTAACGCCGGCCCTCCGCCAAAGAGACGCTCAAGATGAAGCTATATCTCACTAGCTCTTGTAAATACGCGGCCCGATGACAATGGAGCGCTCAGAGCAAGGACTACAATGATCGCAGCAGAACAAAGTGTTTCCAACAGAACGAGAAACTGTTCACGTTTACTAAAGGGTGGATTTCGAGAAAAGTTCGTTCTGCGTTATTCTGGCCTGTATACGCGAATATAGTGTTGAGAGAAGGGAGTATTTAAGTGTTGAACGAGATAGGTGTTAATTTTACTTAAGCCTGTTTGACTGAGTGTGAGTGTATCGTCGGATCTAGTTGTTTGTGACAAAGAGAGAGAACACTAGTAATGTATGTGTCAAGGTTACGAGCGGAAAGAACAGCTGTGAGTTGGAAGGTCATGACGAATAACTGTAGTCTGGGTTAACGATAAAAAGAGGACTTGTGTTTTTGTGATTAAATTTCAGAGAAAATAAAGTATTAGGAAAAAAAAAAAAAAAAAAAAAAAAAAAAACTGGACTTGTTCTTTGTCAGAGTATATTTTTGCCTCACTTCCGGTCTTCTCTCTGTTGAATATAATTACGTTGCTTGTGTGCCTACTGTTTCCACTTAGAAATGTTTACCAAGTATTTAAAGTAAATATATATGAGTAAACATTTAATTATGCAGAACTGTAAGTAAATCTTCGCTTCAAATATTACAATTTGACTTGAAAGTACATCGATTTAATAAAATAAGACAAATAATGGCGAAAGTTCACTTATTGCTTTTATTTTTGTGATAAATATATTTCTTCCTACACACGGAAAACCTGAGAAAGGATTCAACACTGCTACGAAAAAGCGTAGTAGGCTTTAAGTAAATCTTAAAACAGAACCTGCAAAATATTCCAACAACTTGCTACGGTTCCACAAACTATAATCTACAAAAATTACAAGCAAGCAGTTTTCCGCCAGTCACTTTTATTTCTCTCAACTTCAATTTATTACACCGAAGCCCGATTGCATAAAGTTAATCTGAGTTCAACCACTTGAAACTGATCTTCAGTCAAGCTGAACTTATACTTTTTGTTGTATAAATATTATACTAAGTTCATGGCATCTTAATGCAAAATAAAGCTTGCTGTTGTATAAATCTTATTCTAGGTAATGGCATGTTGAACTAAGATAAAATCTGACCGGTGAATTTTCTTCAGTTAACTTGATCAGCAGAACTTAGATCAAACAAACGAATGGTACAGTTTTAAGCAAAACAATAAAATGGTAAGTAACGCATTTTTGTAGTTATTTGGGTAACAGGGTTCTTTCAAATTGTATAATGTCAAAACAAAAAAAAAAAAAAAAAAAAAAAAAAAATTACAGGATGGAGAAGCAAAAACTTATTTCTCCTAATCTAAAAAATGTGACGCAAATGGTAAAATGTGAAGAAGTTATTGTAAGGTTTACTTCTAAAAACATTAAAATTTGCAAAATTGCAATTGTGTCCTTCAAATTTAAAGAACATGCTTATATATGTTTTGATCCAATAATTGGTAGAGTATTCACATAAAGCAGATTAATAAGGTAAGTATATTACTAACCAATGATTTTGGATAAATTTATTAACCTTGATTTAAAAACCCCAGTGAATTCCTTCCATGCAGTTTCTTTCGGAGAATCTGAGACTGTGTCGGTTCTTTTCCCTTTCCTCTACTCCCTCCAGAACTACGATATGCCGAAAAATAGGTGGAGCAACTATGCTTACAAGTATATGCTTTTGCGTGGTGCGAAAATAGTGAAAAGTCACAACATGGAGACGCAAAGAAAAGACAAGATAAATGCCTCAGAAAAAGAGGAAACTGCACCAAATGCAAAAGCTAACGTAGATGGACACCAGTAGTTTCAAGAAGCAACAGAATTAAAATTACAAGTTAGTGCAATTATGGCTGACACAAATTTAATGAAAGATTGCTCAACACAACATCCAATCCCAGTCTTGCCACACTTTTTGCCCTTGTATAACTATACAGCTGCATCCACAAAATCAATTTGCACAACAGTAAAGAGGATAGTAATGGCCCGCTATCAGCCGCTATTACATTTTATGTCTGCCATAATACAGAACTGGCTATACTAGAGCAGAGCTTATCAATACCAGGGCAACGTTACATGCAGAAATGACAAATAATAGTTCTGAATTATCGAGTACCGATATTTTGTTTATTAACGACACTTTCAATTGTTAGGATAATGTCAGTGCTGCCAGTTTAACGACGTTTTGTCCCGTAGGAGTTCTTTTGCATGATAGTATATTCACCAACATAGGTTTCTACTTTTATGCATACTTAAAAATCATTGGTTATAAGGGAACATGGAAAAAGGTTCATTGGTAAAAGAAACTAAAACAGAACAATTATGATGATTTGGACATATGAAAAGGATGGTTGAGGACAGTGTGGCGAAGAAGATACGTTTAATGGACAGTAGTGGGATGTAGGAAGAGGGGAAAAACAAATTAATCTGGAAGCAAAGAATGGTCTAAATCAGGCATCGGCAAACATGTACTCAATGAGGTGGCACTATGACGTCTCAACATGCAACCCGCAATGCACATGACGCAAAGTGGAACAGGGGATGGCATTGACCTTCGTACAGAATCAGTGCTGGACTCACTCACTTCAGAGTACAATAAGGAATAGTACATATACTTGAATCCAGCTATTTTGGTCTACGATACTTTAGGTAGGCCTTGATATTTGAGCAATATATTTCAATTCACTTCTATTTGCAATGTACCTACCATGAAAATCTAGTGATATATCACAAGTAGCCACTCTCAGTACAGCACGCAAATTAACATCTGTTAATCGTGATACAAGATTTTTTGAGATTCAGTTTCTTTTCTTCTACACATTTCTTAAATGCTTGAAATAATTCTGTCCCTGTTGTATGTTCCCTAAGCGGAATGACTTCAAGCATATATTCTTGTATCGAGAGGTTGTTAGTAACTCCACGATGGAAAATTACCAATTGTGCCGTGTCAACGTTGTCAGTGCTTTCATCCAACGCGAGAGAAACGGCTATAAATTTATGGACCTCGGTTTGTAGTCTTTTTTTCGGTTATTACGGCTATTTTATGTATCCTTCTCTGTATGGTTCGTGGTGATAATGCAATATTACTAAAAATATCATATTGTTCAGGGCAAATTATGTTGGCAACTTTACTCTCACATTTTTTTATGAAATCTCCATCACTAAAACATCTCAGTGACTGAGCAATCTCCAAAGCAACAGCATAGCTGGCGTGAAGTTGTCTATCAATTATAATATTTGAATTCATATTAGGCGTATTATCTGAATATTGCTCTTTGAGCTGTTGCAGTTGATTAGTACAATCTACACTTGAAAAAAAAAATGAAATGAAATGAATAAAGGACACTACGTCGGTGTTATGCTACTTTAAATCGTGGTATAAATTTATGAATACAACATGCTTGTCTATAATTGTATGGTGATCTTATGACATGTATCATAATGCCGCTTGATGTTCCATTGATGAGTGCCTTTTTGAACTTTAGAACACAACAAACACCTTACGCTCCTTACATGCTGTGAGAAGAAATTATCAAAGTGCTATTCTAGATATCAAATTTAATAGACCAGGAATAATTAGATGCACTCTAATTCTATGAATATACTAAGACTTTAAGTTAAATAAACTAATATCCTTCAAAGTTATAAATAAAGAAATTTATCTTTACACTATGACAGGCATGTTTAGAAGTGCAGGTAAATACGACAGCACAGTCCGCCCGTGATCGGTGTGTATGCAGTGCCAGTTAAGGCTGCGAGGGAGGGGGAGACAGAGTAAGCGCTGCCCCTGACACGTCATAGTTGCGAGGCCTCATTGAGTACATGTTTGCCGATGCCTGGTCTAAATAATGAAAGAAAGGAGATCGAAAGATGGAACCTGGGAAGACACAGAAAAGTGGAGAACATCTACAATTCCTAAATGAATGCAGGAAGATGTGAAAGCCATTGTAAACCTGGAATAGATAGAGAAAATATTGGTTTGTGCTGGGTTTGAACTCGCGACTTTAGGATCCCTAGACAAGGTCCTAATCAACTGAAGCACCCAGACAGATGTCGGGTACTAGAGTAGAGCTTAGCACTACTAGGGGAGAGATATAGCCAGAATTAGCAAATAAGATTGAAAGATCAGGTATGTATCTATGTTTGTGAAGGCTTCCACGGCCGGTGTCATTTATTTTTCTTGGTTCTTTCGGTGTGGGCCGCGTTATGTTGCCGACGTTTCGCAACTCATGTGGTCTGCTTCTTCTTGGGCTATGTGCACATGACCTACAAAATGTTGGCAAACAACGCCTACATAACGCGGCCCACACCGGAGGAGTCAAGAAAATAATAGGTATCTATTCTCTATGTTAGGATAGGTTTTCAAATGCAAGAACTCAAAATTAAAGTAACAGAATGGAGAGAAGGGCAAGCTAGGATATTCAAGGTTAGCTCAAATGATAGAAAATCTCAAATCTAAGCATCAGAAGCTAAGAGTAGATGTAAACAAAAATTGGACCTGGAATCTGCACAAATGACTGAAATGAGGTTAGAATACACTGAAAAGAATGCAAGTAACACAGCTCTACTTCTCTCAAGAAGTGAATGAACAAAAAGTAGGTATTAGCTTAAGCCACACAACAGTAGAATTAAACAGCAGTGTAGATGAAGAAAGTAGTTCGATAAGAATTGAGAATACCATGACCTCTTAAATACTAGCACAAAGATCTTATCTGAAAGAGCAAATACTAACTAGGAAGAATTTAAAAATGAAATCAAATTATAAAGATATAGAAAATGTAAATACCTAAACCGACTTGTGATAGTAAAGCAGATTACAGAAACAGGCATGATAAATGATGATGTCAATGTGTTAAAGATGACCATGCAAAATACATTATAATAGGAATGTCTAACTGCAATGAAAATGTATATGAACGGTGTATATTTAGAAGGGCTACACAACCTGGAGAGGTACACGCACAATATTTCGGGGTGAATGTCAGATGTGACGGCAAATAGGCGCCTCCGCCGGATATGCCGTTGTGGGCTAGCGCCTCACACCACGTTGTTGCATTGTGCCTACGCCAGATGTGCAGCGTCTCCATCGGCTGTCTCGTTAAAATGAACACTGGGCGTCTTCCGAAAAGGGTAACTTAACCATAACTGAAAGGGAATTAAAGGAGGGGTAGCTCAGGGTACTATTTACTAAGGGTGGCTGGAAATGTGGTGAAGGATTGATCCTTGAATTCGACATGTAATTCTGGTGTAAGAAAGTGTAATTCACACAATTTAAATTATCCAGTTGCATGACACAGAGAAGAGAGTAAATAGTGGTCGCTATCGGACAGCTGTTTGCGTTCCCTAGTGGAGATCTGTGGGTGACGTAAGTTGCATCTTGAGAGAGACCTTTAAAAAGCAAACTGTCGCAGGTTCGTCCCAACATGTGCAACAGAAGTCAAAATTCAAGAGTTTAAATTCTCAATACTCACTGACGAAGTAGCCTAGTGAAGCATTTGTCAGCACGCATCAGCTAAGCTCACTCCATATGTGCGATGAGAGAATATTACTCGCAAAATCTGTTCCTTTAACTTGAACTTGCAGGAAATGGCTTGCATGCGTGCTAACAGGAAGTCTCACGTTTGGACTTTAATATGTCCCGAATATGTAAATTACTTTAAAGTTAACGAGAATTTACAAAAATATGATTGCACTCCACACAGCTTAATAAACACACATGAAAATTCCAACTACTCTAACAAGACTCTGAAAATCCACCCACTTTTGGCAAAGAATTAGGGCACTCATCCAAATTCCTCCTCAAAGAAATTGACTCTTATTAAGTTATTATACAGTTAAGAAGAGTACCAGCGAACTCAGTATGTGGATTGTTAAGACATTAAAAAAAAAAAAAAAAAAAAAAAAAAAAAAAAAATGTCAACGAGTTAAAATCAACATTTGCAGGAAACAAGTCTTGCATATCTTTTGGAACTCTATCTTCACCGTATATTAGGGTCCAGCTGGAACGAACCAGATCTAGCTATAGAGAGATTTAATCCATCGGAAAATATAAACATGTATAATATAGAGTTCTCTATACTACAGCAACCCCAGAAAAATCCCGACATCCCGAAGCTTCACCCTTCCATCCAGATTAATGAGGTATGAGGTATTCAGTTTGGGTGACTCAATAAAACGGGTAGCCTCATTACCTATATATTGTATATATAAGTACACAAGATAATATACAAGATTCTAACATTAAAATAGCGGCTTATATTCTCAGCTTAGCTTTATGTTATATCTTGCAGATATATTATGAGATTACAATGAATAATTGTTCTTTTACTCAAGCTGCGGTTAGGCTAAGGTTGGAAAGGTAGAATCGGGCCGAAAAGGGCCGCGCCGTGTTCGAGTGGTTAGACCATTCGCCTCTCACCAAAGCGACCTGACTTCGATTCCAGACGTCTGTATGTGAGATTTGTGGTGGACAAAACGGTGTCGGGGGGCGTTTCCTCTGGGTTTTCCGGTATCCCCCACCATTGCATTTCACCGGTGCTCCATCTTCATCTCACCAGTGTCACCGAGCGCGGTGTCGCAGGTAGTAAAAGCGGGCGTTAAACATTGCCAGAAGATAATAATAAGAAAAAAGAAAAGGCTGAAAAATTATATGCTTCGGGGCGGAAACGTGAAGTGTCATTGTTCAAATCGCGATTATGATGCTGAATTTTTCAGTCTGATTCTATTCTTCCATGTTAGGAAATGTTTGGAATAAATGTCCTGACCAAAAATACATTTGCATAGCTATTCATATTCTGATAATGATAAAGCTCAGATTCTATATACCTTCTTAAATTTACGCAGTTAAAGCCTATTCCTTTATACCTAAAAGCAGTCAGTGTCGGATTAAGCCCGCGACTCAAGCTGGTTTAACCGGTACTAAATTGTTGATCAAATTGCCACAGTTGTACACAGCTCGTTCCTTTGTTCGTCCATCACTAGCTATTGGGGAATCGACTCTATACAACTCTCTGGCCATTTGTTAACCTGAGCGATAAGTGGACCTCTATTCATTTAGATCCGACACCGTTGGTTTTGTGGCTATTCTATTGCATAGCAATTCATGGTTAAATGGCAATCTCTGGGGAATTATGAGTGTGATCAGTAACCCCACGCTAGTTGGACTAGAGGCTAAAATGAGAGAGAGAGGGGATTACTTTTTTACTGAGTAGTCAAGGTAACTTACATTAGAACAGTATCTGCTTTATTTAGGAATTTAACCAGATGTGTTATATATTAACGGAAAGGAGCGTAAAAAGAAGAGAACAAAGTCTAAAGCTTCGAACAAGAGACTAATAAAGAACTGTCGGAGTTTTTGTCTTTTCTTTCTTTTGTTCATTCAGTGTGCCTTATTGGAATATTGAGAAAGCTGAGTTTAGACGGCCACCCTGATCCGAGAGACAAACCGTGATTTGTCAATGTTCACTTTGTCATAAAATTGCATGGCGTGACGTAGAAGTGGCAAATATTCGGATCAGCTGATGGGCAGCGTGACGTCATCATAGTCTGTCAGCTTAGCCTGAAGATACCAAACGAAAGGTTCTAAGCAATCATCAAATTTCAAATCTTGGTAGGTGGGTTATAGGTTTAATGACGTCTCTATCGATGTTCAGCTTCAAAGACACTTGACAGTAGAGGTTCCTAACCGCAAAGTGATGTTTTGAACTGCTGAAGCACTTTTACAGGTATAGCATACGATATAAAAAGCTTCCACATAGCCCAATCTTACAAGTACTGACGATGATAATATAGAAGTATGTAGCGAACAACCAAGCTTTCATATTATACTCTTTTCTAGGACACCACATGTTTACCATCCGTCACAGTGCTAGACAGAATGGTATAATATCGGGGCGCAAGCAATATCATGCAGTTTTGTGCTTAGTATTAAATAGCGTTATCGACCAATAGCTTCACAATCTTTGGAAATAATGTCGGTTCAAAGACCCTCTTATTAATGAATTGAATAAGTTCTTCTCTGATGATATGCCTAGGTTTCATGTCGAAGGAGTGTACGACGCGGCCTTTGCGAAATTACCTTTTTCTAAGGAGTGTTGTGCTCTATTATTATGCTTTTATCAAGTTGGCGCAAAAGCTCTTCCATGTGATCACTTTGCAAGGTTATCAGCGTTGAACACACTATTATGAGGTATGAGCTATGTTTAGGATATGCAGCACACAATGACCATGGCTTTATCCCATGTCAGTAAATCATGTATTTATAGGTCTCTACCAACCCGTCTTTCTTTAACTGTATGCAATAGAGAAGGGTCTGTCAGTGCGATTACACATTTATGATATTCCAAAACAGTTATATTTTCTACAAAACTTGGTCCATTATTCCAAGCTCTTGCGCTTCACAGATTGGATTGGATGGTACACGTGCTGCCCACACTGCTTTCTGCCAAGAAGGCCGCTAATGATTTGAAGTAAAAGTCTAATGCAGGGATGTCCAACCTTTTCTTTTTGGAGAATCTTTCGTAATGAGCGGTATTTCCCACTCCACTACCTGAGTCGGAGGGACAGACAGAATTCAGTGACGGCACAAACAGGCGATTCCATGGTCATTTCTAGGTCACTGAATTTTCTGGGAATGTCCTCAGAAAACCCTTTTCATTCTGGATGGTTTTTGCATAATTGGTGAACAGTAAGATACATACAAAAGTTTACCACATAAAAAACGTGGATTTCGTTCAAACTCACAACTTATGTCAAATAGTTCGTTTTTCTTTTGAGTGAACCATTTCCGAGATATTCTTTCTTATTTGTTTGAATTGTCCAATACTTATACTTTTTTTTCAAATATAAATATATTATTA
Source organism: Tenodera sinensis (assembly GCA_030765045.1). Lineage (NCBI taxonomy): Eukaryota > Metazoa > Arthropoda > Insecta > Mantodea > Mantidae > Tenodera > Tenodera sinensis. The sequence goes on from CM060967.1 coordinate 74,595,704, forward strand.
GTGGTTTTACCTCTTGGTCTTGCAAAGAAACGGAATTTCAAGGGCATCGCATAGCAACCAGTTCTTAAAGCATTTCACTATCACTTAAGGCCTACTGTATTCCCATATTCTCATTGCACCTACAAGAAAATTAGCAATTAAGATAATTTCTGTAAATGCTGATGTCGATTAAAATGAAGTAGGTAGAGAAATAAGCATTTGCAAGAACAATGTGTATAAGTGTGAGTATAGCTCTAGAAATATTTGCGAACAGGGTTTCTCCAAATTGAACTATATTAACCCTCGCATTACCTTCTGTAATTTTTCAAATTTTTTCTTTTTAAACTTTTTTTAAAGGCGCGCAGTTAATAGTTATTGTCAATTACTGTTTGTATTACTGAACTACGTATTTGTTTCAAATTTTTCATTGTTGGTCTTTTTGAGTAACAATGAAACGTCAAGGTGGTCATAAAGTACTGCTCCGTCGGTATAATGTGATTCATGTGAAAAAGTAGAAAGAAATAATTAAATAATGTTAAATGTTACCTTTATAAACATGACAAGATATAGTACCCAATTTTAAAGTAAATTTGTTTTAAAATTTGTTGTGATATCTTGTTACCAGTGTTGGTCACCTCCGTTGGTAGTATAAGCTCCGTAATAAGGATTGGGTAATATCTAATGTGATTCATGCAAATAAGTAAAAACATTATAGTTGAACAGTGCTAAATGTTAGCTTTATAAACATAAAAATATATAATATCCAATTTTGAAATTTGCTTTCAAAATTGCTCAGAAGTGTTACTACTGGTGGTCACAAAGCACCCCCCCTACCCGCTTGGTAATCTAAGTTCTGGAATAAGGCTTGGTAATGCTAGGGTTAATCAAAATTGTTCTAGTAATTCTGAGAAAATTAAAAACAGTGAACATTTTTTCATTTAAAGGGTAGATTAAAACGGAGAAATGTACCTGACTCAAATGTTACATTTGGAATTCTTCCGAATTTTTCATTTTGAATAATGATGTTTACAGGGAAACGTAAGCGTGTGTGTGCGCCATTTCATAAAACTTTTATATGCACCGTTTAACCTGCTTTTTTTTTTTTTTTTTTTTTTTTTTTTTTTTTTTTTTTCCCTATCTCGCCGCGGTTAGGTGTCACAATTAAGAGTATCAACATGGAAAACCGGAATCCCGTGGTTCCAATTTCCGTCATTGTATTGAAAATTTCCGACTTGTTTCAGCTAGCAGTCTATATTTTCATCAAGTTCTGCTACATAAATCTGAAAATAAATGTATACACTCTTTTAAATAATGTATGTATTTCAGCAATAAAAATAGACATTTGAGAGGTAGAACTGGAACTTAAAAATTCAATGCCACAGCTGGGATTTGAACCACAGACCCTCCGCTTACCAGGTGGGTGATCTAACCATTAAGCTACTGTGACAACCTGGCAGAAAGACATTGAATTCTCAAACCAAAGGTTCAAGTATGTGTACGTGTTACTCGGTACTGTAAGTCTGTCTGTGGTCACGCTAACTAATGATGATTATCCTGCAAATTTGCCTTGATAAAATGCACGGACATCGCTGACTTGAAGTCAGTGAAGAGAGAGCTGCACCCTACCAGTCAATAATAAGTGTGCGAACAACAATGGCTGTTAATTAATTGTTACATACATTCTGTCAGTGATAGAAGCCACGAACGAGAGCAATTATCACCAATGTTTCACCTTATTGCTCCCACAATGTGAGATTTTAGTTGCTGCAGACTTTAGGTGACCTCAATGAGTTGCGGAGCTATCTTGTGGAACTGCTCGTCCTTCCCCAACAGTGGTAGTTGAAAAATGGCCTGTGAGCGCCGTGGCCGAGCGGTTAGAGCGTTCGCCTACTATTTAGGCGGACTGGGTTCGATCCCAGGGACCCGCTCGTGGTATTTGTGGTGGATGAAGCAGCGTTAGGGTGGGTTTTCTCCGTTCTCCGGTTTCTCCCGCCATTCATTCACTAATTACTCCATTACTACCTTCCCAATCATCAAATTCGCCTGCATTTCATATCATCCTCTCTACCTCACTATCATGCCTGGTGCTTGGCTGACCACTCGCTTCCAGATCTTCACTCTATCCGGTCCATAAGTTTCTGTGCTATCCGGCAGGCGTCTGACCCTAGGCACTATGTAAGTCCTATATAAGGGAAGGGTAATCAAGTAACGAAAAAAAAAAAGGCCTAGTATATTTAAGTCTGGCATAACAAACTTCCTCAGAAACAAAGCCATTGAACGTGACACTGATTAGACCAGCGATATCCAACGTTTGCGAAAGAGGGGAATTACGATTTACCTCCTTCCACTGTACGCAGATCTTGTCTTTCTTTAACCCGCAGCCGTGCATTGTGTCACAGTGGTGGCTTGGTTACATATACGTTGCGTTTGATTTACTAAATCACTTTCAAATCTTATGCGATGAACATCTGTTTATTAGTAACTTTTTAGTACTGTTTACGTTTAAGAAGGCTATCACTATTTGGTGACAAAGTCGGAGTACATAACCTTAGATGATACACCAAGTGATCGTAGAGTAAGGTATTGCGATACAGACTTTTAAAACACCAAGTTTTCTATGAATAGCCTGTAAAGTCCTTTTCATTGTGATTGCCTTTTTTTATAATTTTTTGTAACCGGAAAACCAATTGAGGCAGTCACAATTTATTTCAGAAGTAATGTAGAGATAATAAAACATGCAATTTGGTCAGTGTTTTTCGTTCTTCAACGGTTGTTGAAATATTTCATGCTGTATAATTCAAATATATCATCATCTGACGTGTACTTCACAGCTTCCGATTGTGCTTTTTCGTTTTCCTTCTAATAACGTCCTTATATGACAATTTATTCCTTCGTGTACTGATAAGCAATTTTGTTTACTGTGCTGTATATCATTAGCTAGTTATTCTTTGTTTGGAATAGCTTTTGTACACATATTTAACATTACCAACAGAATAATGATCAATATTATATTTGCATTGTGCCTTATGTTTCAACCTTTCCAAGCTGTGACTTGATTAATTCGTTCAATTTTTGCTGAGCGTTCTCTTTGTTTACTCTATCACTTCACTCAGGTGAATTAGATTAACTATCACTTCATTGTGCCTTCTTCACGACGGGCTTCACTTGCGGTACTTCCTCACCCTTCAAATCCTCCGCCACCTCCCGAATTCAAGCTACACATGCCGAACCTGAGTAAACTCGCTCGATGTAGGGTGAATAACATAAGAAAATGTGCAAGATTTCTAGTTGTTTCGCGAGCAGTGCAGAACTGATGTTTTCTGTAACTTTGTTTTCCTTTGTTTCTCTCCCTACCTTACAAGTGAGACCATTCAGTGCAGATGAGATTATCCCCAAGTATCCCAAGTTATTTGTTGTATAGGTATGGTGTGTAAAAAGGTCTCCCTTTTGGGTGCTGCGAAATAAAAGCAAAGCCAGCATTTTTTTCCCACAAACTTTTTAAAACAAACATAACCATTAGTAAAATATGATAATAATTAATTATCCACTTAGATGAACACCTAACGTGGAAACATTGCATAATGACGAAAAGGAATGAAGCAAAGCTAAAAGTCCAGTACTTATATTAGTTCTGAACAAAGATTCTCCTCTGTCTCTCCTCAACGAAATATTAATATACAATAGCAGCATTAGAATACAACTTTGGGAACTGCCAATAACTCCAATGTTGACATTCTACAAAGATGTGAATTCCAGAAGTCTTCGTTGTCTGGGACAAATACCGTGATATCGCGTCTCTAACACCACGCTGTACATATTCCTACAATAAAAGAAGAAATCACTCCCGATCTTCGTTATCAGCAGCGCTTAAGTAACCATCCAAATACCTCAGCCATCTATCTTCTAGACAACAGTACTACGATTGATCGTCTACATCCAATATTTTGGACTTACCATTCCGCTTTAGCTATATTTTATGCTTCAGACATTTATAACCCATGTAAAATTGTAAATTTGCGGCCAATGTAGTAAAAATATTTAATTACAATAAAAGATGAACAAAGAAAGACAGTCTCAATTTTTTTTTCATCATAGTAAGCTCCTTTAACAGGTAGAAGCGTAAGTGGAACGTTTAAAGTTTCCTTGAATGTGCATCTCAATTCACTTTCCAAGTTCGCATCTTCAACATTAAAGCAATTTATCGCAGTACGAAATAAACACGCCCGCTACTAGGCAGCCTGGTTTAAATTCATTACCAAAAGTGCTTTCTTATCTTGTTGAAGAAGTGCAAGCTCAGAGAACGAAACTGAGATTGTGGAAATATATAGCACTAAGTTTGCATGTGCGTTTAACGGAGTTTTAAGAAAAACGCAAGGTACAGTTGGCGGATGGGACGTATTCAGCGAAGAAAGGAAGTAGGTAGCTGGCTTTCAGCTTCAAATATTCTGAACAATTCTCATATGCACAATTGACAAAGCTTTCTCTGTCCATTATACACTTACACACCAGGCGAATCAGCTGATCCTATGTTTTCTTATCTATGCAACCCACCGATTATAGTCTTACTTGAAAACATCGCTGCATTTGCAAGCCAAAGTTTGATTTGTAGCTGTATAGTGTCAAATACAGTTAATAGTTTTTGGGTCTATTCTGATAGCCATGACGAGAAGTTTCATTAACACAAATAACCTACCAAGAGCTAAAACATTTTTTTAAGTTGACCAGCAAGCAGCTTGATACCTAAATGTTCCGGGTGAAGGAGGTAGAGGCTTGTGGTTGAATGGGCTTGACGTCAGTCTGCCGTGAACTAAACAGAAATTTCATAGGTTTCAAACCTCCTTATAGTATTTTTTGTCTTCTTTATCAGTAAAATGAACGTACTAAACAGAAATGAAAAACGTAATACATAGTACTAAACTAAGATATCATTGTCAACATTTTGCACATTTAAAGTCTCATTTAAGAATAAAGTGAGTACAAAAGTTACTTGATTAATAAAGTGCTCAAACTGTATTTTCATCTGTTTAATGTAATTTATTTGTAACCTGTTTTCTAATATCTTATCATTGGTTGACGGAAGTGAAATGGAGGGAAAAAATCATTTCCCTCATCACCCAGAACCAATTTATTTATAAGTAAAACTTACAGAACTCATTAGCTCCTTATATAGTGAAACAGCTTTTGTTACTGACCAGTAGATTTAGGACAAATATGCTTTTGTTTGCAATGTGTGCGCGCTGCCAGTATGTGTCAATAGTGTGGAGAAGGAAGGGGGGTGACACGGTAACCTGGAACTGTAAACATCACAGCCAGGGATGTAATAACAATTCTGATTTTAAAACAGACATTACAGATACATGTATGTTTATTGCCAAAAATGTAAACATTTACGTGCTGCATTAACTTATTCGTCTGTTTGTTGGTCAAACAGTTTAGTATATTTCCTAATAAGGCTTTTAAACCCAGGATGGTGTAGTTTGTAAAATTGTATATTGGTAAGCATCATTGTTTTACACAGATATTCAAACAACTCCGATTGTGGTGGTGAAATGTCTTATTCTTCTACTTCTTACTACCTAACGGTGCAATAAGTGATTTATACTCTTACTTTCTCTACTACGTATCGTAAGTAGAGGAAGCATTCTATTCCACCCGAAAAATCGATGTAGAGATTTCACCGGAAATATGTTTAGAGGCCCCCTGAATAAACAAAGCATTTTTAGAAAAAGGTCCGTGTGCTCGTGCATGTGTGTGTCTGTCAATGTCAGTCTGTGTGTGTGTCATTGTGGGCAACATAACTAAAACGGAAAGTCGATTAGAAACCAAAGATGGTATTTAAGTTTAACATCTTTCAAGAATGCTATACGAAGATTTTGAAGAACATTCCTCCACCCTAAAGTAGCCTTTACATGGAAAAGTTATAGAAAATTTTGATTTTCTCAAAAATGGATCTAACGATTTTGGTTAAAATGCTATATGTTTAAGATATTTTTATGACAAACGAAATGTATATCTTGAATTTTCTAGCCATAGCCCATGTAGTCGTATTTACTCTGGACGACTTTTGTGCAAGTGGTACACGGTAAGAGACAGGCTAAATCTTACTGTACAACGAATATAGATATTGTTAAAATACAATTTATGTGCAAATAATTTTTTTTCTAGAGTGAACCATTTTGGGGATATTCTTTCTTATTTGCGCGAGTTTTGTTAAAAAAAAAAAAAAAAAAAAAAAAAAAAAAAAAAAAAAAAAAAAAACCTTTCGTCAAATGGAACATCGTTATTCATGTTTTTGTATGTCAGCCGTGCGAAGAGAACGGAATTTGAAAGCTTTAAAAGATTTGACTATCGCTCAAAGCCTACTGTATTCCCATATATTTTCCCTTGCAGGTACCTACAAGGAAATAAGGAATAAGATAATTTCTGGAAATGTTTATCTCAACTAACACGAAAAAGACATACGTAGGAATAAGAGTTTGTAAGAATGGTTAGTACACGAGTAGAGAAAGCCATGTGAGTGCAACACATCAGATTTTTTTGTGTTGTAGTGTGGTTTTAACAGATTTCTTTACAATTTGGTATTTCAGAATGACACAATCTACATTGTATGTTTTCTCCATTCATGTGAAATTATTTTTACGAAATTCTCCACTACCGTTTTCAGTGTGGTAGTATGTGATGATTCTGACACGCTGAACTGTGTATATCGTAGAACGGAACGTAAACACAGAGCGCACTGACAGTACCTACTGCAGTCGAACTGCTGACTGTCACCTATATACAGTCTTAGATCCGTGTGTCCGGTATGACGTTTACAGTGGTACTTACGTTGATTCCCGCTCAGTGGATATTTGGTCTAGTTTTACAGATCATAATATGAAGGAAAGAGAAAAAAGAAACAAAACAAAACAAAACGTCAAATTTTCTAGATGTTCCATCAAATGATGTACTACAACATGGAAAAAGTAAGTTTCCAACTAAAACATATATTAATAATACGAATAATCTTAATGAACACAATTATGTACTCTAGTGGGATCTACCTATCTCAAATTTTCTAGATGCCTATGCCAAAGTATATGAAGCTCAATAAGCCTAAAGATCACAAAAGTTTTGAAAATCTCAAGATATAAATTTTCACAACCATGAGAATATTTTAAACGCACGAAGATGTAATCAAATCATGACCGGTATTTCTAAAAATAAAACAGGAATACATAAATAGAAAATAAGGAAAACATTTCTATGATAAAAATAATGTTTTAGGATGGGAATAATTTTGCGTATATCTTGGTCGTGCATCTCAGGCGGAAAAATATTTTGCTTGTTCAAGATGCTGTAAATTGCAAGAATTATATGGCGCCGCTGGTGTGCGGATATTTTGTCCCACAGGAGTTATTTTAACATACCAGTAAATCTACTGACATGGGGCTGCCGCCTTTAAGCACACTTAAAAACCATAGGTCTGGACCGTATTTGAACTAATGACATTGGGTTCAGCAGACAAGCGCCTAGCCAATTGAGCCACCCAAAGCGACACATTCTAGACAATTTGGTACCTATTTTAGTTACGTTGTTTATATGGAAGCACGCACACACTAACAGGCACGCATTCAATCCCATATACAGTCACTACTTGCTTTTTATTTTCCCTTATTTTTTTCCATCAGGGAACCTAGAACTATATCTCTGCTGAAACCTCGATATCAAATTATCCACCTCAAGTGTGGGAGACAGGGAACAATAATTTATGGAGGATTTATATTAAGATTATCTCTGAACCACTTACTACATTTTATGCAACCGAGCGAGGTGTACCGCTGTCTGAATCTGGCTACTCTGTGTCTTCGGTCTCCTCATCCTTCCTCCCGGGGGTGCTCCCCTGGGGGGATATAGCTACAATAAGCATAGTTTCAGTGCGGAACCCCCTCCGCATCTCCCTTATGTCTAAATTTTATGCAACTGTGTCACAAATTGTAGGAAATAAATAATGAAGTAATTCGGCTTCCCTAGCCTACACAAATAAAGCTTCTTCATATATTCGTAAACGAGAAGTTAGCATCTCTCACAACATTTCATTTGTTATTACCTGCCATGTTGAAACAATACTATATAAGACAGCATTCCCTTTCTGAAGTGAGCAGATGTTACAGGCTGTAATGTAGCCTATCATTAACACAGTACAGTAATTGTACATTTAGACCTCAATTATTTCTTATTCAATGGTGTAGGAGATTTTTGCATCTGCGTTGCTCACATAAAGCAATATCGCAAAAATGAATTCTTGCTCTTTGGGTAGGTCAAGGCAACGTGGAATACCTTGCATTATGTAATTGCTATAGAAAATACGACAGTGCCAATATTGGCAAGCGTGCAGTAATCGTCTAATTACACACCATATTAAATGCAGCAATGTCCTGTTTATAATGGTAGGATTGCAATGGTAGGACTGGTATAGGATGTGCAATAAGTTATTGCTGTATAAACTAGCTGTATTTTACAATGCAGGTAAGTTCTAAAGTTAGCGTTAGTTCCCTACAGGCAATGGCGTTCAATATTGCTGTGGTTCCCGGCGAATCCCAGGGGACTGAAAGTACCCCGTTACCAATTAGGCCGTTACCGCGACTGTTTGAAATTCACCCCCTACCCCCCTCCCTCAGCCTCACAAATGTTTCCTCTTGCTACACAGAACGCTTTGCTGGGCATAACGAATGGCTTGCTGCGCCAGGATCGTAAGCATTAAATTTACATTTCGAACAGAGACTGGACATTAATGGAATTTAAGTTTTTGCACTAAAAAGGAAATAAAGAAAGAAGGAAAGAAAAAGGAAGACACATTCTTGGCTATATCGTATTTCCAGCTTAGTTGGGCACCATTTGCTGACAATTAAGGCTATAATTGTTCTAAAATTAACCGGTGAATTTAAAAACATCCCAAAATACCAATCTTCACAGATTCAATGTTATTTGAAAATAGTTGCAATTTTCTTAATAGGATATAA